>OY723388.1:6267623-6633955 GCA_963210295.1 Ophion ellenae
CATTATATTTAATAGAGAAGAGCACAGAAAAATTTGAGCGGAGAAACTTTATGATGTGACTTATTACATTTAATCAAAGGAAACGAACGGACAGTAGCACGAAATTCTATTAGGTGACTGCATTCAAACCCGCTATTTTTTGCGTTGTTGAAGTATTTATTTCGTAAGAACTTGTTGGATCACATTAATCAAAGTAACTCAACAAATTAGCACCATCGTTGACAAAAACGAAAACTTCAAAATGTAGATTTGCAATTTACGGAACTACAGTAAAACCTCGATTAACTGGGTGCGGCTTAACTGGGTCCCGCCACCTATACTTTCGCGCGCGATGTCACGCATACCCAAATCGCTAACATTACATTGTACGCATGCCAGAGACGTTAAATCGCAGTCAACAGTCAGATCGCGGGCAGTCTTGGTTTACGCATGTGTCAATGAAAAAGTGAATGCTCCATTCTTTCGTTACTGTATTTTGTTTAATGCAACATGAGTTCACCGTCGGCTACTAACAAGGGGAGTGCCAAGTATGATACAAACGGATTTTTTTCTAATGCGCCCTGGTTTTTGAGAAAGACGACGCCAAAGTTTCTTTCGCCGCTCTTATCCCCGTAAATTATGCATATCGCCAAGCGTATGAGTGTGGCGCAGCGGCAAGGCGCTCGGTTGGCAACCCAGACGGGCCGGGTTCGAACCCCCCTCGGAACTTTTATTTATTTATTTTTTGTAATTTTTTGTTCTCAATCGTTCGTGATTTAAATGAAAATTATTGATTGGGCATACTTATCTAATTTTCTAATGAAATTATTTTTACAAACGCATCGAAACAAATATTATTCGATACTGTGTAGTTCGTTTAAATAAAATTATTATCACATAAACAAAAAAAATCAATATTAACGCTAGAATAAATGGTCAGGAAATAATTAACTATAACACAGTATTCGCTCATTATTTAATTTATTGCGCGATGTCATTTATTCGCTGTCGCTAGCTTCAAAAGGTGTACAAAATTCCGGATGATAATTATCATAGAAACACTGAAAGTACAGATTATTGCGGCACCATGTCTACCACATCTAATAAATACTACCTCTTTACAGGCACACGGATTTTTTAGCAGCGATACCGGATAACACTGTTCGTTTATATTTTAAAAAATTGGTTTTTCATCAATTCATTTCGACGCAAACCGGGCATATTTAATGATTGGAATGAATACTGGCGCACTGAACTGATGCAACAGTAACGAATGTATTCGTATCGAGTCCTCCCATGAAGCGATTTCGCGGTTATTTTTTAACAACTCCAGAGCATTTTGTAGTTTTTTAATAAATATTTTTACCTGACGGTAAAAATAAACATCGCACGGTTGACAAAGCGAGGTACACTTGGGTGGAATAACTTTAACAGTACAAGTGCACGTTTTTGTTTCGTCGACGAAGATACGATCGTAGAGTGTCTGGTCAGTTTGCGCACCCCACAAATCGATAATGAAAAGAAATTTCCGTCCATCCACGTACGGCGAAATAAAAGATTTTAAAAAATCTTCGTACAGTTGCTTAGTGAACTTCCCCAATTTTGTGCACGTCACAATTATGTTTTTGAATTTTTTTTTCAACTCGTCAACTCTTTTCCAACCATTGAACCAAATTTACCCAACGGTTCCTGTATACATAAAAACATGAAAGGCAAGATTGTTCCTGATGCAGTTAACGCATACTGCGCCGTGTAGGAGTGGCTGATTTTGTTTAAATCTTTTTTTTGAACAAGAACAGTTTTAAGCCCTTGTTCTGCAAGCGATCTATTATAAGTGGATCGATACGGGCATCGCGTTTGATCGGTATTTGTAACGTCATCCAGGTCGAAATCAGGGATGATGGCTCTAGTTTGCATCTGGAATAGCTCTGCAGCTGCTGACACTTTCTCTATTGTGGCGTGTTCTTTTGAACTAATAAATTTTGTGATTTTCCGCTGTCTGATCCGGTGATGTTTTTTGAAACGTTTCACCCACCTCCGGCTGGCTAGGAATTGGAAATTATCCGACAAACACGGGAACGCAGAATTCATCGCCCACTGTTGCAGGGTCCTCGTCGCCACCTTAACACGAATAAAATGTAATTAGTTGCATATTGGACTTATGGATTCCTTGGGTTTTTGATGCTTATTATAATTTATACTTTTCTTTGATGACTTAATAATTATTTTTCTGCGAAATACCTATACCATAAAATATATTACCTGCTCCAAGTTTTGCCGAGCTTCGAGGTATCATTCGTATGTTTCCCGATCTATTGTGTTCCATTTATCGATGTGCGTTTCCCCTTTTTTGACGTCGTCTTTCCATCGATAAAGCAATTGCTTATGTTTCAAGCGAGAACATCCGTGCACTTGTAATGATTTTAAGCTCCATTTTGGATGGGCTGCTACAAGAGCGACTGCTCTTTCTTTGTACCACAAAGGAATATACTCTTTTGGCACTGGCGTGAATTCTTCGGCAACAAAATCTTCATCTTCTTCTACACCCTTGCACTATAATGTACAGAATTGTTGACTGTTTAGACTTTCAATTTAAAGAAAAAAATTAGAAAATAACGCTCATAAAAATTATACTCACCGCTTCATACTCTTGCAGTTCATCTATCTCGTCGACACCTATAAGCTCCTCAACGTGAATTATGTGTGTCCCTGCCAACGTGTCGAGTATTTCAGAAGAAATCGCTTCGCCCATTGCGAGGGACGTGGAGGAAATCACGCTTGGCAGTGTTTTTGTGAGCAGATTGACATTGCCAAGCAAAGTTTCAGTATGTTTTAAGGCGCTAGTGAGTTCACCCTTTGACTCATCACACTCTTCCAGTTCTGATGGAGTTTTTTGTAATAGCCCTGCTTCTGTTACGGCACTTGCTTTCTCCATTTTGTACTTCTTTTCGCATGTACACTCCACGAACGACAAGCTACGACTGAATTCCGTTAGGACTCGTCTTGCCGCTGCGCCACACTCATACGCTTGGCGATATGCATAATTTATGGGGACAAGAGCGGCGCATGAAATGTTAGCGTCGTTTTTCTCAATAACCAGGGAACATTAGAAAGAATCCCTTTAGCGTGGTACTCTGGGGGAGTGGTCTCACAATATAGCTGAGACCCATCAAAATCCGTTTGTATTATACTTGGCACTCCCCTTGTAAGCGTCAGCGTAAGCGCCTACTAAGCGTAAGCGGCAATCGAGATGAAATGGAAGAATCTCAATCAACATGACAAACGTGTAACAGTGTCTCTACTAGCGAAAGAAAATAATGTAGGAGAGCAAACCGTGCGGGATCTGACAAAAAATCGAGCGAAGATCGAAGAATTTGTTTCAAAAGCTGACAGGGCATCATGTATATCTGGTTGAAAAATGATCAAGGGGTGTACGTTTCAAGAATTCGACAATGTAATGGCTAAATGGTTTTTACAGAAGCGCGCAGAGGGCACACCCATATCAGGGCAAATGTGTAGGTTCAAACTCATCAGCTTCACGAATTGCTAAATCTCCTAAATGAGTTTAACCCCTCAAGTGGTTGGTTCCAGCGATTCAAAAACAGGCATGGAATACGGGAGCTGGCTATCCAAGGGGAAAAGTTAAGTGGTAATACTACTGCCATGGTTGACTTTTGCGGAAGGTTCCACGCTATTATCGACGAATACAATTTACAGGCGTGCCAAATATATCATGCAGAGGGGACTGGATTGTATCAGAAAGCCATGCCCACGAGGACGCTGGCCGCTGGCGATGAGATGAGTACTCCTGGTTATAAAACTAAAAAAGACCGCGTCACCATCTTATGTTGTGCCAATGCGTCTGGAGAACACAAATTTAAGCTCGCTGTGGTCGGGAAATCAAAGAAAAGTTCAGCCTGGATGTGACGCTTGATTTGCAAAGATTGGTTTTCTAAGAAATTTGGCCCTGCAGTCCAGGCTTTTCTTGTGAAAAAGAACATGCCTCCAAAAGCACTTCTTCGTCTTGACAATGCGCCATTACATCTTAACAAGACAGTGCTAATATCTGAAGATGGGAATGTTTTCACCATTTTTTTCAGAGAACGTGACTTCTATCACCCGACCCATGGATCAAGGGGTGATCGAAACGAAGAAACCCGAAATTAGATGCGTGAAAGATTCAACAATCGAGCAAAATTGTTGTATACAGACACTGATAGTCTCATCTATCACATCAGCGTGCCCGACATGTATGAAACGATGAAGTGTGACATTGACAACTTTGGCACGTTTGATTATTCGCCAAATAATCCTTACAATATGCTTTTGCGCAATAAGAAAGTATTAGGTCTTATGAAAGATGGGAAAAATGGTCGTATTATGACGGAATTTGTGGGCTTGAGAGCGAAATTGTACGCGTTTAAAATTCTCGGCTGTGACGATGCGAAGAAGAGAGCTAAGGGTGTAAGGCGGTCAACCCTGAAATCCATCACATTCGACGACTTCAAAAATCGCTTGTTTGCGCACGAAAATGTTGTCAAGGTGCAACAACTGATCATGAGTAAAAAACACATCGTTCATACAGCAATGCAAAATAGAGTTGCTCTCAGCTGGAGAGATGACAAAAAAGTGTTAATCCCAGATTCCACGGACTCTCTTCCATGGGGCTATGCTTCTGATGATATGGAAGATTAAAAGAGAGAGAGAGAGAGAGAGAGAGAGAGAGAGAGGGGGGGAGGGAGGACGAACGGACGGACGGACGGACAGACAGACAGACAGACAGACAGACAGACAGCAGACAGACAGACAGACAGACAGACGGTAAAATACATTCACGCTTAAACCTAGCCATTTACGAAAATTTATTTCCCCCTCCTCATCGGAACTATCGCCGAAAAAAACCATGCGATACATATTCGAGTACACTGAGAATTTAAACAAATCACGAATACTATAAACGTTGGAGAGAGATAAAATTCGTACATAAGAGATAGTTCTTCATATCGGATAAAACAAAGGGGCAACTGCCCAAGGCGAGGAATTCTCCTTCCAAACGCTGGCTGCTTTTTGGCATGACTCCGTTGCCAGGGGGAAAAATGATGAATTTTTTTTTTCGAAGACAACTTTTTAATTGAGACGTTTTATTTTCACAAACCTCCTTTGTCGATCCAGCTGTTGTGCGTATCGTCGAAACCTAGCCATTTGACGAGTATTCGATTTCCACGCTTCTTCACCACGTTCTCAACGAGGTAAATGTCGGGATACTTGACTTTCTGGAGCTCCTCTTTGTAGAAGTAGCCGGCGATGGGTTCGTTTCGATGGTCTTTGAGATTGTACGTCGTTGGATTCGTTCTTTTCACTCTGTATATGGTGAATATTTCCGTTGACCAATTTGGCGTACAACCCTTTTCAAATACATTCTTAAATTTGCTAATTCGCATATTATCGCCAATTTTGAGTTTTTGTGATTTTTTGGCCCCTAATCGACGCTGGCGGAAAACACGATGGCGAATCTGCCTTTCATTTGTGCGATTTATATTTTTCGGTTTTTCCCTGATGGTTCGATGCACGGTGTTGTTGTATTCAGTAACTAGAGAATCCAGAATATCCATCCATTTGTACATTCCGCAAAGACTTACTTGCATCCACATTTTATATTTTAACGTTCTATTGAACCGCTCGCAGATTGATGCTTTCAAATTACTGTACGTTGAATACATGTTTATGTTGTATTTTTTCATAAGAGCTTCAAACTGTGAATTAGACAATTCTTTTCCACGATCGACGTGCAAGTTCTTGGGTATGCGGCCCTGATTGAATATAGATTTCAATGCAAGCGTCGTACCCATTCCGCTCTTGCTTCTCAACGGTATGGCCCAGGCGAATTTGGAGAATATATCGATGACCGTCAGGAGGAACTTATGTTGCGAGTTTTTCCTCGCGTACGATGACATATCTACGATATCGGCTGGCCACGTTTCATCCATGCCTCGAATTTCGACGTATCGACGAATATCATTTCTTCGTGCAGGCTTATGCAGCTCTTGCACGAGAGTCAGTTTTTTGTCATTATTCGTGGTACGCGGAGATCTACACACATCAACGTCCAACATGCGAATCGAAAAAACTATCGTTTTTGATAATAAATAATTCCAGCCTTGCGCAATTCTTCGATATTCGATGTGATTTCAATGGAATGCGATGAGTTGCCTGCCACTTGAGATGCGTGGAGTAATCGAAAACTATCTACACGCTCGTTCGGATTGTGCAAATAAACATAGTCAAATTGCATATTTTTTCTGGCTTTCTTATACATCACCCGACCCGTACGTTCGCGAATTATTTTTGGAATATAAATCTGGAATTTCTGACTGTTTCCACGACGCACAGCTCCGTTGGGTCTGTGATATTTTTTATGCGCGTTCGTGCCAATGATGATATTCTCATCATTTTTCAAATCGTTCGGTTCGAGAATCCCCACATTTAGCACTTTTTTAAAAACAGGAGGAATCAGTCCCACGGTTGTCGCATAACTTTTGTCCCCCCCACGAATATGCGGAGAATCGAAAATTATCGGAGAATCGCCAATCATAAATTTGGTACTGGCGAGCATTCGCACACCGTATGTGGCATCCAGGCTTTTCTTTTTACCGGTACGTAACAATACGAGATATTTTTTAATCAATTCATCGACTCGACTGGGTGAATCATCATCATTATCATCAGCATCGTCATCGTCATCAGAGGCATCATCTTTATGCTCATACGCCGCTGTGAAATCCGAATCTTCCGGTAACTCATTCTTAACTTCACTCTCATTTTCTTCCGTTTCATTCTTGATTTCCTCCTTCAATGGTGACGTCTTGTGAGAAACGAGCCTTTCCAATGGAGTGACTATCGGCTTGAAGACATCCTGTATCGCCTGATCAGCATTATCTCTACCCATCTTTATCATTCGATGTTTTCGTCTAATTGCATCACTAGACTTGACGATTTACTGCAACACATATTTTTCTTGCAAAAGTTTTCGACGCTTCATGCCGTTGTTATCAGTTTCACGATACAATCAATACTGTATGCATTGGAACAAAGAGCACGTTGTTTGTTGACTCGAAGGAGAGAATCGAATCCTCGTCTATACCTACCCCCATTGATACTACTATCCTTGTCAATTGTAAGAAATCCATACTTACTGGACTTCCAACATTCGCAACATATATTTTTAAAGTGTGTATGTGACATATCGGTATTGACATGGTCATCGTAAACATGCTTAAGGTGCGAGTCGTCCTGCTTGGAGAGAACTGTGAAATTCGTATTATCGCGTACGAGATGCTCAGGAATACGAGCGTATGTTTGAGAAAGATAGAAACAGTCAACGTTCTCATACCTTCCCATGGAGAAAAAGGCTCTCACGTAGTCCTGGTTTTCACACGCTATATCGTCAAAGATGAATATGGCGTTTGGTCGTGCTTCGCTCGGTGACACCACTTGTTTATGCTCGTAAAATGAATGATATTCGAGATCCTTCACCAGCTGGAGAAATTGTTCGAGTAACTGATATTTCGGCTGTTTCAGCGACTTTAAATAGAGATAAACGTTTTCGAATCTCAGACCATTCGGGTGTATTACAAGGGTGAGAAATGCGTTGGTTTTTCCGCAGTTTGAGGGACCGCAGAATACCGTGCGAATCGTATTTGTCAGCAAATCACCATGGCGCTTTTGTTCACCCTCTTTGCCACCCTCTTTGCGTAAATTCATCAACGATTATGACTGGCAGCGTTCCATACGTCTTGGACTTTATCTTCGTCATGACTGACATAATTTTGGTATAAAATGAGCTTTTATATCGATCACCGGTTCAGTCGCGCGTCAACCCTCATCATGATCAAACGTCAAGGAAAGAAGTCCGGCAAAGGTCTCCTCAACCGCATCATCAACAAACTTCCCGTTGAATTGCACTTGCCTGGATATCAGTATTGCGGACCCGGCACAAAGCTAGCTAAACGTCTTGCACGCGGCGTTCCTGGAATAAACCCGTTGGATGCAGCTTGCAAGGAGCACGATATCGCGAATTCGAAAAACCGCGAAAACGTCGAAGCTAGACATTCTGCGGAGAAAATATTGCAGGAGAGAGCTTGGCAACGAGTTCGCGCCAGCGACACTAGTATCCAGGAATAAACAAACGCGCTTGCCGTAGCAGGAATCATGAAAACAAAGAAAACATTCGGCATGGGGATTAAGAAGAAGAGGAGAGCAAAAATTGTTGGCTTGAAGAAAATCATCGATGCAGCGAGAGAAGCCATGGTGAAGAGTGAAGATTCAAGTGCAGTCACTGCGTCGGCCTTAAAGGGCGCCCGAACAGCTGCCAAGAGGGTCGCAAGTGGCACGCGCGAAGTGCGTACGCCGCACAGTAGGAGAAAAGCCCAAAAACCTGGCCAAAACCCCAAAAAATAAATTTTCGAAATAGGGTCAGTTGAGTAGTCATTCAGGTAGAGGACTAGTAACTGCATTCTATTGTGGAAGGGAAAGCCCTTTAAGTGTATACCTGCGCCGCAGCGTCAGTTGGCAGTGAGTGTTCGTGAAGAGTGTACGTGTCACGCGCTGAACAGACGAAAATAACGCTGACTTCAAAAACCCATAACTTTAAAGTGACGGGTTTAATTTCAATTCTGCAACATGGATACGACTTCTGGAGGTATGTAGAACATGTTTTTACATCGGTTGAATCGAAAGTTTATGTATAAATGATTGAAATGTAGTATAGCCTTCGGCATAAATAAAATTGAATAATTTTGAAAACTTATATTTTCAACGGTCCGAAAAGTTATATATTTTGTCACATTTTGCAAAGCTCCTAGTCTCGGCCTTTAGTTTAATGTATAAGCTTTCGAAATTTACAAGAGTTACCTGCGGAAAACGTGCGTCTTGTCCGTTATGATTTTTTTCGCATCGTGCGGTAGCCGAGCGTGCACGCGGCACTATTGAGCAGCCGCTGCGCCTCTACCTGAGAATGGGTGAAGTAGCATCATAACGGACAAGACGGCTGTTATACGCTTGAAATAAATTATTTTAATATATATGTATGTGTATATATATATATATAAATTTTCTGTGATTTAATTATGATATATACGTATGCATATATATATATATATACATATTAAAATCAACCACATAAAAATTTCTTAAATATGAATGAAATGTTATAACATTCGAATAAAATATTTGAATATATATATATATTATATAGTAAGCAAAGCTTTCTTTTAACCAAATCCATGTCAATATTTTCTGTCTAATTTTCTTAAAATTATTTCAATTATTGCGGTTATTTATTTGGTAAAATAATGTACATCGTTCAAGTTTTTGTATTAATTGAAAATTTTATCTTTTCCTTTAACACCAATTTTCTACAATTTTATGTCTTTATTACAGGATCCGGTTACAAAGAATTGGTGCTGACAAGGAAAGAAGTATTTCTGATAATCAGCGAGCATTTATCCGATAAATTCGCTTCCTTGATCGAATTTATGGTAGAAAAAATTTCCAAGGACACCGGACGTACAGTTGTAGTGCCTGAGGACTCGAAACAGACTTTTTCGATACTCTTCAATCAAATGAGAACGAGGTGGCAACAAGCTCACAGAAAATCCTGTGTATTTTTCAAGAATAACGGTGAATGGCTTAGCAAGCAGGTATGTTTTGCCGCACCTACAGACACTGTAGTAACAAGCCCGGGTAATACGGGCGGCCGCCCGTCCCTTGAGTTTACAATGTCCAGTGAAAGATCTAAACGAAGGAAGACCCAAGATATTCGTACATCGTTCAACTCGGTCGAGTTAGCATACGCTACTCAGATGAGCCTTCGCTCTTCAGGACAATCCGACGCCGCAAAAGTTATTAAGGACGTAACAATGACGAGTCCTTTAAGAGCTTCCAAGTATCGTAAAGCTTACTCAGCAACGGATGAAATTACTTTATCCGAAGAGGCTGCACTTTCCGCTATGATTGAATATAAATTCTCCAAGAGTACTTACCAGGGAATGAGAAGATTAGGGAAGGAAAATAACTGTAAGCTATATCCGTCTTACGAAAAAGTGATGAAAGCAAAAAAGCGTTGTTATCCACCACGTGATGCAATCAGGATTACAGAGAGTAGTGCAGAAGTCCAACTACAGGCACTATTAGATCATACAGTTGAACGTATTTTACTCGTCCAAAATGTACTCATTCAAAGATTGACTCCAGATAATGTTCGTAAAATGGACTTGATTTGCAAGTGGGGTTGCGATGGAAGTTCTGGGCAAAGTGAATATAAGCAGACGTTCAGTGATGACAGCAAATCTGATGCGCATGTATTCTTTACTTCAGTCGTGCCATTACAACTCGTGTGTTATGATCAACAATCGAAGGAAGAAATAGTTGTTTGGAAGAACCCCAGGCCCTCGTCTCCACGATTTTGTAGACCGCTTAGACTACTGTTTCTACGCGAAGACACAGAGTCAACACTTAATGAAGTCCAAATTGTTGAAGAACAAATAAAGTCACTTCGTCCATTCGAAAGTGTAATAGATGGAAAAGAAATCTCCGTAATGTACAAGTTGTTGTTCACCATGATAGATGGTAAAGTTTGCAACGCTGTATCATTGACGAAATCTGCTCAACGGTGCTATTTGTGTGGAGCAACCAGCAAAGATTTTAATGCCATCGACACTGTATTGCAAAGGGAAATCAATGAAACAAATTTGAAGTTCGGATTGTCGACGCTGCATGCGTGGATACGGTGCTTCGAGTATTGCTTACACGTGTCTTACAAACTCGGCATTAAAAAATGGCAAGCTCGAAGTGCCGAAGAAAAAAAAATTACCCAGGAACGCAAGAGGGCCATTCAAGAAGGATTCAAGAAGCAATTGGGTCTAAATATCGATCGCCCAAAGCCTGGATACGGCAGCAGCAATGATGGCAACACAGCTCGGCGATTCTTTGAAAATTCGACGGTTTCCGCTGCGATAACGCGGGTCAACGAAGAAGTTATTAAACGCTTGTACGTAATCCTACAAGTTATATCGTGTGGCCACGAGATAAACTGTGAAAGATTTGAACAGTATGCTATTGAAACGGCAAGAAAGACCGTTGCATTATACCCTTGGTACTCCATGCCTACTTCGGTGCACAAACTATTAATTCATGGTCCAGTGATAATAACTCATGCTCTATTACCAATCGGCCAATCCGAAGATGCTCAGGAAGCTCGAAACAAAGACATCAAACGATATCGAGAAGATTTTGCGCGAAAAAGTTCCAGGGTTAAAACTATGGAAGATGTTTTTCATCGGCTCTTAGTTACTTCTGATCCGTACATTTCAAGTGTCAGAAGACTACCACAGAAGAAGCTGAAGAGTTTGTCGCCGGAAGCTGTAGCGATGTTGATCGCTCCTAAAGTGACTGCTGCAGCAGACGAATTTTGCGCCGAGATTGAAGCCGTGCCGGGAGTTGTAATAGATACAAACTCGGATAATGATTCTGACTCCGACTCCGACTCCGATTACGATTTTGATTAAGAATAAAATTTTCTATTTTTGAAACGTTCCGTATGTATTTTGGAAATAAAAATAATAATTGCGTAGAATACACTGTTCACGTTTATTTTATTATGATGATTTTTTTAAATATATTAATTTATCTATTTAGCAGGATACTCGGCCATTTTGTTTATAACAATTTGCTGTAAGCTCTTTGTTGCAAGTTATAAACAATAGATATCGGATTGGTAATCAGCGACCTTGAAAACCCGTATATACCAATTTTTGTCAACATCTGGTAACTTTTTAACGTTCATGTCGGCCATATTGGATCGGCCATTTTTTTTACGATAATTTGGCTTGCGGATTCGTAATCAGCGACCTTGAAAATCCGTAAATACCAATTTTTGTCGACATCTGGCAACTTTTTAACATTCATGTCAGCCATATTGGATCGGCCATTTTGTTTACGATAATTTGGCTTTCAGATTCGTAATCAGCGACCTTGAAAACCCCTGTAAGCCAATTTTCATTCCCGTCAAAGGTCATTTGAGGTTTTGGCCAGGTTTTTGGGCTTTTCTCCTACTGTGCGCCGGAGTGTTGCTTGTACCTCGTAAAATCAGTGGCTTCCTACCGTTTCTCGTGCCCATCTTTGCCGGTCTTAGCGCTGCGGGGGCGCTAGCAGGTGGTGCGGCCAACATAGTCAAAGCGGTCAAGGCCGATCAAGCAGCGAAACGTGAGCTCGAAGAAAGCCAGCGTCACAATTGAAGGATTGAAGCAATAGCATTGGGCAAAGGCTTACATTTCAAGCCGTACAAACAGGGAATGGGTCTTTTTATCGCGCCAAAAAACGTAAAGTAGAGCTACCTCACCGACCACTCACCGATGCAGATTTGCTAAAATACGCCAAAATAATTAAAATCCCCTATTTTCGTGGAATTTACATGCGAAATCAATTGCCCAAGGGTGGCCCATGGCGACACGAATGTGCCATTGTAAATCTCGATCAGGCAATCAGACAATAGAGTCCAGTATTTCGATAGTTTCGGCCATCTTCAAGCACCTGTCGAACTTTTGAACTACTTCAGTATGAGTAACGTGAATTACAATTACAAGGGGCACCAGAAATACGACACATTCGAGCGTGGTCATTTGTATCTCAAGTTTCTCTGTCGAGAATTACCTCGACGAGAGATTTTCTCTATATAAAAGTGGGCGATGATGAAAAATCGAGTCAGTTTGTGAAACGACATTATGAATAACAGTCTTACGTTGACCTTATCGGCATCATCGTCTGTGTTAGAGACTTAATACTTTCCCCCTCATTGAACTGCCTCCCACAAGAATTATACGCGCGGACTCATCGAACTCCTAACCTACAATTCGATTCCAAATATAAACATTGGACACAACAAATTTTACGTTGGCAAGAACGTTTTTACCATACCTACTGGAAGTTATGAATTAGCCTACATTGCGAAATACTTGGAAAAAGAGATATATAAAGTGAAATATATTTCACGCCCGAGAATCCTATTGGACGTACGCTAGGATTTGCACCCCGTAGACTGTTAGTTGGTAAAAAGCATCAACCGGATAATCTAGTTACCATTCTCAAAGTGGACGCCTTGAGGTAACCTCACAGCTGGCGCCTACATTAACGAGCGACGAGTACCCACAATCCACGAGTTTTTCCCGTCCGCACCACCAGGCTATAAAATCATCGAGGTTCCGTCGCGTGTCATTTATCTACCAATCGCGATCAAGACGATAGACAACATTCAACTCCGAATAGTGGATCAAGACGGTGATTTCGTGAACTTTCGCGGTGAGACAATAACCATACGATTACACATCAAATCGCAATGGGTATAGTCTTTCATAGAGTCGCGAGCACTTATAAAAATAATACCCCGTCGATGCAAGAGACCAGCAGTCGATGGACACACACACACACACCGCTAAAACGCAAAACGTGCTGTTTTTTGCGAAGTTTGAGTCTACGAATACGTGGAAAAATCACATGCAAAACTACATAATTTGAAATGCGTGCGTATGCTGTTTGAGATGGAGGCGGAAATGACTGATATCAAAACCCCCGTCATCTTCGATGACTCCATCGCGCATTATGAGATTCATGCTAATCAGCCGTATTCATCCACAACCTTCAATAACAGTGATGAAATACGCATTTCCATTCAGCATCAAGACATATGCATACTTCCCACCCAAAGTTCGCTACGCGTATGCGGGCGAGTCACCATAGCCGATGGTACAATCGCTGCCAATACGCATTTCGCAAACAATGACAATTGGTATTTGTTCGACGAGGTGAGATACGAGCTCAATGCCATGGAAATAGATCGATGTGAACATTTGGACAAAACGAGTTTGATGAAGGGATACGCATCGGTGAGTCAATCCAAGAACTATAAGCTTAAGAATGCTGGCTGGTCTGATGTTCGCAGCGGGCACGCTGTCGCAGATGCCGATGGGCATTTTGACGTGTGCATACCGCTGAGTATGATCCTCGGTTTCGCCGAAAATTATCAAAAAATCGTTGTGAACGCGAAGCATGAATCGATTCTATTGAGATCGAAGACTAATGATAATGGGACATGGCAAGCCATAGGTGAGGTTGATATCAAATTCACCTTGCGAACAGTAGAATGGCTCGTACCGTACATGATACTGTCTGATAAGCGTAAAATTCAACTTCTCAAGTTTATCGTTAAAGACACACCGATACCCATGACTTTCCGCTCGTGGCAATTGTACGAATACCCAATGCTCCCCGCAACCTCAAAACACATGTGGGCTGTCAAGACATCTACGCAACCTGAGAATCCGCGACATGTTATTCTAGCTTTTCAGACCGATCGTAAAAATAAGAAAAGCGCAAATGCGTGTAATTTCGATCATTGTGACATGACTGATGTCAAACTCTACCTGAATGCACAAAGTTATTCCTACGGGAATTTGAATGTGGACATTGCTAAGAACCAATATGCGCTTATCTATCAAATGTATGCAAACTTTCAATACCAAACTTTCGTACCACAATAGAGAGCCCGAACCATGCTTGAAAAAATTGAATTTCATAAAGTATGCTCCGCTCATTGTCATTGATTGCTCGAAGCAGAACGATTCTCTCAAGTCCGGCCCCATTGACGTACGTATCGAAATCGAATCAAAGATCAATATACTCTCCAATACTTCGGTATACTGTCTCATTCTCCATGATCGTATTGTCGAGTACAATCCGATAGGTGGCGGGGTAAGAAAGATGATATAAAGTTGAGATCACGCGTCCCCCTTCAGTCATCATGGAGTTCATCGTTGATGTGCAAGGCTTCAAGCGACTGATCAACAAATTCGTCCCGAAGGAAACATTAATTGTCGAGGTGGCGAGCGTTGACGGCAAGCCCCTGACGTTTCTCTTCGAACCACCGTACGCGCGGAATTCTCTGCCGGGAAAGTACAAGAGTACGCATATGTGGTTGGAGCGCAATTACCGTGGTTTGCTATGGGACGATGGCGACTTTCCACACGACACGATCTCTATATTCATTCGATCAATCTTACAACACGCTCGAATCGTCTACATCAAGGATTGGAGAAATCGCTGTGGTTGAAGAAATTCGCCGACCTAGCAACGGAGATCATCGAACTGGATTTCCCATCATTGGAGAAGCTTGCGACAAAAGTGCTAAGGAACAACCGATGTCCATACCATGCAACTCTCGACCCAAAATCCAAATGGGCCTATGAAAATGTGAAATGTCTGGAAAGATGGTTGAAAGAGGATGCGAGGAAATTTTTTTTTTTATTACAAAATTTTTTCTTTTTATTTACAATAAATATTTTTTTAAAAATGTTCTCCCATTCACACACACACACACACACACACACACACACACACACACACACACACACACACACACACACACACACACACACACACACACACACACACACACACACACACACACACACACACACACACACACACACACACACACACACACACACACACACACACACGCACGCACGCACGCACGCGCACACCCACACGCACACGCACACGTACACGCACACGCACACGCACACGCTCCCGTCATCCACAAAAAGGGTGACTTGAGCTATGCGGAGATCTTGAGTCGTATAAAGAAGGATCCGGCGCTCAAGGATGCAGGTGAATGCGTCCAAAAGGTACGCAGAAAGAACGCAGGAGATCTGCTGATCGTTCTAAATAAGGAGAGCTCAGCCAAAGCACCGGAATTGCGAAACCAATTCGAAGGTGTTCTTGGCGAATCAGCAACGGTGCAAAGTAAACTCCAGGAAGTTGATCTGGAGATTAAGGACCTAGAAGAGGACGCGACGAAGGAGGAGATATCGGCGGCTCTGCAGAGAGTCTTGGACCAGACTATCCAGCCACGGAACACTCTCTTAAGTCTCTGCGTAAATCATATGGCAGGACTCAGACCGCGGTAATACGACTCATGGTGCCTGCTGCCCGGAAACTTCTGGATACAGGAATCATCCGAGTCGGCTGGTGTAATTGCAGAATCCAAGAGGTGTCAAGACAACTAAAGTGTTTTAAGTGCTGGAAATTTGGACATTATCACGGAACTGCAAGAGCAGCGTCGACCGGGCTAAAGACTGCATCAAGTGCGGTAACACTGGCCACAAAGTTGTCGAATGCACAGCAAGCGCAAAGTGTGTCATATGTGCAGAAGCGGGAGATGGGGCACCGACAGCCTACATCGCAGGAAGCAGCCAATGTCCAGCGTATACGCGGGCTCTCTAGGTTCTCCAGGCACTCCAAAAACGATGCAAATGAGAGTAGTCCAGCTCAACCTTAACCATTGTGAAGCCGCACAGGACCTGCTCATGCAGACTGTGCGCGAGCTGAAGCCTGACTTGGCGATACTCTCGGAACCATATACAAGGTGTCCCAGAAGTAACGTACGCCCTTCTAGCATCTGGTAGGGAAAAACATTCTGAGACGAAAAGTCCTCAGTCATTTTTTGATCAGACGCATAGATAATTAATTATGAATTAAAATTAATAGCCAATCAGGTGCGCGCTACAGCGGAAAGGCAGCGTAGAGGGGAGGGATAGGGGAATGCATTGCAATTGCGTGCGCCTGAAAGTGTGTGCGGAGAGAAAATTCCGCAAGCATGTGTGCAAGTGTGTGTGTGTGCGTGTGCGCGTGTGCGTGCGTGTGCGCGTGTGCGTGCGTGTGTGCGTATATGCGTGCGCGTGTGCCTGTGCGCGCGCGTGTGTGTGTATGTGTGTCCTAGTGTGAGTGTACGTACACACATGCTTTCGGAATTTTCCCTCCGCACACATTTTTAGGCGCCCGCAATTACAACGCATTCCCCTAACCGTACCCTCTAAGCTGCCTTTCCGCTGTAGGGCGCACCTGATTGGCTATTCATTTTAATTCATGATTAATTATCTATGCGTCTGATCAAAAAATGGCTGAGGACTTTTCGTCTCAGAATTTGTTTTCCTACCAGATGCTAGAAGGGCGTACGTTACTTCTGGGACACCCTGTAGACATCTTGCCACGCAACCCTGGGAATTTGACACAAGTGGGAAGGTCGCAATTTGGTCCTGCCGAAAGCTTCCATTTCAGGATCTTGCGACTCGGATGGAAACTGGTTTTGAGAGAATAAAAGCCAAAGGAGTTCATTTCTACAGTTGTTACGTACCGCCTAGCCGGACGACTGATGAGTTTGAGAATTTTCTCGATAACTTAGTCGCAAACGCTAAACAACGCTTCCCGGTGGCCATAGCCGGAGATTACAACGCGTGGGCTGTGGAATGGTGTAGTAAAGTGACGAACAGGAAGGGCCAAGCCCTGCTTAAGGCTATGTCCTTATTGGATGTAGTACTACTTAATGCAGGTATAAAGCCCACGTTTGTTAAAGGTGAAGCCTCTATGGCGGACCTCACTTTTCTGAGTAGTAGCCTGGCCAGAGGAAACCAGTGCCACTGGGTAGTCAGTGATATCTACACTCACAGTGATCATCAAGCGATTCTCTGGGAGATTCCAGAGTGTGCCATCGAACTGGCCGCTTAGCGCAACGAGCTCGTGGCAAACGCTCGTTCCCCCATTTGGAAGAACAGCACAGAAAGGCGCGCTTAAAGCTTAAAAAGGCTATCAAGCAGAGTAAATCTGAAAGCTGGGGCGAACTGCTCAGCGAGGTGGAAGATGCTCCCTGGGGTAGGCCGTACAAAGTAGTAATGACTCGGCTGAAAAGCGAGCCAATGCCATCACCTGTGGACGCAACCCTGCTGGAAAAGATTCTTACACATCTGTTCCCTGAGCAATCCGAGGAGGACTACTAGCTCGAGGAGGACGTCGATGAGGACATCCCACGCATTACTGAAGAAGAGCTTCGTACAGCGATGGCCAGAGTGGGAAACAATAAAGCGCCCGGCATTGATGGGATACCCAACATCGCACTCAAGGCAGCGATCAAGTTGGCACCGGCAATATTCCTGGGCATGTACAATGCGTGTCTCAAGGAAGGAATCTTCCCGGACAAGTGGAAGTGGCAGAAGCTAGTGCTCCTCCCGAAAGGGAAGAAGCCACCGGACGAACCTTCATCCTATCGTCCGCTCTGTATGCTGGATACCGCCGGAAAGATCTTCGAGCGCATCATCCATAACAGGATTGAGAAGGTCGTGGACCCTCTACTGGCGGAGGGCCAGTTTGGCTTCAGAAAGAAGCGCTCTACTCTGGATGCCATTAACACAGTGGTGAAGCAGGCGCAGGAATCGACTGCGGGGAAACGATGGACAAGAGGGTCCAAGAAGTACTGCGCAGTTGTCGCTCTCGACGTCAAAAACGCTATCAACTCGGCGCTGTGGAAGTGTATCATGGATGCCCTCCAAACATTAGGTGTACCATGGTACCTACGGAGAATAGTGGCGAGTTACCTATGTAATAGGTGGCTCATGTACGACACAGAGGATGGACCGAAGATGTACAGGGTGACTGGAGGAGTTCCTCAGGGCTCTGTACTTGGACCACTTCTGTGGATCATCATGCACAATGATCTGCTGCTATTACAATTGCCGAAAGGAGTGTCCATCGTAGCGTTCGCAGATGACGCGGCGCTGATTGTCATCGCCAAATTCCTGGAGCAAATCACCGCACTCTTCGGCGACGCTTTCGCCAAGATAAAGGAATGGAAGTCTTCTGTTGGACTGCAGCTTGCAGCCCACAGAACAGAAGTACTCCTCGTATCCAGCAGGAAGGTGATGGAAACGGTCACGTTCAGGGTTGGAAACGCCGAAATCACATCCGAACCGTTCATTCAGTACCTGGGTGTCATTCTCGACGCGAGGCTGAACTTTAAAGAGCAAACCGAGCAGATCAGCAGAAAGGCCGCTGGAGTGGCTACCACACTGGCGCGACTCATGCCTAATGTCGGTGGCCCCAGACAGGAGAGGAGGAAACTGCTGTCATCAGTGACGACCTCAGTGCTCACCTATGACATACCCATATGGGCTGATGCACTGATAATCCAGGAGTACCGTAGAAAGGCTGCACTGTCTCCGCACTGTCTCCGAGGACGCTATCAACTTTATCGCGGGAATGCTGCCCATTGAGGTGCTCGCCGAGGAGCGTAAATCGATGTACCAGCAGAAGGGAGCTATAAACCCAGTTATGCAAGGACAGAAGCAAGAGCAACCAGTTTCAACGAGTGGCAGGCGATGTGGGATGCCTCTACCAAAGGAAGGTGGACACACCGACTAATCCCGAAGGTGGAGATATGGGTGAACCGTCCACACGGGGAGCTCAATTATTATCTCACTCAAGTGATTTCAGGACACGGCTGTTTCCGGGCTTATCTCCATAAGTTTAATTATGAAGATTCCCCGGACTGCCCAGCATGTGTAGCAGTCGAGGAGAACGCTGAACATGCATTGTTTCAATGCCCACGTTTTAGTGCCTTCCGCGCGATCGTCGAGGATCAGCTGGAGACACGCATCACCCAGGACAACCTGGTGGAGTTGATGCTGAAGTCAGTAGACGCATGGACAGCGTTATCGGCTTATGCTGCCGCAGTAATTAAGGAGTTGCGATGTGCAGAACGCGCGAGGAAGAAGACGACGCCGGAAGACCAGGCAGTCATAGATGAAATCAGTGACACGAACCCCTAAACCACTCATACCATCTCGAGTGGAACGGGGGATGTAAAGTCGTCTGACAACACTGCAGGAAGGACTAAGGCCTTGCCGGCGATGTAATATCTAGCGGTCGTCCCGCGGGAGAATTTGTAAGGCCGCAGAGGAACGGGGGTTTTTAGTCGGTGCAAGCCCGACACACGGCAATTATTTGCTACGGTGCGGAGGCATTTTCCCGCTAAACCTCTTTTAAAAAAAACACACACACACACACAAAATGTTCTCCAAAACTGTCATGGCAAGGTTCATGGATTCCTTCGCACCGGACCTCCTCTAAGCGCTGATGTCAACCTGGAGCGCCTTGGTGATCCGAAACACGATCTTTTTGCCATGGATTCGATGCCGTCTCGCGAGGTTCGTAGAATCCTAGGTTGGAGCATCTCCGGCAGCATCGAGCCGTTGTGTTGTGTTTTTTTTGCCAAGACCCCCCATAGCGACTCGGGGTTTCTTCACCTGGAGAAAAAAAACGATTTTTTCACTCCCAATTTACTTGAGCAGTCAATCGACACTAGTCGCCTTCCTCCTCACCGGTCACTGCATTCGCGAGGTTCGTTTGCCAGATTTTTGAATTCCATGGTGTGGAACTTTCCACCGATGTAGAGTATGCATAGATCTCCGTTGCACGCTGATGCTAACATCGTCTGGAATGTCGCCGGATTCGTCACAAGTACCTTGCTGATCCTTTCCGGTAGAAACACGGTACACTCGTTGCGAATGTCGATCACGAACTTTTTGCCATATCTCATATTCACTTCCCGTATGTTGGTGAAGGGATACTCCGACTCCGGGTCAACTCGTTCAATTTCTTCGCCAGAAGAAAATCGGCGTATTTACCAATCTTATTGATCGCGTCCATTTTTCACTTGCTATCTGATCGTTCGAAGCCGTCTTCACAAGATTATATACTTGCCCCCTCCACTCTGAATCCTCAACGATTGACGTTTGTCGGTGCCGAGAAGAGATTTTTCGCACCATGGTTCCACATTTTTTTTATATATCGTCCTCAGCGAATGAATCTGCGCCCACGACTCTAGTTCTCCTTTCAATTGTTGAATGTCTTGCAACAATCGTTCGATGCGCACTTTTAATTCACATCTCTTGCACGATTTTTTTTCCCTTGCGCCGCATGATCGTCTTGCGCAGCCTTCCGTGGCAACTTTTCAACCAGAGCCTATTTTTTCCGTGAATCACCTACAGCTCCGTATCAACCGGGATGAACATTATCATTATATGCTTCACTCCCTTTGATCTTTGGAACTTTTGTATCGGAGGGGGGAGGGCCTTTTCGAAATTGATATGCAGCAAACTTCTTCAAATTTTGAGAAACAGGATTTTTGAATCTCTGAAATGACTCATGTTGACGGGGGGATGCAATACTGACAAATATTTTTCTGGACACCCCCACTTATAGTCCCCTTCGTCATGGCGGCCGAGTTTCGACGCGTTTATCGCATTTGTTTGGGGGGGGGGGGGTGGGCTCTGTCAAGCGCAGCATCCGCAAGGTGTGTGTGTGTGTGTGTGTGTGTGGGCACGCGCGTGAAAATGGAACGTCGCATGGCTCGAGTACCCAAACAGCGGTCTTTTCATCAGTTTATTTCCTCCTGTCATCGCACTGAATTGAGGGCACAGGGGTCCGAGCGCGGAAAAATGTCACGCATGCGATGACTCACCACCGCACAAAACGTTTAGTAAATATAATTCTTAAAAAAAACTGACGGAATCCTGCCGCCATTTTGATCCAAAACTCATTAATGTCACTCTTCCGCCGATGATAAACAAATTCTCGGATAATAATCATTCAACACCTCAATTATTTATTCGCTGACTGGTTTCAACACGTCAATGTATAAACAAAACTATCGCATCTCTGCGAGGGGGGGGGGGGGGGGGGCTTTATCGAGCCACGGCAAGCGCCCGATGACTCACCACCCACAAATGTTTAAAACAATTTCTGAGAAATTAGCCCCCTTCCACTCTTCCTCCCACCGCCTTCTCCTTCCGGCGGGAGGGGAGGGGAACTACTAAGCCTTTTACTACAAAGCACTTCGATTCTTTATCAGTCGTTGCGCGGCCTCGCTAGGAATCGGATGTGTGTCCCTGTGTTTAACCACTCCCCCCCCCCCCTGCCATTCCACCGAATTCCATTCGGGGCAAAGGGGGACTCACCACCATCGGTCGGTAAGCAGGTGAGCCCTATCATCGGTCGGTAAGTACAAACATCGACAGCCGATCATGGGGCCGATTCTGACCAATACCCTACCCGACCATCCGATGGAAACTCGGAAATTAACCTCTTTTGGTTCGTTTCTCAACTAAGTCGGTATGTCGTTAGCAGGAATCTTGGGTTAGAATCGGTCCCATTACACTACTGTGGGGTTACGGCACTCATGTAACTAAATTTTGATTCCCTAATAGTGTATTGATACGTTGACAGAATGAAAAATAATCTAATATTAATAGTCTTAAGATGGGTCGGTCTATTTAGTGAAAAAATGGGGAAGGGTTCATTTGAGCCAAAACAAGCGGGGTCATGTATAAATAATATTATAACAGCATTATAACTCAATTGTAGTGAATTTGTATTAAAAATTAGGTGTTTAAACCCCATGCCTATGAATACCTATGAATCATTCTACAAAAATATTTTCTTTTTTTCAGGTTGCAAGAGTGCAAGAGAAAACCTGAACGACCTATAGTCTGCAAATATCTAATGAAACGTGTCGCAGAAGAATCCATCAACAGCAAAAGTATCCGAAAAGTGGCAAAAGATAACAAATTAGATAGAACTACGCATTCTTCTTTTTTATATATCTCTTGCGAAAAAACCTTTATTACTCCACTGGCTCAACTAGCCCTGTGGGGCCATCTGGCTTTCGTGATATTCATATAAGTTTAGTCTAGTAAGCAACGTTTTTACTACAGTTTTTCGATGGTTTTGACATAGCCAAAAAAACAACCTACCTGTTTTAAGAGATATCATTACTTATCACTTCATTAGTTCGGAGCTATACTGCTTGAAACAAAATCATGATCAAGTGACCCCGCTCTGCCCTAACTCGAGAACTGAGGGGTTTGTGGTAAAATTTCAAGAGAGAAAAAAAATTATTTTTCTATCTTCAATGCAATAGAATTATTTCAGATTTTTTTCGACATTTTTTTCCCCGTTAAAATTGTATAGTTTTCTAGTCACGCTATTCGATTGATTTCAACCGATTTTTAACAATCAAATCTGACGAAATTATTTTGACAAGAGACAATTTTTGTTAATTTAAAATTAATTTATTCGTCATAGATAGAAGATACAAGTATTATAGTTAATTTGCTGACTTATATATTAAACTTTGAGAGTTTAATGTTTAATAAAAAACGTGCTGTCTGCAGGATGTGGTTTCTTCAATGAAACCAAAGTTTAATATGTTGTCTATTCTTCTTATTTTGACTACCTAATGAATGATTCCTATGATATATAGCAGACCGTTGGAAAGAGTATAAACTAAAGAACGTTTTTAAAGAAACCTAAGTGCAAAATAGCTTTTAGTTTCATTTAGAATGAATTTAGAAGTTGACATTTTTCATACATTTACGCATTTTTAAGACTTTGGAAGCTCATGAGTCATTTTCTTGAAACCAATTGTATCAAATAATGATTTAGTTATAATAAACATACCTTAAAGAATAAAACAAAAGTTATTTCGTGCTATTACAACCACAAACAAAAAAGTTATGATGATTTGAAGGCGAAATTCCGGGTAATTAAAAAAAATCTTATCTTAATTACCGTGACACTTAGGACATAAGGTCTAAGGGTGAAAAAAGTAGCAATTGACCCCCCAATCCCCTAAAAAATTGTGTCGGTCCATGTGCCAAACACCCTGTATATCTGTATTAACCCAATTTATTTTGACAGTAATGGCACCGTCTGACATTCATGCAAAATGTGGAAAAAATAGACAGGCATGTTTATTGAATAAAAAAAAATGGTGCAAAAATCGCTTGATATCAGTGAAAAAAAGAATTAAAATCATAAAAGAGGCTGATATGACACTTACTTGTAATTAAAATTTCAATAATTAATATATTTATTGCAAATTTGCCAAGCATCGTACAACCTATTCAATGATGAAATAGGAGAAATCAGCTCAGCTTATCTGCACGAAAATAAATATGCATGTTATCAAAGATAGAGTATCGCTCTGATGCGCTCAAAAATGTTACAGCTGGTATAAATCAGGACGTGGGGGAAAGCTTGCTGGAGAAGCAGATATAAAATGTTAATGGAAGGAAAACATTCGTGGTTCAATTTGTGGCAGTGAAAGATTAAATGTTAATGTTGAGTGAAGCCTTGAGCTAGTTTTTGATAACGGTGGAAAAATGTTAAGGGAAATTACGGAAAAGAGATGCGAAAAATTCGAAATTCTGAGACGCAAATCATCATCCGTTTATATTTGACGTGTAAAATTCCGGAGCTTGCATGTAACCACGTCAAGCCATAAAATGTTTAAACATCCGAGTCGAATCCGTAAGAATCAATGAAAACCTATACCTAAATCTATTCCTATCGAAAACAGCCGGACAGAAAACTCTGAAAAATACGATTGGCCAAGAAAAACTACTTCTACTCATTGAACTGCGGAACAATTCTCTTTCTCTTGCAATTTGAGGGGCTATACCAGTGTGACCGCTGAAAATTTGGGTGATTTTCGGGAATTTTTTGGACGAAAAGTACTCAATCAAATTTTTCGGAAAATTAGGAACATATTTGGCTATATTTGATCTATATTACATAATTTTTTCATAGAAAAATATTGAGATCCAAGCGTCTTATGCGCTGCCTTCGGAGGCGCCAAAAAAGTTTCTCCACTGCTGACATGATTTCGGCCGATTAAGTAGCTGAAACAGAAAAAGGAAAAAATGTCGTTAAACTGAAAGGTGTTTCCTGTACAATGACGTAGGATTTTCAAAAAATATGAAAATCTAACAAAACGACGTAGTTATGAAAAAAGTCTGTTTTCTTGCCTATAAAATGGTCGTTTTTTTCAATGCCAAATCGTCAATTTTCATCCAATCAAAAATATCCTACGTCACTGTAGAGTAAATATATTGAAGAGTACTCAGTTCAAATTTCAAGTCAATCGGACTTTAAGTTACAATGTAAATATATTCAAGAGTACTCAGTTCAAATTTGAAGTCAATGGCTCTTTGAGTTACAATGTCAGCAAATTTGAAAAATCTCATTTCGAGAAAAACGCGTTTAAAGATTCAACTATCGATTTTTTACAAGATGAAATGGTAGAGATACGGCCTTGAAATTTTAACAGGATATTCTTGAAAGTATAAACTGTCGAAAAAGGTAAAAAATCGATTTTTTGAAAGTGTCACATTGGCATAGCTCCTTAACGGGGCCGCAAGTAATCCCATCTGACCTATGGGGAACTCCCAAAAGAATCTGGTATTGCGCTGTAACGTTGTATTTACGAGTACTATTATCAAAAACCCACACACACTACTAATAAAGGTTCCCCATCTGTGTGGGTAGCCTACCAGGTAAAACATTGATGCAAATCTTCAGGAGGCGTAGCGGTACACCGTTCAGTACATGTCAAATTTCCACTGTGCCGCCTTTCACGATATCTAAACGCAATGAATGAAAAATGTGTATTAAGCGGTGAGATGCAGTCAGAATTTTCAAAAAATCGATTTTTTTACATTTTTTTGAAGCATGTATTTCGAAAATATTCCCTGAAAATTTCAAGTCAATCCGATGAATAGTTTCCGGGATATCCCACAATTAGTGAAGGGGCGTCCCCATGGCAGGTAGCGCTCGGCGGCTGCAAGCAACCGGTTTTGACCCCCCCCCCTCCTATTATATTCTATAGATAGTCTTGTTCGTAACTGAATTTTGGAAGATTCCACATCGGCAGAAGCCCTATTGTATGCGCCAGGACTTGATGATTCGATGTAAGTAATTTTTTAATTAGTATTTCTATACATAAACAAGTGTAAAATTGGAAAACTGTTTCACAAATTTGCAAAAATGTATTACTCAAAAACTATGAACTTTCGTTATAAAATTGCCCAAAATGTAAAAAAAAAAATTAATTCCGAAAAACTTTAATTTTTGAAAAAATGTTTTAACAATTGGCTATAAATAATTGAATGCTCGACTTTTCGGCAAAAATGTGATATTCGGATTCAGCGGTTCAAAATACATAAAAAAGTTTAGATTCATCCATCGAGCTCTAAATTTCACGAACATATAATACCGTATCCACATCGAAAAACTTTAAACGCGTTTTTCTCGGAACTATGTTTTTCAAGTCGGTGACCACTATAATTTAAAAACCACTAGATGGATTTTGATAAAATTTAGTGTGCTTATTGATAGCATTAAAAACTAGTCCTTAATCGAAGGATTTTCATTTTTGTTGAAAATTTCTATTTTTTTAAACAATAAACGAGCGATTTTTCGGTCGAAAATCGAAAGTTATCTGTCGGAAGCCGCCATTTTGTTAATTTTTGAAAAAATCTTCGATTAAGGACTAGATTTATTATTAGACCAATGTTTTTTTTCGGTTTTTTTATTTCAGATGATCCTGTAAAATTTTATGATGGTAATTACGAAGCACCACATGCCGAAGGGGGTCCGACCAAGACGGTGATATTTTTATTAATAATCAATATTTTCTTTGAAAATTTGTACAAGTCAAGTTGAAATATAACATAAAAAGTCTGTGTAACTACTTATGTAAAATAAACTTAATTACTATGAAAAAAAATTGTACATGCTTGTTTTTTCACGCCTCTGATTGCATCTCACCCCTTAAAGATAGCCAAAAACTTGGCCTTTCGCGAAACCATACATATATACGGCGATAAATGTATGGGTGATACGCGGGAAAAAAACAAGTCATAAGGATGCTATAAGAACGCTTGCGTTGGATAAAAATGTTTCAACTACAGTAAAACCTCGATTAATCGGGCGGGGTGGGACCGAAGAGCCCACGGATAATCGTAAGTTACACAATAATGTTTTATTCGGTACAGTATTATGAAGAAAAGAATTTACAAGCTCTTATAAAGACTAATACGACTTTAGTATAAATTTATGTAATTATCACTTTTTTCTTTAGTTGCTTTTCTGGAAAAAATGTATTACTTTAGTCTGTTGTTGACTTCTATATTGATTTGTTACTATTACTTGTCTCATTCGCCTGAGATTCAAGATACAAATATCAGTTGCATCCGCCTGTTGTTCGAAATAATCCAGAACGATTTGAACAGACTCTCCCGCTTGACCATGTGTGACTGGTTTAATCGATAGTAAACTCTCATCGCTGTCAGATTCATCTTTTACCTCTGATCCCATAGGCAATGTGTTTGATTGTTTAGAACGGCCCATATCACCTGTTCGTTCGTGAGAACTTCGTGTTCCGAATAATTCTTACCGCATTGCAACCACGGCTCAATTTCCGATTCGTCTATGTCTACCAATCCGTCTACTGATTGTAGCACCGCTGCGAAGGCACGAGACGATAGATTATTCTCAGATATCTCCAAAGCATCTTTCTGGATCCCAATACCGTCTTCTGCCGGCATTATTTTCCGGAACGATCGTGCAATATTTTCGTTTTACACTGCACTCCATGCGCGAGCGACTGTGTAAATTGCCTTCTTAATATTCAATGACTTCCATAATGTCAGCACATCACGGTCTCCGATCTAATTGGTCATGCGATATCTTCTGTAAAGTCGTTCCATCGTTTCGATCACCCCTTGATCCATGGATTGCGCAATAGAAGCCACGTTCAGTGGAAAAAAATGGTGAAAATGTTCCCGCCTTCAGATTTTAGCACTGTCTTATTAAGATGTAATGGCGCATTGTCAAGAAGAAGAAGCGCTTTTGGAGGCATGCTCTTTGTTACAAGAAAAGCCTGGACTGCAGGAAATTTTTTTTTGGAAAGCCAATCTTTAAAAATAAAGCGTGACATCCAGGCTGACCTTAGGTAATAATTATGGACAGGCAGCAGGAGAGTGTTTAGATGCTTAAACGCTCGAGGATTCTTTAATTTCCCGACTATAGCGAGCTTAAGTTTATGTTCTCCAGACGTATTGGCACAGCATAAGATTGCGATGCGGTCTTTTTCAGTTCTATAACCAGGAGAACCAGTCTCATCGCCAGCGGCCAGCGTCCTCGTGGGCATGGCTGTCCGATACAATCCAGTCTCGTCTGCATTATATATTTGGCACGCCTGTAAATTGTGTTCTTCGATGATGTCGTTGAACTTTCCGAAAAAATCAACCATGTCGGTAGTATCAGCACTTAACTTTTCTCCTTGGATAACCAGTTCCCATATTCCATGCCTGTTTTTTAATCGCTGCAATCAACCACTTGAGATGTTAAAGTGATTTGAGAGTTTGAGCAATTCGTGCAGCTGTTAAGCTTGAATCGTACACATCGGCCTTGATATGGGTATGCCCTCTGCGCGCTTCTGTAAACACCATTTAGCCATTCCATTGTCAAGTTTTTGAAACAAAGACTTCTTGATCGTTTTTCGACCAGATGTATATGATAAACTGTCACCTTTTGAAACAAAATCTTCAATCTTCGCTTGATTTTTTATCAGCTCCCGCACTTTTTGTTCTCCTGTGTTATTCTCTTTGGCTAGAAGAGACACTGTTACACCTTTGTAATGTTGATTAGGAATCTCCAACTTTATGTCGATTGACAGAATATTGTGCTTAGAGCGATGACACACACAGCGGCTTGTGCCGACTCGCCGATCGAATCGGCTGCCGCTCGCGTTTCTTCGCATAGACGACGTGTCAAGGCGGCCCTTCAGCCGCTAGGCAACGCTTGCCGCAGTGTGTTTTGCATCATTTGAAAACACAGAAATATGCGCCGACTCGGCGATCGACTCGGCTGCTGAGTCGGCACAAAACGCTGTGTGTGTCATCGTTCTTACGCTTAGTATCCGACGGTGAACTCATGTTGCATTAAACAAAATACAGCAACGAAAGAATGGAGCATTTACTTTTTCATTGACACGTGCGCAAAACAAGGTTGCCCGGGATCTGACTGCTGACTACGGTTTAAGGTCTCTGGCATGCATACAATGTAATGTTAATGAATTGAATATGTATTACGTCGCCCAAATAAGTATAGTTGGTGGTATCCCGACACGGTGAATCCGCACCCGGTTAAGGGAATTATTCAATTGCCAAATCCTCCAATTATAATAGGTATAATTATAAAAAAAATTATAATGAATGCATGACGTGTAATGTTGGAATTATGTAATTGATAATTATTAATTAAGTAACCAGGATTACCGA
The DNA here is from genome assembly GCA_963210295.1 of Ophion ellenae. NCBI lineage: Eukaryota > Metazoa > Arthropoda > Insecta > Hymenoptera > Ichneumonidae > Ophion > Ophion ellenae. Next base: position 6,296,669 of record OY723388.1, read on the forward strand.
ATTCTATACGAATTGATAAACTTAATGAGGATCCTATTACACCAGATAATATTCCCAAAATAAAATAAAGAATTCCAATATCATTACAATGAGTAAAAAAAAATTATGGCAAATTTAAAGATATATTAGTTATAAAATTTTAAGGAATGTGTCCGATTTGAGTAACAAATTGTAAATTTATTCACAATATTAATTTTTTACTATAACATTATTAAGATTTAAAAGTAAATTTTTATTTTTATAAGATTAATAGTTTTTTTTAACTTAAAATGTTAAATAATTTAATTATTTAACATTCATAAATTTAATGGAGTGATATATGAAGTTATGAACAATTAATTTATATTGTATTGTATTTTTTCCTCTTGTACAACGCTTTGCGCTTTTTACATACCCCTCGCCAGTTTATACATTGCACGCTTATGTTTATGTCTTTAATCCTATTCTTAATTCTTATTCATCTGCCACCTCTCAAATCTCCAGTGACTGCTAGTCTGTCTTGAGACTAATCCCCGCGGTGCGGTTATTCCATTGCTATCTTTTCGAACTCTTTGGTATAATAACAGATTTCCTTTACTATCCCTCCTTTTAACGTCTCAATCCATCAGTATTCAAGGCAATCTCCTTCTCTTCCCTTCTTTCACTTATCCACCCCTTCTACCCACTTCCGACTGATCTTTCTTCTCGCTTTTTCGCATTTCCAGATATGCTCCATCGTCTCCTCCTCCTTCTTGCATACCCCGCACATCCATTTCTCGAACCCTTTTTTCCCCGTTTTTCCTATATTTCCGCACCTCAGCCTTGCCCATTCCTCTTTGACTGCTCCTGCCAGCCCTTCCTGTTTCCAATATCCCTCCTTTGCCATGTTCTCCTTTATCTTCTTATATATTTTATTGTATGTCGACCTGTCCACCCCTGCCCAATCCTTTTGGATATCTTGGTCCTTTTCCTTTTCCACCCCTTCTTTCAGAATTTCGCCGACTTCTTTCAAGCTGCCACCTTCTCTCATCATGTTTAAAATCCTTCCCACCCCAACTTCCCGCATTTCGTCCCTAAGTTCCCTTCCCCATTTCGACTCGTTCCCGTTTCCTATGTTTCTTATCTCCTCTCTTAGGCAGATGTTTGGCCACCTCTCCTTGGGCATGTCCAGAATCTTTAGGAAGAAGTCGCTTGCTCTTCGTCTCGCCTCCACCTCTATGCTCCTTTTGCCCGCCTCTAATTTCCAGATGTAACCCGGCGTTTTTCGTGCTACCCCATTGCCATCTTCACGTGCATACTTCCTCTCTCCTTTTCTACTCCCAAACCCCATACAGCATCCCTGCCTTCACTAGCGATTCCATCATTTGCAGCCTATATTTCAATCCATCTATTTTCGATCTCTTCGGCACCCCCCCCCCCCACACAGCATTTGCCGCCTTCCTCGCTTTTGCCACCACCATGCTCAGGTGTTTAGCTAAGGAGTTCCCTGGAGAAAACCAAAAACCCAAATATTTAAACTCCTTGACTACTTCTATCTTTTGTCCTTTGTATTCCCACTCCTGTGTTTTCTTCCTTTTCCCACCCTTTCTGAAGACCACTATCTTTGTTTTTTGTACATTGACTTCCATTTTTGATGTTTTTTCAAACCTTTCCAGCCCCCTCAACACCCCCCTCAGCCCCTCTTCCCCCTCCGCCAATAGCGCTATGTCGTCCGCATATTTCAGCGCGTAAAACTTCTTTCCCCCCATAACTGTTTCCCCCACTCCTTTTTATTCCCATTCTTTGTCGATGCCATCCAAAGTCAGGCCGAACAACGTTGGGCCCAGCGGACACCCTTGCCTGACCCCTTCCCTTGTTTCGAACTCTTTCGACATTCCGTTTTTTGTGATCACTTCGTTCACCGTTGTTTCATATATACCTCGTATCATCCTGTGCATTCTCCCTCTGATCCCCTTCTCCCAAATTTTCCTCAACATAATTCGCCTGTCGATTTTGTCAAATGCCGCCTTGAAGTCAACAAAGGCGACAAACAACTTCCCTTCTTTTTCCCTCAGCCTGTTATTAATCAGAGCGCTCAGCGCGAAGATGTGGTCTCGCGGGTCCCCCTGTTTGCCCTGAATCCCACCTGACTTTCTCCGATTATTTTTTTTTCCTCTCCACTCACCTATTTATTCTTCTGGTCATTATGCCCGGCAAGATTTTGTAGCCTATGTTCAGTAGCGATACCCCCCCTATAGTTCCCTACTTCCTCCACGTCCCCCGCCTTGTGCAGTGGAAAGATTCTCGCTAGTTCCCATTTTTCCCGTAACTTTCCCGTCCTTTAATTTCCATTCAGTACCCCCCACAATTCCTCCCTGGCTTTAAGCGATAGGCTCTTCAGGAATTCCGCCGATATCCCGTCCTCCCCTACCGCCTTTCCGTTTTTCAGCTTCCCAGTGCTTTCCATACTTTTTCCTTATCGATTTCCTTGTTCCACTCCGATTCCACTTGACCAACATCGTTTTCTTCCTCTTCCCTAATCTCCTCCATTTTTTCTTTTCTTCCCCCAGATTCTTTTTCGTTTCTCCGCTCCTTTTGTTCACGAATTCTTTCAAGGCTCTCCAAACGTGCTTCTTTTGTTGCCTACTCTTCCTACTTTGCCAGCAACTTCCTATTTGCTTTTGATGTTTTTATCCAGCCGGTAGCCACAGCCCCCTTCCATATCGCTTTTTCAGCTTTTCCCATCTCTCGTTCGTTGTACTCCCCTCCCCTCCTTCTCTCTGGCTTTTTCCACTTCTTCCTCGAACTTTTTGCTCTCCTCCTGTTTGCACTTGAGTCTCCTATCGCACCTTAGTTCCCCTCTCTTGTTCCCCTTCCTGTTCCTTCTTTCGTTACTCCCCCATCCTGCCAACGAGAAGATCACTGGTACGTGGTCTGATTCTACCCTCGCTTCCACCTTCATAGAGCTCACTAGTCCCTCTTCTTCGTTTACCAGCCATAATATTAGGTCCAGCACCGATCCCTTTCCCTCCCCTCCACTATCTACAAACGTGACCCTGTCCTCCTCATCACCTTCCACTCTTCCATTCATGACTGCTAACCACATATCTTCACAAAGATTTAGCAGTTTTCTCCCTTCCGCGTTTACCACCTCGTCCCCCGATTCTCTTTTTGACGCCAATTCCCCCGTCTTTTGGCATTTTGTGATTGCTGCACACTTTCCTATTCTCGCGGTCAAGTCGCCCGCCACTACGATCCCCGCTCCCTCCTGTATTCCCTTCTCTATGCACTCTCTTAAATCGTTTTCGAGCTCCTTGATTCCTCCACTATTGTATACCCCTATTACCCATGTGCTCTTCCCCTCGCCCCTTGTCCTTATCTTCAGCACCAATCCGTGTTTCCAGCTTTCCACCTGGCAGCATTCGCTTAACTCCTTTCTCACTCCAATTAGGTGTCCCCCGCTTGCTCTCCGTTTTTTCCCCTCCTCTCTGCTTCTTCCACCAGTCATTTATATCATTTTCCTACTTTGCTCAGCATCTTCTCTTCCCATTTCCTCTCCATCCACGTCTCCTGCAGTATTATCACTTCGTGATTTTCCAAAAAGTCGCTCGCTTTAACCGCATTTTTCATCCCCGCCACCTTCCATAGTACTATCTTGTACTGTCTTTCTTTCGCTTTAACCTCGAAAAAACGTTCTCTCGTTGCTAGTTGCCTAGTTGCCCCTCCCGTACGACCTAATACCTCCATTCTCGGTTCAGAAAAATTTTTCCGTACCCCGCTCTCACCGCTTGCCCCTCCCTCCTCCTCCTTTCCGCCAATATCGCAATCCACCTCCTTACCTCTCTTTCTCTATGTATCAGAGTGAGGGGCTATGCCGATTCTGAGCCAAGTCGCGGCATCTCAGGGGGGAGCGGGGGGCCCAGGGGGTGTCCATGGGGGGCGTCCGGAGGGCGGGGTGTCCATGGGGGGTGGCGGGGTACGGCGGAGGGGGGTCATGTGGTCCGGGGAGCGACTGGCGGGAGGGGGAAGCCGCCGTCGATGAGTGTTGTGTGTGTATGTGCGTGAAGGGCGGCCTTTCAAAGCCCAATATTTATGACATGCAGCTGGTTCCATTCCGAAAGACAATGTCCATTGCATCCGCCTCGTCTCCAAACTCTCAGACACTCGAGACAGGTCCTGACATGTTCCTTGGAAAGACTATAATCTGTAGAGATCAAAGGCTGTGACCGTGGATGGAGCACTTGTCGCAGCTGCACTCTCCAAAAGTCTCATCGAGGTCTTCATTTCGAAATATAACGTCAAGATGTTCGCATGTGCGAGTATGTACGCAGTGCATCTAGCCAAGCACCTCCTGGACTTGACCAAAAACGAGCTCGAACAGTTTCCATAGGTCTTGCTCCTAAAATATTGGGGTAAATATGTTGGCTTATTGTGAGATCGTTTGCCAGAACATCATCGGAATGACAGTGAAGTGATATCATATCTTCCATGCTTGGAGCATTATAATACACCACAGATGAAAGATCACATCGATGGCCCGCCACCTCAACGTCGGGAGTGTACAAACTGCTGTGAAAATTCTCCACGTACGGGGTTCTTCGAACGTGTTTGAACTTGTTTTTCAGGAGCGTGAAAAAATGTCGGGGGAAAATTCTCCACGGTTCTTCGAACGTGTTTGAACCTGTTTTTCACGATTGGAAAAGCGGGGAGAAGTTTGACAATTCGAGTGAGAGGCTTACGAGGGAGCTTAACTTCATGGACCAAGCTCAGACTGGACTATACCACTGCACCACCAAGATCTCTCCAAAAAAAGAATTTTGAATGTGCGGGGAAAATGAATCTCTCGAGTATCAACAAAGTCGGCCGGATGGCGGAATTCCTCCCGACGAAGAAGCTGTCGGAACTCGCCGTTAAGTCGGAACGACTAATCTCCGACACGAGGGTCGTACAAACCAAATTTGGGAAACGCTACTTCGCAGACATCGCGGATGAGTCCTCTGTCTTCTTCCCGACGCGACTTGTGAAGGCCTTCGACCCAGATCCGACAATGTTCGAGAGTATGCTGCAAGTGGCACGCGATGGTCAACTCTGCATGCAGTATATCGGTGGAAAATACAACAGTGTCGAGTTCCGTCGGCCTCTGAACATGGTAGACGGGGAAAGAAAAATTCGTTGGAACACCATCGTCGAACGACTGCCCGCAATATCGAGAGTATGCTTCAACTGGCGCGCAAATGGTTACATGCAGTTGTGGGAAATACAACAGCGTTCCATCATCTCTGAGGCAGAAGAAAAAGACTAAATTCGTTGGGACACCATCATCGAACTGTTCGCATCACGTGGTCTTGCCATCGTTTTTGACGCTTAGTGTTGACTATGAAAAAAAAATGTATATGTTTGATCGAATTGTAAATGATGAGTGTTTTCGCCGTAGAATAAAGAATGCAAACGACATATATTTTCATCGAAATGTTGGTTATTCATTCAAAAAAATCCCTCGCTCACACTTCGTATACGCTCAACCAGCTTTTCACCGATTTTACATTCTCATGGGCGCCGTTCGTGTTGGGATGATGGGGGCATTTGGAGTTTGCGATTTTCGGCAGCTTCTGCAGCGATGGACAGTCCAGAGTCTCCAAGTCGATGACGTTTGTCGCGGGATCCGTGAATTTTGATAGCCACGCGCATTTCTCAAATCCCTTCGCATAGATGGTAGGAGCTCCATGCAAGAGTTCTCCAATTGTCTTTCTAGCTGCCTCGTATGATATGCCGCTGTGATCCCATCGTATTCCATGGAAATTGCGTTCCAGCCACTTGTTTGTCATTTTGTACTTGGCTGGTAAAGAGTCCGATGCAAAAGGTGCGTCGAAGGCGAGCGTCAGCGGTTCAGCATTCTTATCGTGGAGTCTGACGATGGACATCTCCTTCAGGACGAATTCGGTGACGGGTCTCTTGAAGCCCTGCACATCGATGATAAGCTCCATGTTGACTGAAGTGGACGCGAATCATCGGCATGATTTTATACCAATTTTTAACGATACGATCTTTTAAAAATACGATTATCAACTAAACATCAATAGTCATTGATAGTCCAAGTATCGCATCTGAAAGGATTGAAGTATTCCATGCACAGGCATTTAATATGCATGGGTGCAAGACCCAGCGGTGATGGGTGAAGGTGATGAGAGATCGAGTTGAACGCGTGATGGTCTATACTTTAACCCCTGCTCGATGAGTTTCGACAACGTGAAAGTGGTTGAGCTTTACGAAAAGCACGTAATCTTACAATAAATGTAAATAAGTATGAATCAATATGCGTTGAATATCATTGCCACGGGAGATAATGATTATGAGGGCTGCAATTAATGTGCAATCAAGAGATAATACACGTTTCGCATGGGTGACAGTCGCAGCTTCATGCCCAGCTGAACGAAACAGTGACCACGGATCTTCTTACATGCATTATTCAACGGTATTGAATCTATCGAATATTGGATGCTCAGTGACTATAGGTCAATTTTTTTTTAAAATTGTGCTTCAAAACCTTTTATTCATCATTATGTATACCACCAAAGAAGACATTGCTCCGATACGCGTGGCTCAACATAAGAAGAAGAAAAGCATATCAATTCGCTACACATACTAGATACCGAGGATAACAATGTATGATATTTCACATAGATCGAGAACCTGTCAAGTCTCGTGAGCGCAGGACTAAATAGAGACAGCCATTAAAAAATATATATATGCCATCGGTGTCTGAAGTTAACATAATTACTATATCGTTATATGTGCTAGACGAATCAAACAACAATTCATTATTTCGCAGGTGTCTGCATTACTTTAGATCAAAGGATAAAGTGTAATCACATGAGATCGATTGTGGAGCACTAAAGCACTGCCCCATCCGACTAACAAATAATACCAATAAGTGGCTCCAAATCATCAACTCCAGTCGGAAAGCACCACATCGATTCATTAAAAATGCCTATTTGGAGTGTTTTTGATTAATGATAGAGAGAAGATGAGAGTGTGCAAAAACTGATGAGAAGAACGTAGCAGAGGATATGTATCAATATCATAAAGTATTTAGTATTGATAACCACTTGTGCTTTTCATATGACGAATCGCTATCATAGTATCAATCACATCACAGCGCTGATTCCATAGCATGGTTTGTGGCAGAACTGGAAAAACTAGTGCTCTGCATAAAATACATTTTCAACGAAAATTAATGCTCATCAAGAGTTAATTCTAATACGTTCTCGCTATGGCAATAATTGTGTATTCAGTCATCATCAACCGGTAGAGGTAGAAGTTGAATTACTCAAGATACAATGGCGTATGCCCCACATAATATTAGATGAGTTCAATAAATTATCATTACTTCGAACATTGGAAAGTGGGCGATACTTGAATATGAGTTTTCACTCTTGAGATCGTAAATACTCTCGATTTCGTAAATACCATTACGACTGCAATAGTGATCGTTCTTTACTTACCATCACCAAGTCTTAATGTAACGGCCCTCTCACGGCTATTGATTGATCGCATCAGGACGAGCCTATAAAAAATGCTACCGTAGATGTGTGAATAGAGTTCGAATACAAAGAAGATTCATCACCGAATACAACTGCATAGTGTTTTAATTTTACATGATCGCGTTATTGAATATTGTCCATTGACCGACATTATCCGTAAAATTGTATAGATCAGCAAAATTCCGAGAGATACGAAGCATCATGGTTGATTCGCAATCGTCATGGTCTAAAGTGGGCCTATAAAAACGTTCCATGCCGCATGGCTGAAGGTTTAATAACAGCTGCAGTTGAAGTTTCAACGGAATACGACATGTGTCCAATTGTATATGTTAAGGGTCCTGAAAAACGAGAATGGCTAGCTGATATACTAAATATTAAAAATAAGCTATTTGTTGAGCAGTTGAATATAGACTTTGACGACATGGATGTCTCAAGTAAATTAGATGGAAGTTCTACTCTACGACGTGAAAAGTATACAAACAATTGTGCCTTACAAAATGTATTTAAAATCTTTAATTGGTGGCTGAATCATAAAGATTCGTGCAAATAAAAGAAATGTAATATTATGTACTTTTTACTCTCCTCACTCCATGCTTAGTTATGCCAGCATCATCTAACATCGAATTGTGCATTTGCATACAATATTACTTTCGAATGTGAAACTCAATTTTTTGTATGGAATTTGATTGAAAATAAATTAATATAATCGCCCAATAATAATCGAAGACATTCATCGGTATACGGTCGATAGATGTTCGTGAGCCGTTTGTTGGAAGTTTGCGAGGCATTCGAAGATTTTCATAAGTTTCCGAATACATTCATAAGACGTTCGAAGACATCCAAGAGACGTTCGAAAACATTCATAATACGTTGAAGACACGCATGGGGGGTTCAAAGAGTTCCAAAGACTTTCTATGACGTTCATGAGGCGTGTGAAGGTGTTCGTGAGACGTTCAAGAGACTTTCGAAAACGTTCATAAGGCGTTTGAAGACAATCATGAGAGGTTCGAAGACGTTCAAGAGATCTGTGACGATATTCATAATATGTTTGAAGACATCGATGAGGGGTTCGAAGACGTTCAAGAGACTTTCAAAGACATTCACGAGCGGTTTGTCCGAATATATATATATAAGACGTTTGAAGACATTCAAGAGACGTTCGAAAACATTCATAAGGCGTTTGAAGACATGCATGAGGGGTTCAAAGAGTTTCAAGAGACTTCCTACGACGTTCATGAGACGCTTGAAGATGTTCGTGAGACATTCAAGAGACTTTCGAAAACGTTCATAAGACGTTTGAAGACATTCATGAGAGGTGCGAAGACCTTCAGAGACTTTCAGAGACATTCAAGAGATTTTTGACAATATTTATAATACGTTTGAAGACATCGACGAGGGGTTCGACGACGTTTTAGAGACTTTCAAAGACATTCACGAGGGGTTTGTAGACGTTCAAAAACTGTCGAATACGTTCAGGAGACTTTCGACGACATTCATGATACGTTTGAATTCATTCATGAGGGGTTCGAAGACGCTTAAGAGACTTTCAAAGACATTCACGAGGGGTTCGAAGACGTTCAAGAGACTTTGGACGGCATTCATAATACGTTTGAAGACATTCATGGGGGGTTCGAAGACGCTTAAGAGACTTTCAAAGACATTCACGAGAGGTGCCAAGACGTTCAGAGACTTCCGAAGATATTCAAGAGATCTTTGACAATATTCATAATACGTTTGAAATGTGTTTGGGTGTGTTTGGGTGCACGCCCAAACTAACTCAAACACAGTTCACCAAAACTGTGAAAATCCCAAACAAGTCCAAACAATTCCAGCGAAACTCAAACGTCGTCGAACCCCTCATCGATGTCTTCAAACGTATTATGAATATTGTCAAAGATCTCTTGCATGTCTTCGAAAGCCTCTTGAACGTCTTCAAATCTCTCACGAATGTCTTTGAAAGTCTCTTAAGCGTCTTCGAATCCCTCATGAATGTCTTCAAACGTATTATGAATGTCCTCGAAAGTCTTTTGAACGTCTTCAAACTCCTTGTGAATGTCTTTGAAAGTCTCTAAAACGTCTTCGAACCCCTCGTCGATGTCTTCAAACGTATTATGAATATTGTCAGAGATCTCTTTAATGTCGTCGAAAGTCTCTGAAGGTCTTCGCACCTCTAATGAATGTCTTTAAACGTCTTATAAACGTTTTCGAAAGTCCTTGAATGTCTCACGAACATCTTCAAGCGTCTCATGAACGTCGTAGGAAGTGTGTTGAAACTCTTTGAACCCCTCATGCATGTCTTCAAACGCCTTATGAATGTCTTCAAATGTCTTAGATATGTCTTCGGACAAACCCCTCGTGAATGTCTTTGAAAGTCTCTTGAATGTCTTCCAACCCCTCATCGATGTCTTCAAACATATTATGAATATCGTCACAGATCTCTTGAACGTCTTCGAAGCTCTCATGAATGTCTTCAAACGTCTTATGAACGTTTTCGAATGTCTCTTGAACGTCTCACGAACACCTTCAAACGTCTCATGAACGTCATAGAAAGTCTTTTGAAACTCTTTGAATCCCCCATGCATGTCTTCGACGTGTTATGAATGTTTTCGAACGTCTCTTGAATGTCTTCGAACGTCTTATGAATGTCTTCGGAAGGCTCTGAAACGTTTCACGAACGATTGTCGAGAATCTTCGAATGCCTCGCAAACTTCCAACAAACGGCTCACGAACATCTATCGAACGTATACCGATGAATGTCTTCGATTATTATTGGGCGATTATATTAATTTATTTTCAATCAAATTCCATGCAAAAAATTGAGTTTCACATTCGAAAGTAATATTGTATGCAAATGCACAATTCGATGTCAGATGATGCTGACATCACGAAGTATGGGGCGAGCAAAGTAAAAAGTACATAATGTTACATTTCTTTTATTTGCACGAATCTTTATGATTCAGCCACCAATTAAAGATTTTAAATACATTTTATAAGGCAAAATTGTTTGTATGCTTTTCACATCGTAGAGTAGATCCATCTAATTTACTTGAGACATCCATGTCGTCAAAGCCTATATTCAACGGCTCAACAAATAGCTCATTTTCCATAATACTATATCAGCTAGCCATTCTCGTTTTTCATGACCCTCAACATATACGATTAGACACATGTCGTATTCCGTTGAACCTTCAACTGCAGCTGTTATTAAACCTTTAGCCATGCGGTATGGAACGTTTCCATAGGCCCACTTTAGACCATGACGATTGCGAATCAACCATGATGCTTCGTATCTCTCGGAATTTTGCTGATCTATACAATTTTACGGATAATGTCGGTCAATGATCAATATTCAACAACGCGATCATGTAAGATTAAAACACTATGCAGTTGTATTCGGTGGTGAATCTTCTTTGCATTCGAACTCTATTTACACATCTACGGTAGCATTTTTTATAGGCTCGTTCTGATGCGATCAACCATTAACCGTGAGAGGGCCGTTAAATTAAGACTTGGTGATGGTAAGAAAAGAACGATCACTATTGCAGTCGTAATGGTATTTACGAAATCGAGAGTACATATTGAACAAAATGGCGAAACTTTTTTGAAGTCCAAATGCGAGTTCTGCTGAGAAAAGAATGCTGAATTGAGATAAAGTTTAACACTTGTGAGTTTGCAGTCGGTGAATAATATAATGTCCTTTGCCATAGATTATCTTTTTACCAGTTTGCGCCGCACCATTACATATTTTGGTTTCTCTAGTTGGGAGGTAGCTTTTACGGGCCATGGATGCTTCGTTGTGCTTTGAAGCGGTGGACATTCGTATAGATCCCAAGAGTGAAAACTCATATTCAAGTATCGCCCACATTCCAATGTTCGAAGTAATGATAATTTATTGAACTCATCTAATATTTTGTGGGGCATACGCCATTGTATCTTGAGTAATTCAACTTCTACCTCTATCGGTTGATGATGACTGAATACACAATTATTGCCATAGCGAGAACGTATTAGAATTAACTCATGATGAGCATTAATTTTCGTTGAAAATGTATTTTATGCAGAGCACTAGATTTTCCAGTTCTGCCACAAACCATGCTATGGAATCAGCGCTGTGATGTGATTGATACTATGATAGGGATTCGTCATATGAAAAGCACATGTAGTTATCAATACTAAATACTTTATGATATTGATACATATCCTCTGCTACGTTCTTCTCATCAGTTTTTGCACACTCTCATCTTCTCTCTATCATTAGTCAAAAACACTCTAAATAGGCATTTTCAATGAATAGATGTCGTGCTTTCCGACTGGAGTTGATGATTTGCAGCCACTTATTGGTATTATTTGTTAGTCGGATGGGGCAGTGCTTTAGTGCTCCACAATCGATCTCATGTGATTACAGTTTATCCTTTGATCTAAAGCAATGCAGACACCTGCGAAATAATGGATTGTTGTTTGATTCGTCTAGCACATATAACGATATAGTAACTATGTTAACTTCACACACCGATGGCATATATATATTTTTTAATGGCTGTCTCTGTTTAGTCCTGCGCTCACGAGGCTTGACAGGTTCTCGATCTATGTGAAATATCATACATTGTTGTCCTCGGTATCTTGTATGTGTAGCGAATTGATATGCTTTTTTTCTTCTTATGTTGAGCCACGCGTATCGGAGCAATGTCTTCTTTGGTGGTATACATATTGATGAATAAATGGTTTGGAAGCACAATTAAAAAAAAAAAATTGACCTATAGTCACTGAGCATCTAATATTCGATAGATTCAATACCGTTGTAAGAAGATCCGTGGTCACTGTTTCGTTTAGCTGGGCATAAAGCTGTGACTGTCACCCATGCGAAACGTGTATTATTTCTTGATTGCACATTAATCGCAGCCCTCATAATCATTATCTCCCGTGGCAATGATATTCAACGCATATTGATTCATACTTATTTACATTTATTGTAAGATTACGTACTTTTCGTAAAGCTCAACCACTTCCACGTTGTCGAAATTCATCGAGCAGGGGTTAAAGTATAGACCATCACGAGTTCAAGTCGATTTCTCACCACATTCACCCATCACCGCTGGGTCCTGCACCCATGCATATAAAATGCCTGTACATGGATTACTTCAATCCTTCCAGATGCGATACTTGGACTATCAATGACTGCTGATGTTTAGTTATAATCGTTGGCGCTTTGCATGATCCTCCATGATCGTATTTTTAAAAGATCGTATCGTTAAAAATTGGTATAAAATCATGCCGATGATTCGCGTGCACTTCAGTCAACATGGAGCTTATCGTCGATGTGCAGGGCTTCAAGAGACCCGTCAACGAATTCGTCCTGAAGGAGATGTCCATCGTCAGACTCCACGACAAGAATGCTGAACCGCTGACGCTCGCCTTCGACGCACCATTTGCATGGGACTCTTTACCGGCCAAGTACAAAGTGACAAACAAGTGGCTGGAACGCAATTTCCATGGAATACGATGGGATCACAGCGGCATACCATACGAGGCAGCTAGAAAAACAATTCGAGAACTCTTGCATGGAGCTCCTACCATCTATGCGAAGGGATTTGAGAAATGCGCGTGGCTATCAAAATTCACGGATCCCGCGACAAACGTTATCGACTTGGAGACTCTGGACTGTCCATCGCTGCAGAAGCTGCCGAAAATCACAAACTCCAAATGCCCCCATCATCTCAACACGAACTGCGCCCATGAGAATGTAAAATCGGTATAAAGCTGGTTGAGCGTATACGAAACGTGGGCGAGGGATTTTTTTGAATGAATAACAAACATTTCGATGAATATATATGTCGTTTGTATTTTTTATTCTACGGCGAAAACGTCCATCATTTACAATTCGATCAAACATATACATTTTTTTTCATAGTCAACACTAAGCGTCAAAAACGATGGCAAGACGACTGTGATGCGAACAGTTCGATGATGGTGTCCCAACGAATTTAGTTTTTTTTCTGCCTTAGAGATGATGGAACGCTGTTGTATTTCCCACAACTGCATGTAACCATTTGCGCGCCAGTTGCAGCATACTCTCGATGATGTGGGCAGTCGTTGGACGATGGTGTTCCAACTAATTTTTTTTTCCCCGTCCACCATGTTCAGAGGCGACGGAACTCGACACTGTTGTATTTTCCACCGATATACTGCATGCAGTATATCGCGTGCCACTTGCAGCATACTCTCGAACATTGTCGGGTCTGGGTCGAAGGCCTTCACAAGTCGCGTTGGTAAGAAGACAGAGAACTCATCCGCGATGTCTGCGATGTAGCGTTTCCCAAATTTGGTTTGTACGACCCTCATGTTGGAGATTAGTCGTTCCGACTTAACGGGGAGTTCCGACAGCTTCTTCGTCGGGAGGAATTCCGCCATCCGGCCGACTTTGTTGATACTCGAGAGGTCCATTTTCCCCGCACTTTCAAAATTCTTTTTTTGGAGAGACCTTGATGGTGCATCGGAATAGTGCAGTCTGAGCTTGGTCCATGAAGTTATGCTCCCTCGTAAGCCTCCCATTAAAATTGTCAAACGTCTCTCCACTTTTCCGATCGTGAAAAACAGGTTCAAACACGTTCGAAGAACCGTGGAGAATTTTCCCCCAACATTTTTTCACGCTCCTGAAAAACAGGTTCAAACACGTTCGAAGAACCCCGTACGTGGAGAACTGTCACAGCATTTTGTACACTCCCGACGTTGAGGTGGAGGGCCATCGATGTAATCTTTCATCTGTGGCGTTTTATAATGCTCCAGGTATGGAAGATACGATATCACTTCACTGGCATTCCGATGATGTTCTGGCAAACGATCCTACAATAAGCCAACATATTTACCCTAATATTTTAGGAGCAAGACCTTTGGAACCTGTTCGAGCTCGTTTTTGGTCAAGTCCAGGGGGCGCTTGGTCGGATGCACTGCGTACATACTCGCACATGCGAACATCTCGACGTTATATTTAGGAATGGAGACCTCGATGAGACTTTTGAAGAGTGCAGCTGCGCCAAGTGGTCCATCCACGGTCACAGCCTTGATCCCTGCAGATTATAGTTTTTCCAAGGAACATGTCAGGACCTGTCTCGAGTGTCGGCGAGCTTGGAGACGAGGCGGATTCAATAGACATTGTCTTCAGGAATGTAACCAGCTGCATGTCATAAATATTGGGCTTTGAAAGGCCGCCCTTCACACACACACACACACACACACACACACACGCACGCACGCACGCACGCACGCACGCACGCACGCACGCACACACCCACACACACCCACACACACACACACACACATAACACTCATCGACGGCGGCTTCCCCCTCACGCCAGTCGCTCCACGGACCACATGGCCCCCTTTCACAGAGGCCCCTCTGTGACGTCACACGCGCCCGGCGACCCCCCTCCGCCGTACCCCCGCGCTGGACCCCCCCATGGACACCCACCCTGGACACACACCCCCCTGGACATCCCGCCCTCCGGACCCCCCCTCCATGGACACCTCCCATGTACCCCCCCACTGGACCCCCCCCTGGACATCCCGCCCTCTGGACCCCCCCACCATGGACCCCGCCGCTCCCCCCTGAGATGCGGCCACTCGGCTCAGAATCGGCATAGCCCCTCTACTCATCAGGTCATCCGCGATCATAATCCCCGATCCTCTTAGCCTACGACCTTCCTTCACGACCTTTATCTTGTCCTCCATCGTTTCGAACGTCACCACCCTTTCCTTTATTACTTGGCTAATTTTAACTTCCACGCCCAATCTCGCCCTTATCAAACCGGTCACATCCTCCGCTACTCTCCGTTCATTTCCGATCGCACTCACTCCCCATACTTTAACATTTTTTTTCCGTCTTCTTCTCTCTTGACATTCTGCTCTCCATTCACCCTCCCCGATTGGGTCAGGCTGCCGTGGCTCAACTCGTTGCCGCCAATACTGACTGACCTCCTCCCATTCCCCTCCCTCTAGCGAGTTCCACGCTCGGTTCTGCACCTCGGCTGCCTTGCTGTAACTTCCGTTTCTTCTCGATTCCGCTTCTCCGATTCCAGTCCGCCCCCCTTCCTCGTCTCTCTGCCCGGTTCTCGATGCTTCACAATTTCCGCAACCACTCGGTGCAGTGGACCCCCTCCTTTTTTCTGCTCTTTTTGGTTTCCACTCCTGTGCTCCTCTCGTCCTTTTTCTACCCGGCTCCCTCTTTCTTCACTCACGACCCCGTCTTCCAGATCCCGCCCGTTCTGTGCTTCTCGCCCGCTCTCTGCTCGCTCACCTTCTGTCACATTGTTGTTCTCGTCGTCTTCCGGCCGGGGTTCTTTTTCCCGATCTTTCACGTTTACCCTCCTTCCTCGTTGTTCCTCGGTTTCCTTGATTATTTTCTCCAACCCCACTGCCGTTCTCTTCCACGCCAACAGTTCCTCCGTCAGCTCCTCCTTCTGCTCCTTCCATTGCACTGCCTCCCTATAAGCCTTATGCTTCCATTGCTCTGCCTCTCCCAGTAACTCTCTTATTATTCGGTTCATTTCCTCGCATCTACATAAAAGCGGGGCTATCTCCTTTTTTAGCTCTTCCTTTATTTGGCGAAGGCCGACCCAAAGAATTTCCTTCAAACGGTCCTCCGCCTCCCGCATTCCCCCTTCTCGGCTTTCGCCACTGCTTTTCTCTTCCGTACCCTTCTTCGCGTCTTCTTCGCGTCGCCTTGCTGGCTTTGTTGCCGCTCCGTCGAGTACTTCTTTACCCTCCTCCGTCAATCTCGTCTCTTTCTCTTCCCCTGCTTGCTGCACCGGCTGCTCACGCTCTTCCTTTCTGTCTTTCTCTGCCTCTCACTCCCCCTCCCTGCCTGGCGAATGCACCAGTACGTTCCTCGTTGCGAACGCCACTTTCTTGTCCCCTCCTCTGGTGAAAAAGCGGTCTATGTTACCGACCGTTTCTGCGTCGCCCCTGGCGGTCTCTTTCCTAGGCCTTTCTCGCCCCTTTTTGGCCGCTTCCTTCCCGCGCTGCTCCGCCATAACGTTCTCCCCGACGCTCACCAGCGCCTCCACCTGCTCCTCGCTGTCTTGGCACGTGGTGGCGCTGTCGTCCTTTTTGGGTACCACCCCCGTCCATGACCCTTCTTGCTCTCGCATCTTCTATGTTTGTTCTATGTCCCTTTACTAACCTCTTCGCTCCAAGCCCGCTATTTTTCGCTCTCTATTTCCTCGCAGATCTTCTTTTCCACCTTGCCCTCACTCCCACACCTTCGCGACTTCCCACCTTTGCTTCCTAGCTCCCTCTCACCTTTCACTTCGCACCTGCCTTCACTTTTTCAGCTTATTTCTTTCACACTCCTGCTGGCTTCGATCCGCATGCTACGCTCGCCAAACCGGAAGTCTATATTATTAATATTAAAACTTTATAAAATGGATTCATTTTTATGATCATTTTTAATAAGCAGAAAGAAAAAATAATACGTGTGTAAAATAAAAATGATAAGATTGATATATTTATTAAAATTAATAAAAATAACAAATTTAATGTACTGTTAATTAAAATATTAATTGAAGATCAGGAAAATAGAAAACGGTTGGGCTCGCGGCTTAATTTCTATTCCTTATCATAAATAAAAAAATAATATTTTGTCATATCAATGTTTTATTATTATATATAATTAACAAGTTCATATACAGCGGAATTTCTAGAATTCCTATCGCTCATTTTCTGGTTCAGTCCATGCCGAAGAGCCGGAAAGCTGTCAGGTGAAAAACAGAGTCCCGATGGATTTCATGCGAAAGGTAATATAGCCGGTAGCGGAGACTTCAAAATCCGACAGCTAAGCGATATATACTAGGCTGCCGAAGATACCCGATCGACTTTCGGGGACCGTCGGCTCAAGCACGTGCAGTGTGTCGGCGAGAGAGTAAGGGGCGGTTAGGTACCAGTGGTCTTCGATCTCCTCGATTTTGTCACACGCGCGCTTATAGTATGGGTGTGATTTTATTTTTTTATTTATGGCTAACCTATTGGAGATAGAGAACAAAAACCGTATACACCTACGAGGTGAAATCTTCTATTCTACACCTTTTGTTCGAAACTTTTTTGCGATTTCCTCTTTATTCTGGAAATAATGCATATTTTTCGGATTTTAACCCTTATCTTCACAGTTAATAGTAAAAATTTCTAGACATTCGGATTGCCCGGGTCGATAACATGGGAATACATGTTTCACTAAGCAGTCGCAGAAATGTTCGACTTTGGCCACTTTTGACTGGACTATGTCCTCGGCTTGACGCTGAAAGGTATTATGGGACTAAACAGATTGTTCCAATCAGATTCTGTTGATCCGATAAAACTGTTTAAAGATTTGAACGATTCGATATATTTACTCTTTCAAACGTTCGCGGTTCCGGCGCAGCTGAAAAAATATCGCATCACAATCTTGCGGGATTCAACTTTTGCATGTCCATCGACTGCATCAATTTTGGGGATAAATTCAACTTCCTAACAGCTAACGTTCATTGGGATTCGATTGCGGAAGTCAAAGAGCGCTATAGAGATTTTATGATCATCTTCGTCTCTGAATTGCAAAAACGAATTCCGGTTAACATGAATATTCTAGACGAAATATCGACTTTCTCGCCGCAATCGGCATCATCGCAAGTAAAACCGGATATTACGAATATCGCGGCCAAATTCAAGCGTAGTCTATGCAAAGACATCGGTTTAACTGTGAGGGAGTGGAACCTACTTCACAGAGCTGAAGTCACCGATATCGTTAGCACTGAACGATTTTGGGCGGAGATTATCGAGCTCACAGACGCGGGCGGAAACCAATGATTCGGCAATATATCGAAGCTCGTTCTCGGCCTACTTAGTCTCCCCTTTCCGAATGCAACGGCAGAACGCGCGTTTTTTTATCGTGAATATCGTTAAAGACAAGTTGCGAAATGAAATGTCGGTGGAGACGGTGGAAGCAATTCTACATGTTCGATGCACTCTCGACATTGAATGCTGCAAGTTTACACCTTCGGTAGCTATGCTGAAACGATTTACACAATGGCGAACGACGCCGATTTCAATGTACTTGATATTCTCTCCAGCGAGTGAAAAATAGTACCAAAAAACGAGAGAAAAGCCACAATACCTACATCGTTCAAGTCGAATTGTTTTTTCTTGCTTTCTTCATTCTAGTCTAGACTTTAAGTCTGACTCCGTTACATAATTTTCTAGTTTATCTGTACATGAACATTGTTATTGAATAAACAATATTTATGCTGTCAAGTTTATTCACGTGTAATTGTGCAAAGCTGATTTGATTGATGAAGGCTGTTCAATAGTTATAATTGTTTCATTCCATTGGTGTTCCATTTTATTCTAAATGAGTGCGCTTGCTTGCTGAACTTGCGAAATACCCTGAAAAATGTTCCCCCCTAATTTCCCCCTAACGCTCCAAAAAACCTCTAAATCTAGGGGAAAATTCCCTAATCTGGCAACACTAATACGAGATTTAATTTCGCTATGCGGATGATTGGAATTGGTCTGAGAGGTTTGCAAAGATTTTGTGGGCTGATGGATTTAGCACAACCGGTTGTACAGGGTGTATAAAAATTATGTGTCACCACTCCGCCAGGTGATTCTCCGAGTCATGTTCGGCGAAGATCACCCCCCAGCATGGACCCGCAAAATTGACCTTGACCCCAAAAATCAAGGTCAAATTTTTTATTGGCTTGAAAAATTCTACTAAATGAGAAGAACAAAAGTCAGAAAGGAACCATGGGTCGCAAATGAGCCCGTCACCCAGAAAATAAAAAATAAAATATAAAAAATTCGGAAATATGAGTTTTCCGGATCGTGGATAGAAGAAACACAACAATAGCGAGTTAAGCACCAAAATAATGCCCTCCATCACTCAGCCAGGGGATTCGAATGGTTTGGCCGTGTCTCTATGTTGCATTGTGTCTGACTGTTTGTTTGTGTCTCTGTCTCTCTGTCCAATCGTGTCTGACCGTATCTAACTGCCTAGTCGTTTGATCGTCTGGTCCAACGTCTTATGATTCGCGCTATTGATCAGGCTTTTGGAATTTATGTTCGAGCTCGCGAAATTTATGGAGAGTGGCTGCTCCAGCGTGCCCATGAGGGACGGTTAAGGCCTGGTGCAATTCCAGATCGGCGTGAATTTCAACGTCTTGATAAGCGCTTTAATGACCAGGAAAGGTTTGCGATCCCGAGCGCTGGACATCGTAGAGCAAGACGTCCTCGAGTCCATTGGAGGATCGACGAGCGTGTTACTGCTCTTGCACGGACCTTTTCCGTCATGGGTTTACACCGAATAGCCGCTCGCGTTGGTGTAGCACATATGACAGTTGGTCGCATAATTCGCGAGGAGGGCCTGCGATCGTATCGTGTGCAATATGTCCAAGCGCTGCACCCTGGGGACAATCAAGTTCGTTGGAATTTTTGCCGCTGGATGCTTCGGAAATTGCAAAGAGACCCTCGATTTCCTGAGCACGTCCTGTTCACTGACGAGGTGAGCTGCTCTAGCACCGGCATTGTGAATAGGCAAAATATTCGCATCGGGGCTGACAGGAACCCTCATGCGATCATGCAACGAGTCCACCAGGGTCGATTCAGCATCAATGTTTGGGCAGGTATCGTTGGTGACAACATCATTGGTCCGGTCTATCTCCCGTCGCGGTTGAATAGTCGAAATTATCTGGTTTTTCTGCAGCGCGATTGAATCCATCGCTTACGAGATATTGTTCCGAGGCAGAATCGCCAAGGCCTTTTCTTTGTGCACGATGGCGCTCCAACACATTTTGGTCGGCAAGTTCGTGTTTTCCTTCACGGAGCCTCTGGAACGCGATGGATAGGCCATCGGCCTGCGCCACATTTATGGCCACCACGTTCTCCAGACCTTAATCCTTTGGATTCCTTTGGACCCTTTGGATCCTTTGGATCCTTTGGATTTTTTCTTATGGGGTGCGCTAAAAGACATCGTTTATAGAGCTGGCAGAGCGATCAGAACGCCAGTGACATGATCAGATCTGGCCCAATAAAATCAGATCTGGTCCAACAAGATCAGATCTTGCCTGGGGATTGGATCTGGTCAGACCTGCTGCGATATGGACGGGTCTGCTCTCAAAATTATCAAAATGGCTCTGATATGATCATACATGCTCAGATATAAGCATACATGATCTGTCATGACACTACATGAACAGATTTGGCCATTTTTCTTGTCTGATCATATCTGATTCTACAGATATGATTCAGATATATTCAGATATGAACTTTTTCCCGGGTCGTAGCGTTCGCAGATGACGCGACGCTGATTGTCATCGCCAAATTCCTGGAGCAAATCACCGCACTCTTCGGCGAAGTTTTCGCCAAGATAAAGGAATGGATGTCTTCTGTTGGACTGCAGCTTGCATCCCACAAAACAGAAGTACGACTCGTATCCAGCAGGAAGGTGATGGAAACGGTGACGCTCAGGGTTGGAAACGCCGAAATCACATCCCAACCGTTCATCTGGGTATCTGGGTGTGAGGCTGAACTTTGAAAAGCAAACCGAGCAGATTAGCAGAAAGGCTCCTGTGGTGGCTACTACACTGGCGCGGCTCATGCCTAATGTCGGTGGCCCCAGATAGAAGAGGAGGAAACTGCTGTCATCAGTGACGACCTCAGTGCTCACCTATGGCATACCCATATGGGCTGATGCACTTAAAATCCGGGAGTACCGCAGGAAGGCTACAGCACCGTATCGCGTCAGCGCCTTGAGGGTAGCCTGTGCATTTCGCACTGTCTCCGAGGACGCTATCAACATTATCGCGGGAATGCTGCCCATTGAGGTGCTCGACGAAGAGCGTAGATCGATGTACCAGCAGAAGGGACCTAGAAACCCCAGTTATGCAAGCACAGAAGCGAGAGCAACCAGTTTCAACCAGTGGCAGACGACGTGGGATGCTTCTACCAAGGGAAGGTGGACACACCGACTAATCCCGAAGGTGGAGACATGGATGAACCGTCCACACGGGGAGCTTATTTATTATCTCACTCAAGTGATCTCAGGACACAACTGTTTCCGGGCTTATCTCTGTAAGTTTAATTATGAAGATTCCCCGGACTGCCCAGCATGTGTAGCAGTCGAGGAGAACGCTGAACATGCATTGTTCCAATGCCCACGTTTTAGTACCTCCCGCGCGATAGTCGAGGATCAGCTGGGGACACGCATCAGCCCGGACAACCTGGTGGAAGTGATGCTGAAGTCAGCAGACGCATGGACAACGGTATCGGCTTATGCTGCCGTCGTAATGAAGTAGTTGCGACGTGCAGGACGCGCGAGAAAAAAGACGATGCCGGAAGACCAGGCACTCACAGATGAAATAAGCGACACGAACCCCTAAACCACTCATACCATCTCGAGTGGAACGGGGGATGTAAGGTCGTCTGACAACACTGCAGGAAAAGCTATGGCTAAGGCCTCTCCCGCGATGTAATACCTAGCGGCCGTCCCACAGGAGAATTTGTACGGCCGCAGAGGAACAGGGGTTTTTAGTCGGTGCAAGCCCGACACACGGCAATTATTTGTTAGGGTGCGGAGGCATTTTCCCACTAAACCTTTTAAAGGGGCCAGTCCACTTTAGAACCACGAAAAAAGGATATTTTCGCGATTTTTTTGAGGTTTTTATAAAATATATGTATATAAAAGTTGTTGGGCTTGATAAATAAAGTCGTGAAATACATAAAAAAATATTTTAACTCATTTTTATTTATTTTTAAGTTCAAAAACTATAGTTCAACGTTACGCCTCAAAAATAGTTGGGCTAGGTAGCTCCATCACAACTCGGCAACGGCTTGACTGAAACAAAAAATCAAAGTCCATTAGATTCAGTATGACACCAGCTACAAAATCACCCTCGGATATGAAGTTGTATCAAAAAATAAAAAAATGGCAGATGAAAACCGAAGAAAGTAACAAAAACGCGTTTTTTCGCAGTTTTTCGCAAAAAAAGAGTAAGAATCAAAATTTTTAAACCATCGAGGGTCATCTTGTTCCGAATCATGTTTATAATATGTGGTTCAAATTTCAAGAGAATCGGTTTATTAGTTTTACAGATACGATGGAGCTAGATTTTGAAAACGTTGTTTCCCGAAAAACGCGTTTGAAGTTCATACTATGATCGGCCGAGCGCGCTATACGCTCAGGTAGACGAAATGATGTCCTGACGTTCAGGTAAAAAAAAATACTTAGAGAGCTCGGATTTTCATAAAATTTTGACACAATATTTCTGAATGTATGTACTTTCGAAAACAGTTAAAAACATCGATTTTCTGAAATTTTCAAAGTGCAGTGGCCCCTTAAAAAAACACACACACACACGACTCTTGAAGGTGTGACAACAATGGCCTCAAAAGGTGTTGTCATTTACCATGTGCCTATCCGTCCACCTCCTCGTGGTGAGAGTCGGACAACGGTGAAGCTCTTTTTTCGAATAATAGAATCCACGGGCTAAGTGATGGACGGCTTTATTTTGGTGCTTAACTCGCTATTGTTGTGTTTCTCCTATCCACGATCGGAGAAACCTTTAATATTTTATTTTTCATTTTCTGGGTGATGGGCTCATTTGCGGCCCATGGTTCCTTTCTGACTTTTGTTCCTCTCATTTAGTAGAATTTTTCAAGCCAATAAAAACATTGACCTTGAGTTTTGGGGTTAAGGTCAATTTTGCGGTTCCATATTGGGGGGTGATCTTTGCCGAACGTGACTCGGAGAATCACCTGGCGGAGTGGTGACACATAATTTTTATACACCCTGTACAATGCGTGTATGATGTAATTGTGAAGAATATTCTAACTGCGTCAGAATCAGTACATGGGATGATTTGTATCTCGAGTGTGTAAGAACAGAAGGAAAGGACGACTGAAGCAACAGAACGGCCCGATGAAGGGTTGACCGTATCTGACGATGGGGCATGGCGGAAACCGGGGTTTCAATTCGTTGGTGGGTGTATCTCAAGTGTCATCGGTCATTATACTGGCAAAGTACCTGAAATAAACGTCAAATGCAAATTTTGCCAGGCATGTGCGAATCGGCAAAAAAAGAGAAATACTAGTGAGTATAAAGAGTGGGTACAGGATCATGCTGACCAATGTAAAGTAAACCGTGAGGGTTCGTCGGGGAAAATGGAGATAGATGGAATGTGCGAAATATTTGCAAGATCCGAGGAAAAATACGGAGTGAAGTACCAAACAACATAGGCGACGGAGACTCGAAAACTTATAAGAACATAGTCGATGCGCACCTTGCGGGACTACGAGAGTAATAAAAAAAGAGTGCGTAGGACATGTTAAAAAACGAATGGGTACCAGGCTCAGGAACTGTAAAAAGAATACGAAAGCATTGGGAGGAAAGAGAAAATTAACTGGCAAATTGATTGATAAGCTCACGATTTATTATGGCCTCACCATCAGACGCAATAGTGGTTCTGCCGAAAACACGAAAAAAACTATCATGCCTACGTTTTTCCACATGATTTCAACGGATGATAAGCCACAGCATGACCGGTGTCTACCAGGAAGTGACTCCTGGTGTTCTTGGCAGCAAGCGAAGGCTACCAAAACATTGAAGGACTATCACCATGAGCCCGCTCTACATTCGGATGTTGCTGAAGCCATCGAACCAATATTTAGAGACCTAAGTTCTGATGATTTACTACAACGCTGCGTCGGCGGATTCACGCAGAACGCAAATGAAAGCTTCAACAACCCGTGCGGAAATTGAGTTGGGGTTGTGATCGGGCCTCAATAATATTCCCCTAACTTTATTCGGGCCCTAATCTGGAAGCCACATGAGGGCCGTTAGCGGCCGGTCACACTTTGTCAACAAGGGCCATTAAAGGCCTAACGACCGGGGCCTAATAAGTTGCCTCAATGGCGCCTGTTAAATGCGTCAGGGTATATCTGTATTTGTTTTTATGTAATTGTTCATGTGCATAGGTGTGCCCGTGCGGGAATTGCACTAGGGCTGTGGTCGGGCCCAATCAGAATTTCCCTAACTTTAATAGGGCCCTAATCGGGTAGCCTCACATGGGCCCTTAGTGGCCGGTCACACTTTGCTACTGAAGTCCATTAAAGGCAGAATAATGAGGGCCTTTAAGGATGCCTGTTCGACGCCTCATGTAAGCCGTGGTGTGCCCATAAGTTATCCCTGTCAATGGATATGCTCACGTGTGTGTAAATGTATGTGTTTCTGCGTATATGTGTCCCTTTATATAAGGTCACGATACACTGTCAAATATTTTAATTTTATTTAAATAGGATCTATTTAAATGAGATAGGGTTTTTCCTCGTCTCACGGCCTACTACGATCTTATTTGTTTCAAAGATATTTTTTTATTCGTTTCAGCTATTCTTTTTAAATATCAAATATATTCAAATCGAATAAATAAAGATTCAATTCAAATAAATCTTTATTTGCTTACAATGCACACTGTAAATCTCAGTGTACTATGTGCATAAAATATTTCATAAATCCAAAATGAAATTAAGCACTTAATTGAGAGTTTACCACAACGATTTTGTATCGTAATTCGTCATGCCCTGACCTTTCGGAATGATTTTTTTCCAAGACAATATTCCACCTATATCGGTATTGAACCTAGTACCTACCTACTCATAGCTACGCACGCTGCCCCTATGCTACCAAGTGCTTGTAACATCTTCGTCGCAGATATGGCATAAGCGACCAAATTAATTCCTATAATTATTTGCTGTATCACATAAACAATATCAATTAGTTAATATCGTTGTGATATTAACTATCACAACGCGAAATAATTGTTTATATGGAAAGTATTCGGCGAAAACAGTCACTATAAAAATGTAAAAAAAAAAACCGAATGGGATTGTTCAAACATACGCGCGGGCATCACTCCATGAGTGAATAAGGCAATAAGAATAATATGTAATTTTTTGAAGGATTTGTAGATGTAATATATAATAATTTTTAATGCCCGCACGTTTTTATCCTATTTTTACCTATTATCGAATAATTGAGTGTAGTAATTAAAATACCACAATCGATTTGGTCCAAGCTATGTATACTGGTCCGTTTCCTATAATGCCCAAACCTGGCCCTCTTGTGGCAATCCCTGTCGGGATTGCCATAATAGGACCCGCAAAGGCCCTTATTATGCCAACCCCTGTCGGGATTGCCATATAAGGGCCTTCAAGGGCTTATTTGAGGCTTTCCCTATCAGGGAAGCCTATATATAGCCTATGTCACCACCAGTGATATTCAGCCCGCGGCGGCTGACATATTTAAATATTCCCATAATGTTTGGGGTTTTGAAGTTTGGCGAAACACGCGGTAAAATAGGGAATTTTCGTGCTTTTCAACTTGACCGTTGCGCGCGCGCGCGCGCGTGTGTGAGTGTGTGATCTCTATTTCGAAACAAAGGTACAATACCACGTAAACCCAGTCATTGTTGTGTTCATGCGTTGAAGTGAGTATCTATTATAGGTGATCTTGGAAGAATCTCTGTATGAAAACTTTTTTTTCTTTGAACTCCAAAACCCCATAATTTATGGAAATCGTTAAATGGAAATCGCAGCCTCCGCGGGCTGAATATCATTAGTGGTGACTAATTAAAGCATTCATGGCAAGAAAAAAAATTTCCGCCAAAATTGTCGTGGAGCCCCACTTCTGCATAATTACCAAATCCTACGAGGCGAACTCCTTTGTATATTATATTTTAAGAATCCGTTGCTTCTTTCATGTTTCAGATCAACCGACTGCCCGGAATCCTTGGCACCACAAGCTATGGCAACGAACAACACGTCTGACCACAACTACGACGCTCCCAGACAACAAATTTATTTTAAAAAATTCCTAAACATACCTCAATGTACATATTTAAAAAAAAACCCCGGATCCAATCGAAACATTAGTTTTTGAGATAAAAATTCTCGAAGTTTACCTGTTTTTCTCGCCGTTTACTCAGGTACCTCCCCTTAAGGCCTTATATACGCGAAAAAAATCAACATTTTTCATTTCATTTTCGATTCCATTAGCCTGAACGGTAAGGAATATTTTAAGCTTTACAGAATTGAAAAACTCCAAAAATTGTTAAAGTTACAGCATTTAGAGCGTAAAGACTTCTATTTTCTTGGAAGCAGGCAGATAGCGGCGGTAACCGGCCGCGCTATAAGGAGACAGGTGCGCTAGATCGGCAACTACCCTTTTCTATTGTTCACTTATCATCCCTACATAGAATCGTGTAACGGTAAAGGTAACGGGTTTTGTCGGTTTGGTCTACAATAAAAGTAACGGTTTTTTTTCGGTTCGGCACAAGCATAAAACCAGGAGGAGGAAGTAAAATTATTTAGTCCGAATTGAGACATTGTAGAGGCAAGACAAAATTGTGAGCTGAGACTCACAAAACAAAGACAAAATTGTGAGTTATATTTTAACATGAGTGATTGTGAAGAAACCCATACTAGTTTAGATAGGAAGGGTTTACGATTCATGGGAGGATGCCCAGGCATTCGTAAAAAACGTCCTTTTCACGGCAATCAGTATACGAAAAAATCGGAATCCGAACTACGCACAAGTGCGTCTGCAAAAAAACTAAGTGTCGACAGCACTCGATGTAGATATTGACCGCGCACATGGCTACGTAATCGTACATTTTCTATCCGTGTTTACTGCAATTGCTTCTCTCGTAAAGTGCAAAACTTGTAACAGTGACATCAAGTTCTCTGAAACACGAGTTAGAGAATTGGGATTTACCTTAGTTATCAAGTGCGAGAAGTGTGAGCAAAAGGAAATAAGTTCGAGTCCTTCGCCTAAGAGTTATTGTTACGAAATCCATCGCAGCTTTACGTTCGCTATGCGAATATTAGGTGTTGGATTGACGGGCATGAACATTTTCTGCTATGAGTCTCCCAAAATGCTTCAGTCAAACGCTCTACGACAAAATAACCAAACACGACATAATAACGAGTGTTTGAATTCTAGGATTTGGACAATTGCTCCGAAAAATTCAAGGAGCGGTTTAACGAGTGTTAGAATCGCCCCATATATTTCGACTAGCACTTTTAACGACGGAACAATCGCCTTTCTCCGAATTATGAAAAACCTTGGTATTACGATTGGGCCGAACGTGATGGAGACTTGCGAACATATGGACGAATTACGCGTTACTGCGACTGGAATTCAATCTGAAAAGGCAACAAAGGAAGCAAGGATTCCCGCCAGAAACGACAAAAAACATGCTGGAGACATTTTAGAGGCCGAGGAAGCCCCACATATAGCGCAGGATGCTATTAAATAAGGTAAGATTGCATTTATAATAGATACCGGGCGGCACGCCCCATCGCCAATACCAAAGCCGTTTTTCCACGATTCACTTTTTTGAACCTTGTGAAAGTTCTAATTCTCGAACGAAGGTTCAGATCGCTTTGAAATTTTTACAACATATTCTTAGTATCATCACCTATCGCGTGAACCACAGAAACAAAAATTTCAATGACACAAAAAAATATAAACATAAAATATCGACAGAAATTTGAATAAAAAAATGTTAAGTTCCAATTTTTATTATAATATTTTTTTGTCTAATATTGTTGGCTCACACTGAAGATACATTCATTATGCACTAAAATATGTTCATTTTTTTACAGACACCCACATCGATGCCGAGAACTTTAACCATCAACGCGCGCGCAAAAAAGTACATTGCTTTATTATGTTATATGACCGCCCTTTGTTAATATTTCTGATTTTTTTACATGTACTTCACCATGTGCATAAATGATCTGTAAAAAAATGTGGTCAATATATGCGTAATTTTTTTTAACCGCGTCTAGAAAAGTACCTTCGAAAATCGGCGAAATCGCGTATATAAGGCCTTAAGATAATTACAGTACGAGAACTATATTGATGAAAATTTAAATTTCATCCAAATTTATAAACCGTTTCGCGTTTTTTCTTGAAGTTCAGTCTGAAAATATCTCTTATAGTCTCTTTTCGTATTAAAATATACCTACTTTACGACGCTGAAAAATATTGTTCTGAATATTGCAAGACCTTTGAGAACCGCGATCTGCCAAATATTATTGCTAAAAAGCAAATAACGGTAGCAATTTATAAGTGCAATAGCATTTCAATAACTGACTAATGTCCGGTTTCATTATCCCACAAGCTATTAAGGAAAGTTGTCTTATCAGTAGGCCAATAGAATGGTTTAATGCTTATGACCCTTTAAATACCTCCAGTTATTTATTACGAATTAAATTTCACACAGCAGTCTTTTTTTCGATATACACCTGATTTTTTCGATTGCCCACAATGTCTCAACTAACTACTTGATGATTTCATAATTTCGTTTACAGAAATAGCTGCGTCCTATACATTGCTTAGCACCTGGCTTCTATCAAATCTCAATGAATATCGATTCATTTTTTGGTCGTGTTTGTCCGAAATATTAAAGGAGAGTTTTTTTCAAGCGTTCTCGACCCTTCATTTTATTTTTGCATAATATCACCAAATCAATCAGGGAAGCAAGGCAAAGTGAAACGAAGAATCCTGCAGATTAAACTGCAATCATAGACTATGGTTTTGGGAGGAGGACTGTATACCGAGTGACAAGAAATCTGTAAGATCGATCGAAAAATGGCTGTATTAAAAAACATGTACAAGGTCGCGATAAGAAATAATGTAAAGACAGAACTTTTGATAAAACATAAACTTCCATATGTATAATAAATTGTAAGCAAACAGTTTTCTTTACATTATTGTCCCTAAACAAGAAGTTGTGTGAGCCTGAATAATGAATGATACTAAATACTGAAATTTAAAAAAGGCGCTGAAGAGATATTTGTTTGTCTCCCTGCTTGTTCGCTCATAACTGAGAACCTAAAATACGAATGTCATTTCATCAAGCTTAAATATAAGATACTTTGTTTGTACACACAAATTCAGAGTAATTGAAGATAGCTGGATTATTCTGTCTATAAAAAAGTTGTGAGGCGACTCTAAGGCAAAAAGTAGCAAATATCTATAAATTGTATTCAGTTATTTCTTTCGCAACAAAAACGTATCCGATGAATTGCATGCAAGCGGCCGTTCTAAGGCAAGCGAATATCGCGATATTCGTGATCCCGTCAATAATTATTGATGTCTAAATGCGTTAGCAACTATCTCGAGATGTGTATTAAGACGAATATCGCGATACTGAATCGCGATATTTTTTGAGTGTGAAAGTCTTGCCTAACAAGGAGAGGTTGCGAGGTCGATCTCCGATTTCGATTAAATTTGGCATGCTTGTAGAATGGGTAAAAATGGACGACACGTTTTTTTTATACTTGCGGAACCCGATTTTTAAGGGGTGAAACGCATTTTGGAAAATAGGGGTATTTTTTGTCGACACCGTTATCGTTCTCATTTCCAATGTATGACTGTATACGACAATATAAACATTGTTGCAATTTGAATTTTTTTCATATCTCGTACTTTTAGAACGTTGTAGTCAAAAAACGAAAAACACCCCAATTTTTGAGGGTGCGTTTGAACCCTTAAAAATCGGGTTCCGCAGATGTAAAAAATGCGTGTCGCCTATTTTTACCCATTCTACCATCTCGCAAAATTTCATCGAAATCGGAGAGATCGACCTCGCAACTTTATCTTGTGAGACATTAAGGGGTCTTCTCACTTTAGACGCTAAAAGAAGTCTATTATCATGCTTTTTTTGATAGATTTATAGTATAGATGTTAATATAAAAGTTGTTCGACTTAATAAATACACTTTCTAAATACATTAAAAACAAAAAATTCATATATTTATGTAACCCAACCAAACTTTAAACGCGTTTTTCTCGAAACAACGTTTTTCGATGGCTTGTTGATAAAACCTTCGAAACTACTGGACTGATCCCTATGAATTTTTAACCACATATTCTTTACAACTATAGCTATAGCGCATATCAAGGATTTCAAAAGGATAAAAAACTTCGATATTTTGTTATTTTTGCATATATAAAAAATCGTATGATATGCGCTATAGCCATTAACATACTGAATCTTAAACCGTTTAATTTTTTTGTTTCGGACGATACATCTCCGAGATTTCAACAACGCAGACCTCCAATTTTTTAGGACATTTTTTTAACTTTCATTTTTATCTATAAATAGTAACGTAAGTAAATAATTTTTTTAATGAGTATTTCTAAAGTGCATTTATTAAGTGTAACAACTTTCATATCAATATCTATAATATAAACCTATCAAAAAAATCATGAAAATAGCCTTTTTTAGCGTCTAAAGTGAGAAGACCCCTGAATTAAGAAATAGAAAAAGAAGGGCGAGAACAAGACAAACTATATACAGGGTGAGGCACTAACTGTTGCCACCGTGAATATCTCTGTAATTATCGACGTCACAAAAAAATGTTTGAAACAAAAGTTGTACCGTACGAAAGGGGTCATCAAATGAGACCATTTTTTTTATCTCAGTGGAGGCGCTGTCGCACAGTAAAGGTCACCTCCACTTTTAAAAATGGGACGGTAAATTTTTTTTCAACTATCTTGTAGAGCATCGAAAATTGCATAAAAAACATTTAGGAGTCAAAGTCGTTCAAGATCATTTAAGATAAAAAAGTGACATGAACTTTATTTTTATGTGAAATTACCTTTATTCACAGTAAATGTTCAAAGTCATTGCCGTGGCATCAATGCAGTATTGCAATCTCCTCATCACGGATTGTGTAGAATTTCTTACACTTCGGCACTTATCGAATCACAGGCTCGAAGAATTCTCACACGCATATCATCCGGCGTAGTTGGACGTTCGTTATAAACAAGATCTTTCAAGTATTCCCACAAGAAAAAGTCCAGAGGCGTCAAGTCTGGCCAGCGAGCCGGCCACGATACAGCTCCTCCGCGTCCAATCCAACGATTTGGAAATCTCTTTTGCAATTCATTTCTAGCTATCAGCAAAAAATGTGCCGGGCACCCATCGTGTTGATACCACATTCTGTTTCTTGTTTCTAAAGGTATTTCTTCCAATAACGGACCTAATGTTTCTTGAAGGAATGTGGTGTACTTCCTACCAATAAATTTCCCTTCGATGAAATAAGGGCCTATGATTCTATCCCCAATAATCCCACACCATACATTAACCGACCACGGTCGTTGGTGTGCAACTTGCCGCAGCCAATGTGGATTTTCAGTTGACCACAAATGCATGTTATGCAAGTTAATATTTCCATGATTCGTAAATGTTGCCTCATCAGTAAATAAAATCCGATTAATAAATGAGTCATCTCTCTGAATCTGGCGTTGAGCCCATCGGCAGAATTCAGTGCGATTCATGAAATCCGTACCAGATAATTCCTGGTGGAGACTGATGTGGTAAGGATGATATTTATGACGATGTAGAACACGTAGAATACTTCTTTGGTTTACGCCAGATTCCCTCGCAATTTGACGAGAACTCGCACAAGGGTCTCGATGAACGGCGGCAAGAACACCAATTTCCGTTTCTTCGTTAGTAACTCGCTTTTGTCGGTTACTTTTCCGACGGGTTAAGGATCCAGTTGGCCTCAGTTTAGTGTACAAAGTTTGAAATGTACGGCGTGTAGGATGAGAACGTTGAGGAAATCTTTCAGCGTAAAAGTCTCTAGCTCTCACTGCATTTTTCTAACATTCTCCGTAAATTAGAAGCATATCAGTTTGCTCTTCAAAAGAATACATCATTTACATTCGCTTGATTCATTAATACTAGTCTCACCATTCTTACTATCGTTATCTTGGGTTTGTTTGGGCGAAACATTGTACAATGTTCCGTGTACATTGTAGGTTTGTTTTGGTTTGTTTGGGTTCAAGACAATGGCAAAACTTTGGCGATAAGTGCCGAAGTGATAAGAAATTCGTGATGAGGAGATTGCAATACTGCATTGATTCCAATGGCAATCACTTTGAGCATCTACTGTGAATGAAGGTAATTTCACATAAAAATAAAGATCATGTCACTCTTTGATCTTAAATGACCTCGAACGACTTTGACCCCTAAATGTTTTTCATGCAGTTTTCGATGCTTTACAAGATAGTTGAAAAAAATGTACTGTCCCATTTAAAAAAGTGGAGGTGACCTTTACTGTGCGACAGCGCTTATACTGAGATAAAAAAAAATGGTCGCATTTAATGACCACTTTTGTACGGTACAACTTTTGTTTCAAACATTTTTTTGTGACGTCGATAATTACAGAGATATTTAAGGTGGAAACAGTTAGTGCCTCACCCTGTATATCACTTTTTAGACTTTTACCGTCCAATGAGGGTGGGTTCCGGAAGTTGAAAATCGTTGCTAATTTTTATGTGCATTCAACCCAAATAAAAAGGATAATAATAACTTTACCACCGGAGATTTTAAATTGGAGTTTAAAAATATACGAACAATGCTGAAAAAGTCTATAGGTATTCCGTAAAATGAAAGAATTCATTTCACGAGATGAAAAAGAACGTTTTCTAAATATTTATTGAAGTATTTTTTAAAACAATTTGTTGATAACGTTCTCGTATTATTATTATTTAATATTGACATACTTGGCGCATTGCCTACTTCATTATAGTTATTGATTTTCCTCTGAGCCTAAACTGGCCTATGAGAATATGCTTCTCAATCGTTCTGTTCTTTGACTTCAATTCAATTGTAGACCGTTTTCCGTACTCTAGCAGTGATGAGAGAACTCGTGCCATTTCACGAAATCAAAATTTGTTTTTTGAAACATGTGGAATGCCACTGATAAAGCCTCTCGTTCTTATGCACAATCAAATCAACAGTCGATAAGTTCTACTTTCGTGTGGCACGACCAGAACAATTTTTCATCGTATAAGTGTTTCACGCGCCAATCATTCTTGCTGAAGAATTCGAAGAAAACGTGGGGTCACGTTTTCGTCTCGCGATATTTGACGATTCGAAGTATTCGCCGCTGATTGACTTGTGAAACAAATGAGGAAACATTATCAGTAACATTCTAGGATACCCCGATTTGACGCAATGTATCTCGCTTATGGGAATTGCACGAGTTCTCGGGTGATTAATAGAGCACGGAAAACTAGCCGTATAAAGATATAGAAATCAATGAGCAAAAGGTGAAAACATGTTTTTCTCAAAAATCAATGGAAGGGTCTTCTAGGAAATGTATTCAAGTTTTCAAAGCTGCCCTTCAATTCCCTGTGCGATCATTGGTTGCTAAGATATCGATGATTAAAGACAAAAGGATCCTCTCCAATTCAACGTCGGATATCTCAGCAAAAAATTGACGTAGAGAGACAAAAAAACCAAAGTAAACCTAAATAAACAAGCTAACTGACCTATCCATTGATTTAGCTGAAAAAGAAATTGCCGAGCCCGTGGATGCTAAAAAAAAACAAAAAAAAGGACAAAAAATTTCTCGCGCTCTTTCTTATGATTGAGCGATAACCGTAGCTCACACAAATTGTTTGCCAAAAGATCTCATAACTACCCAGATAGACAGTCATGACAATTACAGCATATTGACAACATGTCATGATGCAAAGCCGTGAAATCATTTAGCATCGTGAATGCACAAAGCAGTTTGATCTCAATATGTCGTACACAAATGCATCGTACGTTTGGAGCACGTTGAACTCGTATCGCTGTGCTCAAGTGTCCACAATTAATATGTGCAAATTTTACCTCATATGGAAGTCATCCAATGACTTGTGTTGATGAATTCACTGGGTTAGCACTGGAAGTAGACATGCCATGCAAGCAATATGACGGCGATATGCATGTTTGTCAGTAGTACATTCGATGGGCGCAACATGACGGCGATATGCGTGTTTCTCAGTGATATATCCTATGTCGGCGATGTGCATGTTTCTAAGTGATACATTCGTTGAGCGCAATAGTAATATGTATATTTCGTCAGTTATACATCCCACGAGTACAATATGATGGCGATATGCATGTTTCTCAGTAATACATTCCATGACGGCGACATGCATGTTTTCAGTGATACATTCGATGAGCGCAATATAACGGCGATATGTATATTTGTCAGTGATACATCCCACGAGCACAATATGATGGCGACATGCATGTTTCTTAGATATACATTCCATGACGGCGATATGGATATTTGTCAGTGATACATCCCACGAGCGCAATATGACGGCGATATGCATACAAACCCAGAATGATACAAATAGGCAAAGGCACAATGAAAGTTTGCACAAGTGTCAGAATGACCAGGTAGATAGCGCGCTCAGCTCTCGAATTAGAAGACGCAGGTTCAAACCGTAGGTAGGTAAAAACTTCAACTCGGCACGATACGTTTTAATCCATTTATCATATAGGCAGGAACATAAATAAAGCATATGAATATAAAAATCCTGCCAGATTTTTTTAATCAACATTTTTGGATTTTTTAATTTTTCACGCTATGACACTCATATGGGCTCCATATGAGCACAGCATAGTTACGTCACGCCATGCCGCTAATATGAGCTCCGCATGAGCACAGCATAGTTACGCCACGCCATGCCGCTAATATGAGCTCCGTATGAGCACAGCATAGTTACATCACGCCATGCCGCTCATATGAGCTCCGTATGAGCACTACAATTTCTTCACGCCGTGACACCCATATGAGCCCTATATGCACTCACTTATTGTTAGATATTCGTGAGCCGATTTTGCTAGTCTGATGATTCACTGCATGCATATTCGCGAGAAAACAACTTTACCTCATTTGGATGTATTATTGTGAATCATCATGTAGTGCAAATATGCCTTTAACGGAAGCACTCATAAGGGATACACAGCTGTGAGACTTACTATGCCGCAGTGATGATGTACATATGATGCCAATATGAGGTACATCCGTCTATCTGGGTGGTTGTTTATCAATGTTTTTCAATAAAAACAAAATCTACGCAGATATACGGATGTACCTGATATTGGCATCATATGTACATCATCACTGCGGGATGGAAAGTCCCACAGCTGTGTATCCCTTATGAGTGCTCCCGTTAAAGTCATATTTGTCTCACATGATGATTCACAATAATACAAACATGCATATCGTTGTCATATTGCTTGCATGGCATGTCTACTACCAGTGATAACCCAGTGAATTTATCAACACAAGTCATTGGATGACTTCCATGTGAGGTAAAATTTGCAGATATTAATTGTGGACACTTGAGCACAGCGATATGAGTTCAACGTGCTCCAAACGTACGATGCATTTGTAAACGACATATTGAGATCAAAATGCTTTGTACATTCACGATACTAAATGAGTTCACGGCTTTGCATCATGACATGTAGTCAATATGCTGTAAAATTTGCTTCATCAATTGTATGCACGGCGTGATGATCATGACTGTCTATCTGGGCATGCTAGGCACAACTATGTATGAATTGTGTGTAAAATCCCCACATCACCATTCCAATATTGCCATTGGAAAAAAATGACGGGCCTGTTTTTTGAGCCTCAAGCTTATGTATTTACATAAATCACATTCACCGAAACGATGTCGCAAACTTTATTTTCAATGCACTCAGCGATAGTGTCAGCGAGAGATGTAACTGCGGCTGAATTCTTGATTTTTTACAAGAAATGGTAGCAAATTCATTAGATTTTGATATTTTCTCGTAACCAATAAACGGAAGCCCCCTGACACTGGCCTACTATTAGTATACGATAAACGAAAACGCGTTTTGTCCCGGCTTTTTAGTTCTTAAAATCGCCACTGCCTAGCGTTGGCTGTTGTGTGACAGCCTTCGGCTCTAAATACTCCGATCAGCTGAACGATTCGATACTTTCGTGGCTTTCGCCTGTTATCGTTATGGCGACGTTATTGATTGTGTTCAGATGGAAAATCATTAGAACGGAAAATCATTCCAAATATATCAATAGATTTTTATTCATGTAAGATATTCGAAACACCGGCGCAACATACATATATATGCATGCCTGTCACACGACTACTAGCGCCACAGTGTGGCAAGGACATTTTGCGAACAGCATTTATCTACCAGTGTCAGGGGGTTGCGAGGAACTTATTAAAATTTCGAAGGTGAATATTTATTGGACGTACCTACCCCTGAAAAGAGTCAGTATTCATCAGTGAATCGCGCGACCCGGACAATTAGCGATATATTACCATTTCATTGAAATTCATATAGTAAATTCTTCATCGTAAACTGAATGCACCCTCTAAATTTGTAATCCATCGTCTACACCGTTTTTATAAAATTTACAACTGAAAAAAATACTTTTTAAAATAGGCGATGCCTAGTCATCATAATGTACACAGCTGTTCATAACATATTAAACTTTTTTTTCACACTATTTCATGCGTAAAACTGCCATTCAGCGATGAGCATATGCATCTTTCTATGTTAAAAAGCGTTTCTGCAATTGTCAATTTGATAGAAACGGTGTACACGATCGATTAAAAATTTGGAGGGTGCATGCAGTATATGACAAAGAGTTTACTGTATAGATTCGAATGAAATGGTAACATATTTCAATTGTCCCGAAACTTCTTAAATGTTCCAAATGAGTTTTCAGTTTTTTTCATACATACATTTTTTTAAAGAATATATGGGAAATTATCAAAGTTTTTAATTTCTTCGAGATTATAGACAGCTTTAGTACACACTTTTTCTTTCCAGCGGATTTTGTTTTACTCGGACCGATATTAATTTTTGACAGCTCCTTGAGCCGATATTGAAGTTACGAACAGGGCGCGTATGTCTCCAACTTCGCGACACTTCTACCAACCTAGGCATTGTGATATACCACGATTTACGACGTTGCCAATTCGTTTCGCGTTAATTGAACGAGTAAAAGTTATAGAAAATAATTAGACAAAGTAATGAAAACACTTAATGTAATCACAGAATGTTCGAAAATGCGCATTTTTACAAATAGATGTAGAAAAATAATTCGAAAACGTACGCTTAAAATGACGGTTATTTGAAAGCTAACAGTTGGCAACAGTCAATCGGCTTCGTGCATAAGCATAGGGCGCTCCCCTCGTACTTCACCCCCGACGGCTAAACCCCATGACAACCTTAAGACCTGGATAAGTATATTCTGCAATACGCCAGGCTGTAGTGCTCGTGGACAACAAAAAATTGGCATGCTGTTTTTTTTAACTATAGCTGTCGTATCTATGGTTTGTTCAAATAATTGCGACGGGAAAGGAGAAAATTGCCGAACTTTCACTGCTAATGTACAAAGTCACTCACTTTATAAGTTCTGATATTTTTAATAACTATTAATAATGTAATTTCTAATAATTATCGAATAATTAATAATAATTATGAATCATTTAAAAAATAATAAATATTAATAATTTTTAATAATGATAATAGCAATCTATTTTGCATCGCGTAATCGCATTACACACAGTGCCCCCGGCCAAGGAATAATTCGTCTTTTTGTTCGCGTTTCGCTTTCTCTATCAGAAGTCTTTCAACAGCCTTGGCGATTTATTACTTGTGGTTCCAGTAAAATTCTCGATATAACGATGCTGATTTGCAGGTATAGGTAGCAATCGATGTTACGCCTGCACTTTTCCATGAAATTCGGTCTGATTGTAAATAGTCAGACGGTTTGAGCCAGCCACCCGCTTCCCGATACATTTGACTGAATTTATTTTGAAAAATACAAATTATTTTTAAATAAATTTGACCAGCGTTTCGCAATTATTTTTTGCAAATAACAAAAATATGATTAATTCTTTGCCCAAATCCGTATTCTATTTCCAGGAGTTTCCAAGTCATTGAAAGATCACTATCATGAAGAAAACCTCACACACAATTTTTTAAACTTGGAGTTTGAAAATATGCAGACGATTCAGAAAAAAGTCCATATTGTGTAAAATATCTAAGAGAATTCATGTTTTCAGGAGAACGTTGTCTAGATATGTATTAAAGTATATTTTTAAACTACTTTGTTGATTAGTGCTCGGTGTCATTATTAGTTAATGGTTATGTACTTGGCATATCACGCCCATCATTCGAGTTGATGATTTTCAAAACTGGCCCCGGAGATTATGATTGTCAATCTGTTCGTTTTTCGACTTCACTCGCGTGTAAACAGTATGCACAGCCTATTCGGTCGCGTTCGAAAGGTGACGTCACAAGCGCCAGCGCCGATAGCGCGGTGTTTTGGCGCCAGCATTTACAGTTTGAATTATCGTGATATAAAACCATTAATAATTATCTTCAGAATTATTTCAAAGCAAAGCCGTTTTGACGTTCTGTTTTTTATCACAAAAAGTCAATTCTAAATAAAAAAATCGAATATGTTTTTTAATACATAAATTGTTGATCGTTTTCCGTACTCTAGCCGTGATGCGAAAACTCGTGCCATTTCACGTAATCCAAATGTATTGCTTTGAAACAGGTAATCGAGGAATGCGACTGATAAAACCTCCTGTTCGCATGCACCATCAAATCAACAGTGGATACGTTGTACTCCCACGTGGCAGAAATAATAACAATTTTTCACCGTATCGGTGTTTGATGTGGAAATCGTTATTGCTCAAGAATTTGAAGAAAACGTGGGCTAATGTTTTTTCCGCGACATTTGACGATAGAACGTTTCCCGTGGTTGAATTGTGAAACAAATGAGGGAACTTTAACAGTAGCATTCTTAGATACCCCGTTTCGTAGGAATGTATTTTGATTACGGAAATTGCACGAGTTCTCTGATAGCCAAAAGAGGGGAAAACTACGTGGATAAGTATATAGAAATCAAGAAGCAAAAATAACAACAGAAAATTTCACTTGGAAATCTCTCGGTAAAGAAAAAAACGTCATCTTTAAACACTTAGGGCTAGGTTTCTTGATTAACCACAAGTGAAAGGTATGCTTGAATTGCCGAATTATCCTAATATCTATTCAAAACCCATGAATTCAACGATATTCACCGCGAATGAAATCCTAAAAGAACATAAACTGGCTTTTTTCGTAAACCCCCTTCAAGCGCCGTTCTTGGCATCGGAACTTCGAGTTTATGTTGAAAATAGGCGAGCTCAAAAAAACTTTCAGTCTCAAGTTTTCATTGAGCGCGTTTAAAGGAGGACACCACTGTAACTGCCCCTATTAGACCGTTTTCTTTGGGATTATTTTGACGAAACGAACAAAATACATGGTAATAAGAATTTTAAGGCTTTATTAGGTATATATTGAAGTAAGTAAAAAAATATATTTTTTAAAAGAATACAAAATGGCTGCGCACGTGCCGCTATAGCACTACTGGTTCAGAGCCAACCCTCTCTGCGACACGCAATAGAGAACTGTCGTAAAGTTAATCCTGGAACTAAAAGTGAAATATTTTCGTTAACTATACTAGTTTTAGCAGTCAAATACGGAGGAAAACTAAAAGACAAAAAAAAACAAAAATAGAGACGCGTGTTTAAAAAGTTAGTTTTTTCGACCACAATTTTCATATAGAAAGTGATATTTTAAATAATTTTCAATTAATCAAAAACAACGCTCGTCCTTGACTGTTCAAGCAATCTAAGAAGCTACAGTTACAATTTCACGTGGATTGGACGAAAATTGTCCGAATTCTGCTGTGTGCCGATTTCGAAAACATGGTTTTGAAAAAAACGTGTTTAAAGTTTTCGGTCTAGTCAACGCTTTTATAGACGCTACAGCTGATGATATTTTTTCGTAATCTAATGCTCCTTATTGGCAGAACATGAAACTATTTTTGGTTTATAACTTTTCCCCAAAGATAATGGGCTTACAAGAGTCGAGAACAGCGTCTACCGACGCGGCATCGCTGAAGGCGCTTTTCAGCGCTCGAAGACTTCCCTAAAAAATAGCTCGACAACCACTCTAAAACTCTTTTTTTTCATCTATAAACGAATATGCATAATATTTTTGTAGGTTCAAAGGATATTTTAAAGGTGTGTTTTTAAAAGTGTCGAAAAAAACCATTTTTCGAACATTTTTAACGCAGAAACGCAGAAACTGATATTTTTTGTACAAAATTTACT
Source organism: Ophion ellenae (assembly GCA_963210295.1). Lineage (NCBI taxonomy): Eukaryota > Metazoa > Arthropoda > Insecta > Hymenoptera > Ichneumonidae > Ophion > Ophion ellenae. Next base: position 6,337,216 of record OY723388.1, read on the forward strand.
TCACGGAGCCTGCATTAGCTTGAAGTATTCCTTTCCCAAACCCGAAAACCCCAAACCCGACAATTAACCGATTTTTGTCTATAACCAAGTAAAAATGCATTCCGGTATACTGGTAATATTTCCAGCCACATTCCCGAACTTTTAATGAAAACTTGCGTCTTTAAAAATCATCTCATTTATAGAGCACTTCATAGAGATGACACGCTGGCCACATTTTCTAAAAATTTATACACAAAATAACTCTAGATGTCTGATATAAACTGCTCTACGCGTGTAAAAATTCTAAAAATTCCGTAATGACAATATAGATAGTTCGATTAAACAATCGAATGCTTAAAAAAATGAATGATAAAACTTAGAAAAATGCGGTAGCAGAAGAACTTTCGTAGCCGGGACTTTTTAGCAAAATGTCTCAATCTACTAAATTTTCGAGAAATGTTCTATTCCAGTCTATCGTTGGATATAATAATTGATTGTGACTTATTTTCATTAAGCGCCACTGTAGTTTACCAATGATTCAGAAGGGCCCTACTTACGCCCCCACAAAATACGGCCCTCTGCGAATGGAATACCTTAAAACTTAAAAAAATCCGATTTTTTTATAGGGTTTGAACTTTATTCTGCTGCGGATATTTTTTGACAATTCAAAAAATTGATCGAATTATGACAGAAAACCTCGAAAATGCTTCGAAGGTCACCGTTTTAGGCATTGGAGGAAGAAATGTTGCGTAAAGAAGTTCGAAGATCGCAGCGGGGTGGCTGGATACTGGTGCTAGTGGTCAGATATTAATGGAACAGGGGTCGTTAACATACTACGGACCTTTTGACAAAGAGCAGTTCTTAATCGAACAAGAAATTTGAACTGGCGCAATGGAAAATTGTGGCCGTCACACGCTGAAGACATGGCATGAAACCCACGTTATCACCACGTTAAACAAACAATAAAGCGCGCCTAGATATAAACGAGGGACACAAACGAATCGTTCGGTCAAGTGTGCGTAATAAGAAAAGCCGACAGGTTTCTCTTCCCAACAAGCACAACAAAGACATACATCCATACAGGTAGAATTGCTAGGGTAAGTTTGATACTTCGTTCCCAAAACTACTTTTGTCTCTCTAGAACGTCTGCTCCCATTTTCGAACGATTTACCTCATCACGGGAAAATTAGAATCTATGCCCAAGTGCCATACGAATTTTAAGAATGGATCATAAATTAGAGTTCGTAAATTGTAATATCGAAGCACATACTCCCCGTTTCGAGGTCGTACATCAGAGGACAGTGCCGTACACCTTTAAACCAAATGGCTTGACTGAGTAGGAAAATCGAACCATAGTCGAGGCCACACGAACCATTCTACATGGCAGTAAATTTACAAAACAGTTCCGAGCAGAAGCAACGACTACTGCTGTGCAAGCCGTTTGGGAACGAACAACGTGAAGGACATCACCCCATTCGAAATTTGACACGGAAGAAAACTAGATATCACCGATCTGCACATTTCCGAGGAAGAAATATTCGCTTGTACACAGCAAGGCAAGTGGCAGAAGTGAAATGCTGAGGCAAAGCGAAAGATCTTCATGGGACACAAAACAGCCACGGAGGGATATCGCGTCTGGTATCCAAACAAAAAGGACGTAAAACTAGGAAAACATTTCGACAAATCCAGCAAGAGACGTCATTTCCATCGGACCTACGGTACACCCACGAAAGTCGGATAGAAAAACCAATAACACGCAAAGAGCATTCTGGATCGGTATTCACGAAGACGTGAACCTAAATGCACCTGAACTAGAGTCCTCTGACAGAGTGCCACACGAATCAAGGGTGTCTCAAAATGACCTGATATTTCAATGTATTAATAAAACGTATTATTTATTTGAAAAGCACGAATATTTGTTTTTTAATATAAGGTGCAAACATGGAGGTTATGTTTGGAACACAATATCCGATAAATGACATAAACGGCATAGACTTGGAACACTTATTCTTTCAACAAGATGTCGCAACCTGCCACACTGCGCGCAAAATAATTAAATGCAGTTACTGCAGACGAAGTTTCATGGTCGTGTTATCTCGCGCCGCAGCGATGTGAATTGGCCACCAAGATCGTGCGATTTGACTCCATTGGACTTCATTCTTTGGGGTTTTCTGAAACGAAAAGTTTATGCCAATGATCCACATACCATTCCGGAGCTCAAGGAAGCAATTAGACGCACCATTAATGAAATAATGCCGAAACGTTATTAAAAATGTTGTCGAATAGAGTGAACGTTTGCAAACACGGGCGAGACAGCCATTTATCGTATATTGTGTTCCATACATAATCTCCATGTTTGTACTTTATATTGAAGGAAAAATATTCGTACTTTTCAAATAAATAATACGTTTTCTTAGTAAATGAAAAAGTCAGGTCATTTTGAGACACCCTTCATAACCGCGGAGTTGATCACGACAACGATAATCAAGACGCAGAAATTGAGGAATATACCAACGATTGTGCATGCGCAAGACGTACCGCTGCCGGACTCGACCCGTTCGACGTAATCGCTTCGGTGATTCCAAGGACGTGCCCATGATCTATGCGGGAGGGGGGTGGGGTCTCGTATTAGCTTCGAGGAACAGAGGCCGGAACAACAGATAATAGAGTATTTTTTCTTCTAGGGGAAGGGGTCGCAACTGGGTACGCCCTTGCGACCCCAGGTCGCTCTCTATAAATTGCGAAACCGGGAATAAAAGGCGCCCGCTCTCGCGGATCTCCGTCAGTATTACGAACACCACACTTCGTGTCGGCATTGTACAGTGCCGCGACTTAAACACGTCAGGCACACGAAAGAACATTTTCCCTTGATTTCGTGAATTTTCGAGTGCTTCATTTCGTTCACACTTTTTCTTTCATAAAAGCGACGGAGATAAATATAGGCCGAGATTCACAACTGCAAAAGGCAACAATCAAGAAACAAAAGCTCAAAAAATTGAGCTACGAAAAGATAATAAAACGCGAGGCTGCAATACAACAACGACGCTGACGACGCCGTGGCGCGGATAGTGTGAAAACGCAGGAAAATGGACCGACCCAAAAATATAAATGTTGCAAAGGGCATAATAGACTTTGTCTGTATCGCTCTCGGTGAGTCTCTGCGATTTTATTCAGCTACATTGCACCCCGAAACCGAACCATAATCTTCGCGCCAAGTCGTGCATGATCAGGTGGGTGCGGACACGTAGCCAGGACTCGCTTCAGAGAGGGAGGGGGGGGGCAGTATGCAGTACTTAGTAAATATGTTTTCTAAAAACTGTTATCGACTTCAATCATGTTGAAACCGTATGCCGTACCTACAAAATTTTCGCGGCCGCTCCGCCCGTCTGCCGCCTTTCTTTATACTGGCATAGCAGCTCTGAACTCACGATAGCCGCTACAATGTACACATTGGAAATCGTAGGAATAAAATGAAAAACATTTGGGGACGATCAGAAAAATGTGAACATTCAGGTTAAAGTTTTGCCGAATACACGATTTGGTTGTAGTGGCTTTTATAATTTTTGGGTACTCGTTTATTTAATTTTACAAGATTGATTTACTCGAATACATAGGTACGACTAACGCCATTTGTTCAAATGCTCAGCAAGTACTGTCACGTTCCTAATAAAACCTCCACAATCAAACTACGATACTACTGAACTAGACTTTATTCGTCTAAATGTAGCCTACGAAATTGGCATACTCTATTGACCGACTTGTTTGTTTTCCAAACTATTTATGACATTTCGCCTGACTTAGACCCATACCAAACGATTTTACATCGAATAAGAGTCTGTCTGATCCATTTTAGCTACAAATAAAAAAGGCCCATTTTGACGTATTGTGTCCTATCGATTATGGCCAACTCGAATCTAGCGATCCAATCGAGATCCCGACAACCTTGTTGATGCAAAATCATCCGCTGATTACGAATTTTCCAGATAGAACTCGATCGGACCAACATTATTAATCCGGCACACGTATATAATAAAATCCACCTTCGGGGCTAAATAAGGCCTGGTCAAGAATAGGACTTGAAAATTCGTTACTACCAAATTATTTTACATCGAATAAGAGCCTGCCAGATCCATTTTAGCGGGAAATAAAAAAGGTCCACTTCCACGTCTTCCCGTGTAGAAATTTGAGTCGGGGAAAAAGTACTGCCCCATCTGCCTTCTCTAGATAATATCAGGGTCTCGTCAGGCCTTTCACCCTGGAATAGGTTCGCAATATAACGGGTCTAAAGCCAGGTCCCGATCCGCCGTTCCCTTTCTGGGGACCTGTTGAGGAACGAGCCGGAGAATAAGCGGCAAATGACCAGGAAAGATGTAGGAAATAGATCGGGAAATAATCAGGAACAGACCAGGAAATTTAAAATGACGTTTCAGCGTTGGTTGAGCAGGTAAAATCGGGAGTGTATTCAATTCAGTATTTCGACAACATATTGTTTGGTGGTTATTTACTTTCTAAGGTAGTATATGAGTGTATACATACGCTTGCTCGCATTTCCTGATAGGCAAAGAGACAAAAAAACGTACACAGATCACTATCCGAGCGCAAAAGGCCTAGAGTGCAAAGGGTTATTTCGCAAGTATCGCAAAATCATAAGTGTAAGTGCACACTGTAAGCATAACACTTCTGTACGTAGTACAACTCACAGGACGAATTTGTATCCTCGTACGATGCTACCTTACTGACGCGGAGCTCTTCGCTTGTAGCCACCTAGAGAATTGTTGGCGAAATACATTCAGGTAACTTCTGTCTTCCTGGCCAGAACATTGATATTTCCCAACATGACGACAAGGCGTTCAAAAACCATGGATGACCTGCTTTACTTTTTTGCCTTATAAAATAATTTGGCCATTCTTTATGCGCAATTCATTCGTTATAATAATCCCGATATTTATAATAAGCATTGTTATCCTCGTCGATTATCATCGATGAAATGAATGCTTTTAATGATGAATAGAGTTACAACAACTGTATGAGTTTCATCCCAATTAATTATAAATATATTTGATGAGGTGGAAAGCAAAGTACCTTTTCTTCAGTTCTTAAACACAGGCTTCACTTTCCAGGACATGTCAATGTTCTGGCCGAGTCGACATTACGTGAAAATGTACTTGCTCGCAATGTATTCTGGCCAGTAGAATGTTTTTTTCCAAACATAGAGGGTAAGTCAAGTCGCAGAAATCGTGTATTGAAATACCCTGAAACCACGTGAAAAGTTATAAGTCGATTAATGGACTGGGTTTCAAGTTACAAACGATCAAAGTTTTACATGTGTTCTTATGCAAATTTACATGCTTCCAATCATATGTTGATGAATCATCGACAACAAATAGAGATAAGATTTTGAAAAACATACAGTACATTAAAAATTTATCGGAATATATTCACTTGAAGCTGTACGTTGATTCATGGACTTATTTTTGAGAAATTTGCACAAAAAATGACAAAATTAAGCAAACTTTGAAGATCTACAGTGGTAACGTAGCAACACCGCATCGCATGGGCCGTATATATATATATATATATATTGTGACGGGGATATTTTTTCTCTACACGAGAAATGGAAAATCAATTCGAGATATAAGGTGCGAGAACCGTCACCTTCGGCCGTCTACCCCGCGCGCGTACATCCGTAATACCCGCGGCGCCAGAGAACTTTGTTTCACCGGATTTCTCAACCGGTATGCCCTGGGGTCAGGGGGATCCGCCCTGACCCACCATCGGAGCTGGAGAACTCCCTAATTTTTGTATCGCCGGAATCATAATCGGACTAACTGGATGCACTTGCACGAGAGGACGGTTGCGGTAGAGCACGGCCGCCAGGCTGTAGGTTATGTTAGAGGCGTCGGGGTTCACTGGGGAGTAGCTTAACTATCAACGGTATCTGTCACTACGCGACACCGGTAACATCACGATAAAATAAAATCATGTTTTATTTTATTGTGCGGGAGCTGGTGGGTCAACCACCCGTGAACTTTTTACGTAAAGGAAATTTAATTGCGAACGCGAAAACGCGAGCAAAAACGTCCTACGCACGGGAGCGAGAGAACACAACGACGTGCCTCTAACGCGAGAGCGAGAGGGCGACGTCACGGGCGCGAAAGAGATACGACACGTCTCTCCATCGCGACGTCTGATCGACAATGCTCTCACGATACCTAAAGAATCGGGGCGATCGCGATTTTGGAAGACAACCGTCTCACGCGAAGATTCGGGCAGGGTCTCAGTTCTGCACAGTGCAGTTCGACACCGAGTCAGCCCGCCACTGTTCAATTCGACGAAGCGGGCAGTTCGCCACCGAGCCAAATCAGCGTAGCGTGCTCAACTTACATTTCCTAGCGGCTGTACTTTTTTCGAATTACCCATACCCGGGAACGAGAAATATACGAGCAAAATGTTTTCGCATGTACTGACTACCCGCTCTGTCAGTTCTCTAGATTATCGACTGATTCTGAATGGAAGTTTCACGAGCGGCATTTTGTTATAACTTTATTCTTTAATAATGCCACGAACATATATTTAGTCTCTTAAAATTTTAATTCTTCCATAATTCGGGAAAAAGCGTCATTTTTGAGTACTTGAGAATAACGATAAGCAATACTAAGAGAACTGAAAACTTATATAATAATCGTGTGAAAGAAAAACTGGTGGCCTCGTACAGTTGGACAGTTTTTCGTTGCCGTTGAATATAGGATAATGTTCTTCAAGAGGATGTTTAATTTTGTTCTGAATTTCGTTTCTTGTGGCTCTTGGTTTATTCGTAAAAATCATCGTGCAAAGTCTAAATTTTATAATCATAAAAAATATCGCTGAAAAAAGCATATGCAGTTACAAGAAATTAATATCATGAAACGATTGGAAATAATATTGTTGTCAATATTCCTCATATATGTTCCTTTCATTACAGATTGAAACGTCCACATTATTATTATCCATGTTGTTCAAATACTTAATGCCAAAGAACAGCGCATGTCGGATATATTTTTTTTTTCATTAATGTGTGACATGTCGTCTACTATATATGAAAAAATTGAATCATCGTATAACATGAATACGCTGTATTGAAACGGGCAGAATCATTAAGGGAGGGGGGGGTGGAAGGTTAATTTGCTATAAAAAAGCATATTTTCGATATTTTTTGTTGACGTACTGTTTGTATATATTTATTTATATAATTAGTATAAAATAAAAGGACATTTGAAGAATATTCTGTAAAATTTTCATTAATAATTATGCGGAAATGAGCCGTTGACAGCACATCTTTGCAGACACTTCAAAAAAATTGCAGTGAACTGCATAACTCATCACTGGATCATCCGAGAAAAAAATCCAAGAAGATTGTATTAGTTAATAACTTTCTTGAGTTAACGCTGTCGATTGTTTTTATCATTTTAATTCATTTTGCAATAATAAGGGTTCCAATTTTTTAAATGAAAAATCGCTATTTTGTCTTCTCAGTCTGACTAAAAATTGAAAAGAAATAAAAATAAAAATAAAAACTCGACAGCGTTACCTCAAGAAACTTATTAAATAATACGATCTTGTTGAATTTTTTTTCGGGCGATCCAGTGGTGAGTTATGCAGTTCACCGCAATGTAACTTTTGTGGCCTCTGAGAAGATTTCCTGTCACTGGCTCATTTCTGCACAATTATTAACGAAAATTTCACAGAATATTCTTCAAATGTCCTTATATTTTATACTAATTATATAAATAAATATATACAAACAGTACGTCAACAAAAAATATCGAAAATATGCTTTTTTATAGCAAATTAACCTTCCACCCCCCCTCCCTTAATGATTCTGCCCTTTTCAATACAGCGTATTCATGTTATACGATGATTCAATTTTTTCATATATAGTAGACGACATGTCACACATTAATGAAAAAAAAATATATCCGACATGCGCTGTTCTTTGGCATTAAGTATTTGAACAACATGGATAATAATAATGTGGACGTTTCAATCTGTTATGAAAGGAACATATATGAGGAATATTGACAACAATATTATTTCCAATCGTTTCATGATATTAATTTCTTGTAACTGCATATGCTTTTTTCAGCGATATTTTTGATGATTATAAAATTTAGACTTTGCACGATGATTTTTACGAATAAACCAAGAGCCACAAGAAACGAAATTCAGAACAAAATTAAACATCCTCTTGAAGAACATTATCCTATATTCAACGGCAACGAAAAACTGTCCAACTGTACGAGGCCACCAGTTTTTCTTTCACACGATTATTATATAAGTTTTCAGTTCTCTTAGTATTGCTTATCGTTATTCTCAAGTACTCAAAAATGACGCTTTTTCCCGAATTATGGAAGAATTAAAATTTTAAGAGACTAAATATATGTTCGTGGCATTATTAAAGAATAAAGTTATAACAAAATGCCGCTCGTGAAACTTCCATTCAGAATCAGTCGATAAACTAGAGAACTGACAGAGCGGGTAGTCGGTACATGCGAAAACATTTTGCTCGTATCGGGTATGGGTGATATCGTTCCCGGGTATGGGTGATTCGAAAAAAGTACAGCCGCTAGGAAATGTAAGTTGAGCACGCTATGCTGTGCAGGGAGGACTCGGTGGCGAACTGACACAGGGCAGCGAATCGCCCGGCCCGAATCTGAAGAGGGGATACGCGAGCGTCGGGGAAATGTCGAGCTGCTACGGCCGTCGATTTGGCTCGGTGGCGAACTGCCCGCTTCGTCGAATTGAACAGTGGCGGGCTGACTCGGTGTCGAACTGCACTGTGCAGAACTGAGACCCTGCCGCTACACTGTGCAGGGAGGACTCGGTGGCGAACTGACACAGGGCAGCGAATCGCCCGGCCCGAATCTGAAGAGTGGGGATACGCGAGCGTCGGGCAAATGTCCAGCTGCTACGGCCGTCGATTTGGCTCGGTGGCGAACTGCCCGCTTCGTCGAATTGAACAGTGGCGGGCTGACTCGGTGTCGAACTGCACTGTGCAGAACTGAGACCCTGCCGAAGATTCGTTAGCAACTCTGTACCTCGCGCGACCAAGGCCGGCGTGCGAGGGATTATGCGAGAGCGAGACAGAGCGCGTTGACAGAAAAGATGTCAACACGCTCGCGGCATCGGACCATGCGAAATCGCCGGTTCAAGCGAGAACTTTATCTCGTATAATATCGAGAGCTGAAATATTATTTCGGGAGCTGGAATATTCTGATAGAATATTCCTTTCGGAATCTATATTTTCTGCCCGAGGTACCCCGAAAACGGAACGGTAACAAATCGGGACCTTTTCTTATCGGTAACATGGATGCTCTCGGAGATCGCATTCCCGGGTCACCGTGCGATAGCGGGCAAACCTCTCTCCACAAGCGCGGCGCCGAGGCCTTCAGCCTCCGCCCGTAACCCAAACGGCCCGCTCTCCAGCACGATGCGCCACTACAATGGGGCGCCGGCGTTTCAGCCGGGCGTGCACCGATTCCACGAGAAGCCTCGTTGGGTGCACCTCTCGGTCGGGATTGCTCGGTACCTTGAGCCACACGCCGCTCGACCGAGTTCCGCATGCCAACCTAACCAAAACGAAAACACAACCCAAAACCTCAAACGTAACGAGACAAACGTTCTAGAGAAAAGACCCTTAACACAAACGGATGGGTCGCAACCCGGGCATCGAGAGCATATCTTGATCACCGGTAGCATTTCTGTGACGTCGCTCAAAAAATCACGTCACAATATATATATAACACGGCCGTATGCAGAGCTGCCAACTTATAAAACCCAAGCTTTATGCGGTGCTGCATCGCCACGTCCAACCACCTTATTCCGACCTATATTTTCTCTTATTATTTATGTATTTGGCATGTTTTTAAACTAAATTTTTAGAATTTGTGCCTTTTCTGTCCATTTTTTATCATATTTAGATACCGCAACTCATTGGACACGGTGACAATATTTATAAAAATTTTGGTTTTCTACAGATACATTCCGTGAATATCCCAGTCAAAAGTTTGATATCGACGTTCACGATTATTTATAAATATTGTATAAATAATCAACAAACAATGCAAAAAACCTGTTAAACAGATGAAGTATTAGATATCGTGTTACTCGACACGATATCTGATACTCATTAATCGTTTTAGCATCATTAGAATCGATATATGGGAATTTCACCGAACACCCGTACTTTTGACGGAGGTTGTATGGGCAAAGCATCCTTAAGGCGTCATCCCATGGGACAGGTGGAAAAAATCTAAAAATCGTGTGGGTGCTATATGGACCCGGCATAGAAGGCTAATGGTGAGTCAACATTTTCTCTGTGTAAATCGTACTTGAATGTTTAAACGCGTTTTTCTCAAAACTGTATTTTTCAAATCGGCTTCTATGATATCTTCAAAACTATTTAACGGATTTCGCTCAAATTTGTATGGTATAGTCAGAACTTAACTCTTAAAAATTCCAAATTAAAATGTGTGCCAAAAATTCAATTTTCGATATTTTTACTTTGGTTTCGGCGATACCCTCAGGTCTAAAAATTAAAACGCCGTTTGATTTTTTATTCCAGATGATCAAAACTTCCGGAATCATGGCAGCCGTCAGGCAACTTTTTTACACATGAGTGTCTTCCGAACGGTGTAAAGTCCATTCAACTCGTTATTTTAGTTTGACAAAATTCTGAGGGACTGTAAAAATGTTAATAAATGTGTGGTAAAAATTTCCAGATAGTTTGTTTTAATGGATCATCAAAAAAATCCCCAAAAAATAGCTGCCACATGGGATGGCCCTTGCTATATGTCAATATAGCAAGCAACTCCTTCACTCCGTCTGTCTTCCCGGTCATTGCGTATCAAAATGTAGCTCTCTAAGCAAATTAAGTCGTCGGATATATGCGAATGTTGCCATGTTTCGGAGATACATATGATGTGAATAAATTGCTTCGCCAGTAAGACTTTAACAAGGTGCATGTATGCAGGTAAAAAATTAGCATTTAATTGCAGTGTGGAAAGTCGGAGAAAAAGCATCCATCAAATAAAAACCATTCTAGCTACGCGAACGTGGGTCGAATATGTTAGACACTGGGGATAGTGTTGAACAATGTTAAGCGTGCTGTGAAAAAAAGTAGCCCGAAGGTAGATTTCGGCAGGGAAATTTTGAAAGGAAGCGGAGGTCGAAGAATAAGCGTGCGTCTCACTCACTGAGGGAGAGAAGGACAGAGGGAGAAATGGAGAAAATATTTTTTACACGGATCGAGAGATTCGAACGACAGTATTATCGACCATCATCACATCATCCAATTGGATGAAGATAATAATGCAGATCTTGCTGATCTTGATGAAAATAATTATTTTCAACAGATACAGATCGTGTTGAAAAAAATTATTTCCAACAAGATCTTATATAGAAATTGTAATTTTTTTTCCTCTCTTCAAGTCATTTTTAATTCTTCTATTATTCAATATCTATTAGCTTACGTTGGGGTTAGATCGGACGAGAATATCGGAGCGATAAGTTTATAAGGAAGGCTTATTAAAAGAATCCTCATCTCGTTTCTTTTCAGTCATGAGCTCGGTTGGGATGTTCTACCAATGGGGCAAGCCTTATCAACGCGGCTTCTTTTGCAACGACGAGTCTCTTCATTATCCCGTCAAAAAGTCCATGGTTTCGAGTTGGATGCTCTACGTATGTGGTTCCCTTCCTCCCATTGTTATGGTGAGTCGATCGCGTCGTACATCTCCTCTGTTTTTGAAAAATATATTTCTCTTCAATCTATATACGCGGAAAGTAGTCATTGCTGCGGATTGCCTGGTGAAAGAAAAATCTTCGAGCAGGGGTTTAAATTTTTCAGTGTTGCCCCTTAAATGCTATATCTTTTGTAAGAAACATTTTTTGTACAAGCACAGTTTCGCGACTCATTTGTGGTGCATTATTAAAAGGGTATACATTTATATACATGTATGTACGCAAGGTATACCATGTTAAATAATAATGAGATATATCGTATAGATGTAGAAACATATAAGCACGTCCAATTTCAGTAGAACGGAACGATTTGTTTGGGTTGCTAGTAGAAATATGCGGAAATTTGAAACCGTATTTATTTTTTACTATCCCGTGCGGAAAACTGATAGGGAATCCCTAATAAAAATAAGGGCCTTTCAGGGCTTTCCTAGTGCTTTCCCTAGTAGGGATTTCCACAATGGGCTCAGACTTGGCCATTATCGGGATAAACTTGTAGGGATTCCCACAAAAGGACCCGACTTGGCCATTATAGAGATCAACCTGTAGGGATTTCCACAATAGGCCCAGACTTTGCCAGTATAGGGATAAACAAGTAGGGATCTCCACAATAGGCCCAGATCTGACTATTATAGCGATAAACCAGTATAAATAGCTTAGGCTACATGGTTGATGGCATTTCAATTATTCAAATCGATTATATACTTCGATCGAATAATATTATCGAACGCAAATTGGGGAAAAGCGTAAGGGCATTAGCAAATAAAAAATCAACGATGAACACAAATATGCAGACAAACATCAGACAGTATTTATTTATCAAATTAAAGAAACATTTTACATAGACACAAACAATTACTCATGGTTTCACTCATACATGGAATAATGCTAGCGCATAAGTGTGAACAGTCTCAACCAGTTTTCTCGACATTTTTATAGCAACTAATTTCCGCTCAATACTCATCATAGGGAAAATTATTTCTTCTGAAGACTTCGCTGATATTCCCCATTCATAAACTTTATCTGACTGTGTAGGATAAGTAAATAAATTGGTCTTTGTTTTCCAGTTTTTTCCCTCAATGGAAATAGATTCTAGTGATTCAGTAGACCTATATATTTTTTTTATTTCTACTACACATCCATTCCTTAGAATGGATCATTTTTTCGTATTCATTTTGTCATGGTAGTTTGTCATAAAGGCTCACATGCAAATACGCAATCACATTTCTACGCGCGCACACATACATACACATGTACTCACGCTCACACCTATGCATATGAACAATTACATAAAAACAAATACAGATATACCCTGACGCATTTAACATACACGTATATCCACTGATACGGATATTTTATGGCGCTGAAATGGTTATGATGAGGCGCCGTTCAGGCATTTGCAGGGCGCTAAAATGGTATTGATGAGGCTTCATTGAGGCAACTTATAAGGCCCCGGTCGTTGCGCCTTTAAGGGCCCTTGTTGACAAAGTGTGACCGGCCGCTAACGGCCCTCATGTGGCTTCCAGATTAGGGCCCGAATAAAGTTAGGGGAATATTATTGGGGCCCGATCACAGCCCCAACTCAATTTCCGCACGGGATGTTAGGCAATCGCGTTTCTAACGATCTAGGAAAAATTAGGGTTGTTTTGTGGCCAGGTCGATCTTAAGCAAAATATCTAAAGAAATCGTTTAGCATCTATTTGATCCGATATAGCTGTGCATATAAAACTTTTAGTTTAGTCCAAAGTTCCTTAACATGCCCTTGCGGGCTTTTGCGGTCCGATATATCCCTTTCACCCCATACTTGAGAGTATACTATTTCCGATTCCTGAGACAGAACCCACTCTGAAGTACTACTATATCGCATTTCCACGGGGTCAAACGGAAACTGGAGAGTACCTGTGCCGATACGACCGGCTATATTTTGACGCTTTTAATTGTGTTGCCACAGGAAACTTACTAATGCATCTCGCTAAGTAGTCTGCGTGCTAGCCGATGCGCGGCTTAGCGTTCGCTCACATGAGTATTGTTCCAGGCTAACGCTGCTGGGGAGAGGTCATGTTTCGTAATCTTCAGCAGTTGAATTTTATTCTTAGATTTCCTTGAAATATATCTCGAAAATATAATGTTAACAGCTATCCGAGAACAGAGTCTTGGTGTTCCTGGCAATATATATCCGATTTTCTTATATTTTCGATATGTTTGATGCTTATAAAAATAACCCCTATTTTTTGCTGTTTTCTAGAGCTGCTTTTTCAAAATGTGTTGCGAAGTAAAAAAATATGGTTGTGAAATTAAATCCCTATTTTGATTATTTTAATATTTATTAATCGACTTTTTTTTACGATAATCAGTCTTACACATTTAAAAAATCAAGTCTTTCCAATAAAAAAAGGTCATTGGGTAGCGGGGAGGCCTGGGAGGGTTGAAACCATTTTCACATTTCACCCCATATCTCGACTTCGAAACGAGAGATTCGGGTAAAACTAAAGACGTTTTGTACTTTTTTAACCGACTAATCGATTTCTTACTACAAATGACTCCAGGTATTATGTATTCTGTAAAAAAAATAATTTAAGCACAACAAGTCGTTTTGTTTCAAATCTCCTCATATCGAAGTAAGTTAAAACAGCTATCGAGGTGAGTTAAAAAGCCTGGGAATTGGTACAAAATATGGGTATAAATGATGTCAAAACACATTGTAATTTAAAAAACGCGATTAAAAATTGAAAAACTTAACCTCGACATTAATCTAAGTCTCACTTTTTTATTCAGTCTGACAAATTTTTATAATATGGCAGAACAAAAAATAAATTAAAGGTCAAACTTTATGGCAAAAGAACAATATCTATTCTCTATTCTGACAAACAATTGTGACATACATATGAAAGTTCTCCACCAGTGCAGGCTTCGTGCAACCATGCTTTATACTCCAGGCATTGCACCCACTTTTCATTTGGCCTTCTGTTTGAATATGGTTCCATACAAAACATGCAAAAATACTCTTCCTTGTTTTCAATTTCCACTTTCTCTTTGTGTTTGATATTTCGTCCCGAAGAGTAACATCATCAGCAGCGACCTCATATATTTCTCGGCTCGCCATGCTTCTCACCCGTTTCCCTAATATATTTATTCGGCATCTGAAATAAAACAAATACAAGCCCTGCACACCACAGCACAAAATATAAACGTGAGAAAACATTACTGCAACCGAGATAAGTGGAAACACCTTGCTTCAACCCTCCTAGGTGTCAAAAATGCGATGCCACTTGATTCAGAACTCTTTACTGATAAAGAGTATTGCAAAACAACAAATCGAATGCCAAGTTGGTAAGCTTCCAAATAATGCATATCACATACCATCAAATGTATAAACAAGGTGACTAAAGTTTAATGAAAAATACGACAAATACTTACTTTTGCCAATCTTTTTGGCGCGAGTGTCGATGTGACGCAACTGAACTCGCAGGAGCACCGGAGTGAACTGACAAGTGGCGCACGTCGTATGAATGAAAGAATGACATTGTTGCCATGTCGCTAACAATCATCTACCGAGACATTGATATTGTTTCAACTCACCTCTGTGTCTCGCCTCAACCCTTCTAGGTCTCCCCTACGTTTCTCTCTTTACTTAATACGTCAACAATTAAAAAAAAAAGTTTCTATTAAACTTCTCACATTTATAAGCTCCAATATCTTTAATATTGATAATTAGATATCTCTTTTTAAAAAAAGAACAGAAACAATAAGGAATCACAAATATCGAACTACGAATCTGATACTGATTATGTAGCCATATAAGAAATAGAATATAATACTTTTTAACCTAATCTACAATAGGCCAACTGTCGTCGGAATCCCACTCTGTTGTAAACAATATAAGTACTTTATAATCGTTACGCGCACGCACACATCAGAGCCTAGGCAACCAAGTCTCAATTTAACATCATATTATTATCATAATTCATAGCGCAACCAGCATGTTTACTTTCTTAAACCGTTGTTATTCCGCAAATGAGGACATTGAGAACAATGGAAGAAACGCAGCTGGTCGAAAGACAATGGTATTCTTTGAAATTTCGGCACTCACAAAAAAAATTGGGAGCCTTCTTAAGCCTACTGATAACAAATACCACGGATAAATACATAGATAAGTCGTCATGGTTTGGTATTTTTAAGCCGAGTCAGCGCCATGAATAGTTGCATGAAGATGAAGTTATTGTTATTTAAAAAATGCGATTTTGTTGTATTTTAGGATAAATTTCAATGATATATCCCAGATAAATATCAATGGATATGTAACGTGATATATGTATAGTGGATATATATCACTTGATATACATCATGCGAACCCCGACTTTAACCAACAATTCAAATATTTATTTTTTGCAGATAATGGCAGGTGAATACTTTTATTGGAAAGCAACTGATGGAAAATCGTCGTTCTTAATATCCGGAGGAACCGTACCGTATTGGATCGCGATGGCTTATAACAAGGCAAGAGAAAATTATACAGCGTTAAAACGCAGCTGAAAAAAACATTGCCTTTATACGATACACGAATATGTATAGTCAAGTCGAATTCAGAATATAAACTCGAACAAATTCGTTGCTTGAATACTGTAGTCGTGTCGCAGAAAAAATTTAGTTTCATGTAACGAAAGGTAGGTTGTTTTTTTGTAGAAACAATTTCGAATGAGTTCTCTCGCATCGAAATGCGGAAGAACGATAAAAATGGGACCCTATATAGTGCATTACGAAAGACTAATTGATACACTGGAGGAGGGGGGCTCAAATAAACTGGCAACTGGTAAGGTAGCAAGTATGGGATGGCAGTTAAATCGGCGGTATCGTAAAACTCCGAACGGACATACGAGGGGATATTGAAAATCGTAATAGAAAAATAATCATCTGAATTGGACGATATATTTCACGACCATTGATGACTTTTTGCAGATCAGCCTGTTCGTTTATGGAATTGGCGTGACCCTCCTCACCACCGACATTGCTAAGTACAGTATAGGACGTCTCAACCCGCAGTTCATGAACGTGTGCAAGCCAGACGTCAACTGCACGCTACCAAATTTTCAACATGTTTATATCGAGCAATTTAATTGCACCGAGAAAGATGTATCATCAAAGGTGTTGAAAAAATTGAGGTAAAGTAAAGAGGAACCTAGACAAAAATACAATCGTGCCGTGCGCCTGAGCTCCGCATATAATACGATATTGCAATTACAAAAAAAATCCCTACAATTATTATTATTGTCAGTATTCTCAACACGAGATGATGACTGCAATGTTCGGAACACCCTTTCCAGAAAAAGGAAACAACTATTAACACCATCGAAACGGCACTGTATATTCAATACATTAAAATATAGTGAGAAAATGCAATTTTTGAGAAAAATATCATCCAAAAAGATCATGAAAAATAAGTACACTGCGACCTCTATTATTAGGACCTCCACAGACATGGGAGTGGGCCCCCTACTTGGTGAAGCGCGTAGTGAGAGAAGCGCGTAGTGAGAGAAGCGCTAGTTTTCACACGTTTCATACGACTAAGCTCGCAATTTTCGATATTTTTCCACCAGAAACACATAAAATTCCGAATTTCACGCTTGTGTTCTTCAACCGACAAATACGCATGCGCCGTATTATTTTCCGGCCCAATAATTGAAGGTTAATGCATTTTATATTATTTGACACGAATGACTCGTATTAAACGTTGCAGATTATCTTTTCCCTCGGCCCACGCATCCTTTTCTGCCTTCGTCATGATTTGGATAGTGGTAAGTCCCACGAATAAATTTTATAATAATACAAGGAAAACAAAAAGAAAGAATTTTCACCATGAAGTGAGAAGGAAATAGCCTCCAGTGATATGTAAATGCAGAAGAAGATACGCCAATATTCCCGGTCTTTCGAACTCTCCCGCTTTCTCTCTTTCCCTTCCACCCCGGCCGCATCGTCTACATAACTTTTTTCCAATCTTTCCCGACATTACCGCACCTTAACCTGACCCACCTTTCGTTTACTTATCCGCTAATCGCCTCTCTCCTCAGCATCTTTCCATGTGGGCACCTGTTTCCCTATGTTTGCTTTTTGATTTTTAAATGCCTCTATGCTCCATGCTTCTTTATTTTTCTTTCCAGCCTCATTATATTTCCACTCCATGTGGATTGCCAGATTTTTCCCTCACTTCCCTCATTGATTCCGTACACATTTGCATTTTAAGGAGGAGAGTGCGTCCAACACACATCACGGTCAAACCCGAAGTCCATTGTAAAATATTATTATACAAAGTAGATGACTCTGCAAGTTGGAAACTTCCAATTGCTTTCACATTGATTTATCTACCTTCCGAAGCCGATCACATGAACAATTTTGTGTTTGTTTCTTCAGAAAGCTCCCTATATGAGGAAGACAAAATTGAACGGCAGGCGTACTCGTGGTTTTGACGTACTCACTATTAAAATTATGGTTTACAGGGGTAGCTGTCTATGTTACAAAGAAAACTTGCTCAAATGGTCAGCTTACATTTGTATGTGCTATATTCCTGCATGCAATACCTTTTGTATTATTTTATGTATTATTAGTATTAAAAAAAATTATTTTTATTAATCCCTGGTATGTCCTTGCCGGTTTTTCAACCACATCCTTTTCAGGTTTAACTTACACTTGTCACTTCCCCATTTCCAGTTCTTTTTAAACTGTCCCAGAGTGCTGTTGTCACCAATTTTTCCAAACGCAGTACTGTATCGCATTTGCACGGAGACGCAGTATGGGAAACCAGCACCGATACAGGCGGCTATTATTTTACCAAGTTTCATTTGTGCTACTGCATTTCTATCATGCAAAAATGCATGAACTTCGGGATTTTTTAAAATAAAAAATAAATATTTTTGGCAATCAGTTTCAACGTATTTTATTCTTCTATCAATGGACAGTAAATTTCAATTGTATTTATTTAAAAAATCCAAAATGGCGGCTCCAGCTTCCGTCAAATAAAGCCATGCACGGCGTGTTTTGGTCTGCGTGAAGCGCCCATAGCCTTGCCAGTTCATTCGAAACAAAAATAGGTTAAAAATGGACTTAATTTGGGGTGCCTTTTCGTTTTTTGGTGTCTAAACAATCCCTGGATAACAAAATGGCAGCCGTTTGAAAAAAAAACTCATTTTTTTATCCGTTTTTTTTTGCTTCAGCGAACGAAAAAAAAATTCTAAATCAATTTCTGACGAAAATCGCTTCCTTGATGGCCCCGCAAATGGAATTTCCTTTCAATTGTACAGAGATTCATGTGAATCGGTTTATCCGTTGAAGCTGTAGGGCGCCCCGCGCGCTGAAAAATGCTCTTGCCAGAAAAACGCTTTGAGCGCCTCAGTTATATGTTTTTCAGCTCACGGACGGCTCCGCTCAACAGGCTGTAAATTCTACAATACTTGAGATATGACAATATCCTTTTACCCACGTGTTCTAAACACTTTGAGGGTGCTAAGTATGCAAAAAAATCGAATTTTTCATCGCCATGAACGGTAACCTGTGCTGAAGCCGCACACCGATATCACATCCACTATTGTCCTTTGTATTGTTTTTTGTATTATTCTCGCATTACTTTTCATACTATTGCTGTATTATGGTTGTTATCACTCTTGTATTATATTTAGTTTTGCATCACTTTTTGTACCCTGCTAGTGGATTTTTATTTGTGTCCTCTGCTTTGATCCGTTGTTCATTGGGGCATAATGAATCAGTCAATCATCAATATGTTCCCTCCCTCTCTGGTTGGGGAGGTTTGACCCTTTTTTTTATGTTCGCAGCTTTATCTACAAGTGAGGCTGATGGGCAAGGGAAGCAAGCTATGGAAGCATTCTCTCCAACTCGTGTGCCTCGCGATGGCGTTGTACGTCGCTACGTCGAGAATTTCAGACAACACGCATCATTGGAGCGACATACTCGCTGGTATGAGTTTGGGGACGGTCATCGCCCTGATAACGGTTAGTGTAGTAAAAAAGTGTTCAGAATTTGATCATTGCGACCGTGTCATTGTCGATTCGCGTTGTGTTCGATTCCTCGCACACAACACGTACCGGTAATATTCTTAAAGCGGTAGCGTGGTATGAAAGGATTTCGGAAAAATCCTACAGCCGAGTTTTCTTCTATACTGCGTTCAACGAGAGAACGGCACGCTTCCGAACCTCAATTCGTCCGCTACGGTCGGATCCCGCTTAATGCGCCGCCCTCTTTGCCCTCTCCGCGTTGCCAAACGAGCTCTGCACCAATGTCTAGTAAGCCCCACTGTCCCTACCCAGTCTACAGGCGCCTTAAAGTTGCGCGGCATTGTATCATTCTCTTGTTGAACGTAGTATAGACGGATTACATTGCGGGCAAACGAAGAGGTAGACGCTGTTGACCTTTCAACAAAGCGGAAGGTGTTTCTTTTCTGTTTTCCGAAATATCAGCCATCTCGGAGACCACTGGCAATCTGCAAATCAGCTATTTTTCTCGCACTCATGGCTACTAGGCCGGTGTGGCACTACGCCTTAACCTAAAGCTGACATTTCATGGGCAGTGAGCAGCAGCAGCAGTACTTTTAGTGATTTCCTAGTGAAAAACTGAACTGCTGCTCAAAAAAACGGCTACGCATGAAATGGGTCGAATTTGCAGTGAGGTCACTGCTGCCGCGACTCACGACTGTCGACGCGACGCTCTCGAACCACCACTTGTCACAACGTATATTGAATCGTAACGATCGTAACCTATTCGTAGCGTTCTCGTAAACCTTTCAGAATATCGTATAATCACAGGCTTTCTCAGTGGCAAATGGATTATATGAATATAATCAACTACAACGATATATTATTGCGACGAAATTAGATTGCAGCAGTGGCAGCGCCAGCTGCAGCGTGTATAGTCGAAGTGAAAGAAAAACGAAAATACAAAAAATAAACGGTATTGAAAGGCATCACTTCACCGTCTACGAAAACGAAATGAATTATATTAATTATCGAGTATTTCCGATATTAAAATTGGACGCTCACCGGACGGTTTAAAAATTCGATTGAATCTTTTTTTTTAATTTGTCGCGCGAAGATTACAATATATATATGCGATATATGCTGCAGATCCACTGCTTGCTGCTCGGAAGAATGAACTTTCAAGCAGTGGAAACTTGCGCCGGAAGTGCTAGTGAATTCTAGTTACTTACCAAACTGCTGCTGCTGCTCACTGCCCATGAAATGTCAGCTTAAGCCGTGCTAGTTCCAAAGCGCGCGCATAGTAATACAAACTCAAACAGACATTCGACGTCCGCGAGCGACTAGATTGTGGAGTTTTGAGCCGTCGGGTCGAGTCAAATGACGGTGTAATAATTTTTTTTCAATAAGCCCCCCAAAAATGTATGCAAAGTATGGATGTATTCTGTAGATGCAAATTTTTCATCAGGTAGTTAATAATGAGGCAGAATTATGTATTTAAAAAATGTTATTACGTGAATAAGAAAAACTTTTGCGTTGCATTATCGATGATTATTATGAAAAAACTGCGTCAGTGTGCCAGTGGCTGTTTTATAGAACTGAGAATGAAATGTTGAGTACTTTATAATTATGCATATTTATATTTATGTCACGAGATTATTTATTATTACCATTAATTAATAACAAGTGTTGCCGAAATACGGCAACTTTGCGAACATTGAGGTTAGCAGCAGTGCTCTTCACTCGCCAATCAAGATTCGTAAGCTTTTATCAAACCTTGACGCTTCAATATTGAATATACATAGTTTACGATGGGCAAGATGTTTTTTTTTTGCCTAAATGTTTACGAAGGCTTAGTTTGTATTAGTTGGTTGTTGGAAATGGTTTATCTTGGTGGTACATAGCCAAAAAATGTACATCACTGGTAGCGCGAACGTCTTGGCGATCTAGCCACACGTAATATTACATACATTGAACTATTTTTTATCTCTGGTGTTTCATGGTGACCAAATTTCAAAAAAATCGTACAGTCCCAGCGTAGTCTAGACAATATCATATATATACGATTTCAACTTGGATTGTAGCTAACGCTCCAACCTCCTTAATGGAGAAAGCTTCTCGTTCATACCTTCATAGCCCGGATTTTGGATTTTTAGACACAACAAATGAATGAAAGGGAAAGGGGCATCCTGGGGAACGATTCATCCGTTTGTACATCCAGAAAAACCAGTAATCACCGTATTCGACTCTGGACTATCGTAGTCATTTTATACTTTAATTGATGCAAGATGACTAGTACCAGAAATAATATTGCATACTCTTGAAAAATCAGTCGACGCTTTACAGAAAAACTATTTAATAATTAACCGTTGGAATTATGGGGGTGAAAAAATACGACGATGATAGGATGGGTGAGCGGCTCCAGTTATCTGCCATGGCAGTACTTGAATGGGTGACCGCTCAGCCGCGTACGCGGCGCCTGTGCGCCAACGAGTTAACGAAAGGCTATTTTACTAGATTTCTGATTACAGTACAACATGCACTCACAAGGAAAGGTTGCAAGGTCGATCTCTCCGATTTTCATGAAATTTGGCATGCTTGTACAATGGGTAAAAATAAGCGAAACGATTTTTTTGTATATCTGCGGAACCTGATTTTTAAGGGTTGAAACGCACCCTCGAAAATTTGGGTGTTTTTCGTGGATAATGTGTTAACGGTACGAAATATGAAAAAAAATTATATTGCAACAAAGTTATTTTTTTGTGTACTGTACATTGGAGATGAGAACGATAACGTTATCGACGAAAAACGAAAACCACCCCTATATTCGAGAGTGCGTTTCACCCCTTAAAAATCGGGTTCCGTAGATATAAAAAAATACGTGTTGCCTATTTTTACCCATTCTACAAGCATTCCAAATTCCATCGAAATCCGATAGATCGACCTCGTAACCTTTCCTTGTCAGTTAAACATAGATAGACAGCAAATAGTGAAGCGACAAAGCCAGATAGCTCAAACGAGTTTACGAAGGAACATCGAAAATTGAACACATAAGTAGAAAAAACTGAAACAATAAATGAAATGTTCGTTTCAGGCTTATTGTGTCGGCGATATGATGAAGGAACCAAAAGGTTCGGCCGATCACCCGGAGGCCGATCACACGGAGACCGATCACTCGATTGATCCGAGATTGGAGGATTATGCGATGGAACTTCGTAGAAAGGTGAATAATGACAGTGCCAACATGTCCCGGTGATAGGTTCTAAACACCAAAAATCGCGCTAACACTATATGCATCGCTACGGAATTTCTTGCCCAATCCTCGGGCCGCTTTATTCTATAGGTTTATTCTATTGTAAACATGACACTGCAAACAGAAACTCCCCACTGATTGCATAGTATATGACCATTACACGCTGATCTTCAGCGCCTAGTCACTATTACATCTCGATGATGCGTTGGAGCACGAAGCAAGATGGATTATACGATGATGGAAGACCGACAGTAACGACAATGATGATGAGGACCGATCATTGCAATATATCATCAAATCCCTCAGAGACTGTGGCATCCAGGAACCCCGACCCTCTCTCCAAAGCAATGTCGGTCCCTTGACACCTTTTTCTTTATCATTCCGAACGACGTTTACAGCTTTGCCATGTTGAGTGTACGAAAAGAAGTAAAAGAGAGACAGAGAGCATTTTTGTATTGTAAAGAGAGAGCGAGAGGAGGGGCGGAAGATAGGGAGAGAGAGAAAAACGAAGAATGCATTGGAGAGGCAATAACAAGGAACATCACTCAACTGGGTCGTCCCATGTGATAGCTATTTTTCGGGATTTTTTTTTGATGAACCATCAAAACACACTATCTTTGAATTTTTATCACACATTTATTAACATTTTTACAGTCCCTTCAGGATTTTATCAAGCCGAAATAACGCGTTGAATCGACTTTACAAGACCCTCATGTGTAATAAAAAGTTGCTTGAAGGCTGCCATGATTCCGGAAGTTTTGCTCATCTGAAATTAAAGAATCGAATGGCATCTTAATTTGTAGACTTGAGGCTATCGCCAGAACTAGAGTAAAGTAAAAATATCGAAAATTGAATTTTAGGCTTGGTTTTAAATGTTAAGTTCTAAGTGTAGTAATTTTTTTCGACCTTTTTAGCTTAAAAAAAAACTGACAGATATAAAAAATATTCTAGTTTGGGTGAGAACTATAGATGTGTTGACTATGCCATTAAACTTTGAGCGAAAGCCGTTAAATAGTTTTTCAGATATCATGGAAACCAATTTAAAAAATACAGTTTTGAGAAAAAGGCGTTTAAAAGTTCAAATACGATTGACACAAAGAAAATGTTGACTCACCATTAATCTGCTGTGTCGGGTCCATATAACACGGACACCTTTTTTGCCAATTGTGCGAAAAAAATGTTCGATTTTTTTACCTGTCACATGGGATGACCGCCTTAAGGAGTTTCAGGACAATTGACGAAATATGACCATTAGATTCAAATGTATATAGTAAATTCGTCGTCATATACTGAATGGACCCTCCAAACTTTAAATCGATTGTCTACACCATTTCTATAAAATGTGCAATTAAAAATGTATTTTTAACATTGGGGGATGCTTCTGCTGAAAAAATGTTTAAAATGTTATAAAAATAAGTTTCAAATCACTCAGTACATTATGACAATTTTGTCACCAGTATCATAATGTACTCCCTATGTTATCTCATGATAGGCATCTCCCTATGTTGAAAAGTGTCTTTTCAATTATACATTTTATAGAAACCGTGTGGACAATCGATTTAAAATTTGAAGGGTGCATTCAGTATACGACAAAGAATTTACTGCATAATTTTGAATCACATGGTAATATCTCGTCAATTGTCCCAAAACCCCTCAAGTGGCCGCCTTCGATTTTGTTGAAACTCATATATGTGATTAAGTATTGCAACCTATTAGATGCGATTTTTTTTATTCGTCGGGAAAACGGCTTTAACGGGGGAAACCACCCCTCAAAGGAAAGCGTGTTACCTCTCAATTTAATGTTTTTCAATACTACTATAGTGGATTTTTCATCTGTTTCCATTAAAAGGGTTTTGGTTTTTGTTTCATTCAGATCAGTAAACTGCTTATAGATGAAACTGCAAAATTACCCCTCGTCAGTTTGAGGGGTGGTTTCCCCCATTAAAACCGTTTCTTCACCGATAAAAAAAATACGTGTTCAATATTTGTCAATGCTTTATGTGAGTTTCAACAAAATCGAAGGCGGACACTCAAGTAATGTTCCTTGTAAGTCTTAAACATCGTCGTTCGCGCTCGAAAAAATCTTAATATTTGAGCGATGTTCAATATTTTCGTTGGAACCTCGATCGATTATAACAATGGTTATATTTGCCCAAAAACGTTTTGTAATCGAAAAGAAAGTCTTCATAATGCACTCTATATAATGCTTCGCTGCATGGGCGTCGCCAAGGGGAGTGACTCTCTTTCACTCTTTCAGAATGTATATCATTGACTCAATTTACCCCTCTAGAGATTTGAAAAAACGTATATGAGTCTAAAATGTTGACAATTCATATTTCCTCCATTCGCTCTCTCCCCCATTTTGCCCCCCCCCCCCGGCCCATCAGCTGGCGACGCACTTGCTTCGCTGATGAAACTTCGAAGGGAAATATTGTTTTGTTGGTCTTGTGTTTGCTCCGAGAGCTTGCCTCCGATGATCTAAAACATGACGATGAGCCAGCTTTGGGCTTTTTGTGAAAAATTCTCGTAACTGAGAAATATCGAGTAT
The DNA here is from genome assembly GCA_963210295.1 of Ophion ellenae. Taxonomy (NCBI): domain Eukaryota; kingdom Metazoa; phylum Arthropoda; class Insecta; order Hymenoptera; family Ichneumonidae; genus Ophion; species Ophion ellenae. The sequence continues at coordinate 6,362,744 of OY723388.1, forward strand.
GAAAAAAGAGCAAAAATTCTTCGACCACTGCTTTTTGTCTAATTTTTATATCTGTGTTCCGCTGAAATAATGAGCCTGCCGTGTTGAGGATCATCAATCCACGGGGTTTCAACACTTAATAGGTACAGCCGGGACAATCAATTTTCCGTCTTTCCTTGTAACATGACGAGACGTGGATTGATTTTATCACGCTATTTTATTCATTTCTTTTGTTTTAATTGGGGGGGGGGGGGGGGGGTAACTATTATACCTTTAGGCGAGTAAAAAATTTCTGCTTTTCACGTTTTTTTAAAGGAACGCTTTGTTCACTATTTTTGAGGATCAGGTATTTTTATTACTACTTCTCGCTGTTACATGGTATTTTTTTTTATTAATCGTGAAAAATGGCGGAGGTATGGCGTGGTCTTTTAAACGAGTTGCGGCGGATATTGTCAGCTGGCGTGACATGTAGGGTCGGCGGGATTAATCAGAAATAAAAACCAACGAAGATTTTTCTTTTATTAACACTCATACGCAGAATATGAACCAAGAAAAAGTGAGCAATATTGAAAATCGATGAAATAGTACAGTTCGAAAGAAAAAGATCGAATTTTCCGAAAAAAAATTCCTACATTTTGCAATAAACAAGGACTTTTTTTTACTATTTAAAACATTTAAGGTCATGTTTTGAACAATAAGATTAGAAAGATTCACACCAATGTTCATCAGAATCGGTCGATTAGTTTTTTAACTATACGTTGCGCCAGTTTCGGAAATGCAGTTCAGAAGACGGTGCCATACCTCCGCCATATTTAAAGATCAATTAAAAAAAAATCTAACAGCCAAAAATAGTAATAAAAGTAAGTCCTAAGTCCCTAAGTCTCAAAAAGGTGAAGAAAGCATTCGTAAAAGAAAATCGACAAATTGTTTCCTCGCCGAAAGGTATCCCCTCGCCCCCCTTAATTATATTTCAGTCACTTCTTCATCACTATCAATATGACCTTATAGTAATGAGCTTCTCCTTTCTTACAATTTTCAATGCTTCTTATCTTTACTCATGGTTTCCTTCTAAACTTTAAATGTTTATTTTATTTTTTTCTAGCGTGGACTGCGCATGGGGGCCGGAGGTGCCACCGGCCACGACTGGCATCATCATTAGACTACGACTAATTAACCTCCAAAAGTACGCGTGTCGTGCCGACGAAATAGTTCGCCTATACTGCACAATCGTTCGTCCCATCGTCGTATGATGTATCCGGCTATTTATTCCGTTTCCATTGTCGTATAAAATAATTATTGCGCATCGATCGTAAATCAATTGCCGATACTCGATCTTCACGTTATGTATTTTCTTACTACTCTTCTCAAACAACGCATTGTATTAGCTTTACATAAAAAGGGTCTCGTTTTTATTTCGTTTTGTGGGTTTTTAGAACACGGTTGATTTTTTCGCTACATTTTTCCAACTGTTTATGCTGAAGCAAAACGTTAAAAAAATTCTCTACTATTTTGGGATGTAAAAAATATTTTAATAAATGATGTACCAAACGTACAAGAAGCGAAGCGGGTTTTCGAGTTAGTTTGTGATATACAGTGTAGAATGTTCCAAGCACGAACACGAATCTACATAATGATAGCGTGTATATGACGTGTGATAGGAATTTATTATCGAATATGTATATACCTATACGTTATATATAAACAAATATGTCAATATATATATTTATTTCGAGGATAAATGACGAGGCACTAGTAAATAGGAGAAATTATCTTTTAATCGCGCGCTTTTATAATTCGTGCATGCTACACATATATATGTATATGGCATGTACAAATTGACAAGAGTCGTAATTAAAAAGTAATCTCTCCTATATACTCGCGTCCCATCGCTTATGTATTGCGCCTTGTCAATATATTGTGACGGAATCTTTTCCTTCGGATCTCTCGATCGACTAGAAAACTTTGTATCGCCGGGTTGGCGACGGGCACAAACACGAAATCCGAAAAATAAATCAAACAAAAATGCGGGTTAAAAATGAAACTGTCCAGTTTTTTGGGGTCTCGGAACTGGAAAAACCGTACCTGGGTGCATCAGCGCGTGCGAACGGTCACGGCAGTGCACGGCTGCTCAGGCTGCAAAGTTTGGTAGAGAGGGTCAGAATCCGATTTCGATAGATAGGGAGGACCGTAACGATATCAGCGAGAGCACAAACGAATCGTTTGTTATTGAATTACGAGAACCACGCGGTAGCGAAATCATATGATCTGAAATGCGAGAACTCACCAAAAGTGCACTGGTAATCCTCAGGCTTTGCGGAGGAATCTCGTACGAGAATTTATTGATCACGTTAACACGCACTTTACAAAAAACGTACCGAAGCGCACTCGATAAAGCGCGTTTAACGGGTTACACATACCCGTGAAAAACGACGCAACCAACCCAACCTCGAGCCAGCGTCACACTAATCACGTTCTACCATTGGCCGATGAACGGCAGCACTACCGGTTCAGTGTTGCGCCACGGTAGGAGTGATCTCTTCGGCCCAACGCTGGGATGTACGGTTGGCCAGTAGTAGGCTTACCGGAAATCCTAACGTTGGCCGGGTATTGGCCCAACATTGGACTAAAGAGATCACGATCATTGGCTGACGGTTGGCGTAATCACCGGCCCATAGTAGGGCTAAGGTCGGCTTCATATTGTTGGCGCAATATTCGGGCTAGTGTTGGCCCAGTGTCAAAACAACTCAATGCTTAGCCAACAATCGATCAGATTCACAAATTTCTGTGCTCGATGATTGCTCATCAAAAGAATTATCAGATTCACTAACATCGTTATGGACAATCATTTGTTCGTGGAATGTTTCCAAATTTGTTTCACTATCTACTTGTCTTTTTGTTTTGGAGCCTCTGATCCTAACCTGCTGCAAAGAGTCTTCTAATTTTTGTTGTCGTTTTAACACTCGACGTTTGTTAATACTATCATAATAACTCGGCTTTTTTTTAATACACCACAAAACTTCAGCATAAATCAATTTAACTTTAATAAAGTGAATTTCAGATAACAGTAATTATGCGTTTTTATTGTCACAGGACGTAGAAAATTGCATGCAGCATGTTAGTGAATCTAATAATTCTTTCGATGAGCAATCGTCGAGCACACAAACTTGTAAATCTCATCGATTGTTGGCTAAGCATTAGGTTGTTTTGACAGCCCTACACTGGGCCAACACTAGCCCGAATATTGCGCCAACAATATGAAGCCGACCTTAGCCCTACTATGGGCCGGTGATTACGCCAACCGTCAGCCAATGATCGTGATCTCTTAAGCCCAATGTTGGGCCAATACCCGGCCAACTGTTAGGATTTCTGGTAAGCCTACTATTGGCCAACCGTACATCCCAGCGTTGGGCCGAAGAGATCACTCCTACCGTGGCGCAACACTGAACCGGTAGTGCTGCCGTTCATCGGCCAATGGTATAATGTGATTGGCGTGACGCTGGCTCAAGGTTGGGTCGGTTGCGTCGTTATTCACGGGCCCAATATTGGGCCAATACCCGGTCAACTGTTAGGATTTCCGGTAAGCCTACTATTCGCCAACCGTACATGCCAGCGTTGGGCCGAAGAGATCACTCTTACCGTGGCGCAACAGTAAGCTAACAGTTGGCGTGATCACCGGCCCATAGTAGGGCTAAGGTCGGCTTCATATTGTTGGCGCAATATTCAGGCTAGTGTTTGCCCAGTGTAGGGCTGTCAAAACAACCCAACGCTTAGCCACCCTAGCGGATTGCGAGACCGAAAAAAACCTCGTTCATCGGTGACGGTCATTTTCTGCCCTTTTTGAATCGGAAAAAGTGACCGCGCAGTGACCGAATAACGTTTTTTTGAGGTTAGTCACTTGACCGGTTTTTTTTCGGTTTTTGGTCACTGGGGCGTTTCAGTCACTGACTGTAGTCGTGGCCGAAGGCGAACCGAAGTGCATGGGGCAGAGAGAGGGTCCTTCTGGAACGCTATTGGAAATATAATAATAGAAACTCGTACACAAAAACATCAGTGAATTTGAACGTTTTCTTTAATATCTTGAAATAAACCAAACAACAATAACATTTTTGTGTCCATTCAATACTCATCCTCTTCCTCCTCCTCCTCTTCGTCAGAGTCGGTTTCCATCTCGGAACTTCTTTCTTCTTCTTGTCTCTTTTTGGCCTCTGTCCTTTGTTCTTAGAACCTTCGCTCTTTAATTTGATGGACAACCACTCGCGTACTATGGCTGCCGTTAGCCTCTCCTGTTGATTTAGCCGATGGCAATGTTGGAGTTTCTGGTATGCAACTGTAACATAAGCACGGCATTGTTATTTTTTTGTAACAAGGTAAATGGTAAATAACCTGCTACGCTCGAATTGTTTATTATTTGAAATAATTTACCGTATAGACCCTGTATCTCTCTGTCGCTCACAACCCGATAGCCCTCGCGTCCCAACGTCCGTTTAACTACGAGTTTGAATCGTTGATTCTGGAACCACAAGATTGATTGAAACGAACTCGTCAAATCTGTCGCTTAGCGTCGCGTTACTGCGTCATGCAGCGTTCAATATGGCTGCGCATGAAGTGACGTGTTGCGCCTGCGTGTACGTTGAGCGGCCATCTACTCTATCAAGGACTCCTCGGCGGAGAGGCGAGGACTGCCGAGAACCGAGAGTACACCACGTGGAGTACACTATTATTTATTTGAAGTGAATACTCAGTGCATAGGATATTATAACGTATATGTATAATGTAGTGCACATGCTCGTACTTTTTTCTTTACAATATTTTAATTTCATCTTGTTTACAAAGCAGCAGCAGCAGCAGCGTGGAACACATATGTGGCATACATATATACTGTAACGTGCTACACGAAATAGCAATAATTGCAAGAAAAGAAAGTCTATTTTTTTAAATTCTTGTCAACATATAATAATTATTTCCTTTCTCATTTACAGATGGAAAATCAGATGAAACACCTCAAGTGTCAAGTGACTAACCTCACTTTTATTACAGTGACCGAAAACCGAAAAAAAAACGGTCAAGTGACTAACCTCACTTTTATTTCAGTGACCAAACACCGAAAAATAACGGTCAAGTGACTAACCTAAAAAAAATAGTGTTCGCTCACTGGTCAGTCACTTTTTTCGGTTCAAAAAGGGCAGAAAATGACCGTGACCGAAATAGGGTCATTTTGACCGATTTTTAGTCTTTTTTTTAGGTCTCCCAATCCACTAGGGCAACAATCGATCAGATTCACAAGTTTCTGTGCTCGATGATTGCTCATCGAAAGAATTATTAGATTCACTAACATCGTTATGCACAATCACTTGTTCGTGGAATGTTTCCGAATTTGTTTCACTATCTACTTGTCTTTTTGTATCGTTGCCTCTGATCCTATCCTGCTGTAAAGAGTCTTCTAATTTTTGTCGTCGTTTTAACACTCGACGTTTCTTAATACTATCATAATAACTCGGCATTTTTTTAATACACCACAAAACTTTACTATAAATCAATTTTATTTTTAATAAAGTGAATTTCAGATAACAGTCATTAAGAGCCATGCTAAAAATGCCATGCTAAAAATAAGCATTGGCAAAACCACGCTCAAACGATTGGCTCAGACTCAGGGCCTGCGCTCGCCCCGACAATTGGCCGACGGTCATTAATTAGTAATGGCCCAGCGTTGGCTCTTCGATGGTGTGCCGAGCTTCAATTCGAGACTGGCAAACCCATGATCAACCGATTGGCCCATGTTCGGGGCCAACACTGGGACCCGATAGTTGGCTGACAGTTGGTAATCGATATTTGGCCCAAGGTTGGGTGTACGTTGGTTGGCCATGCTTCAAATGAGCACTGGCAGAATCATGGCCAAATCATTGGCCCGTATAACCGACGAACACTGGGTATTAGTGGTTGGTGCTGAATATCGTACCAAGCGTCGGCCGCATCTCAACAGCCGGCAATTTTTTCACGGGCACATGTGTTCGCAGCCCTTATCGCTGCGATTCATTGAAAACGAACACCAGATTGGCCTCGCCAGTGTTTTAAAAATTCGTTGCAGCGTGTGTCTTGTGATGCACGAAGTTCACACATGTAAAAAAACGTATCAAAGTGAGTCTGGCCGCACCAGATACGACGTAAATTTGAAGGCTGCAATGGGTAAGAAATTACATAACCTTAATTTTATGCTTAGTTTTAGATTTACAATATTTTTTAGTAAGTTCCCCCCGATATCTCATTCTTATTTTTTTATTAACTTCCATCTTATTTTTTCCTCAGCTACGCTATCGCTAAATATGACACTAGCAAATAAACGTGTGATATTGAGAATGGTTGTTGGTTGTCATTTTTTTGCAATATTTGCTTGCCGTAGCGATTATTGATGCCACTCTGAAAGTTCACGGTACGCGTCCCTATGCTTTTTTTAATTCAATTTTTTTAATTTTATTTTATAATCTCTCATAAGACTTTACATGTGCAGGTAAATAAGAAAATCCGAAAATATGTATTACTAGTTTTATTTATCTATTATATTAAAATAATTAATCCAATAATAAAGTCACAATTACATAGCAAAATAATATTGTATAACAAATAATTAATCTAATAATCAAGTCACCATTACAAAGCAAAATAATATTGAATATCAAATAATTAATCTCTTAATCACGTCACAATAAGAAAGCAAAATAATATGGTATAAAAAATAAATAATTAATCTAATTCACAGGAAAGCATATTTGAAGATATACATATATCTTCAAATATGCTTTCCTGATAGAATTTATAATGTTAAATGTGGTTGCGGTGGTATTACGTTCATTTTATGTTCGTAGTGTCGTAAGCCTTTGTGCTTCCCTTGCTTTTACAATGGTTTCCACCCTCCAATTTGTCAACATACTGATCTGATAGAAGAAGAATCAATATAATTACCTGCCGCGAAATTTACAAGTGTGAATTAGATTAATTATTTATTTTTTATACCATATTATTTTGGTTTGTCATTGTGACGTGATTAATAGATTAATTATTTGTTATACAATATTATTTTGCTTTGTAATTGTGACTTGATTATTAGATTAATTATTTGTTATACAATATTATTCTGCTATGTAATTGTGAGTTTATTATCGGATTAATTATTTTAATATAATAGATGAATAAAACTAATAATACATATTTTCGAATTGACTTCTTAACCTGCACATGCAAAGTCTTATGAGAGATTATAAAATAAAAATAAAAATTGAATAAAAAAAAGCATGGGGACGCGAACCGTGAACTTTCAGAGTGCCAGTCCGTCGTCTTACCGTATTAGTTACGGCCGCTCTTGTCTCAAGTGTCAACGCTCAACGTACTCTACGCGCGAGCCGAAACTCCCAAATTTTCAAATCGCGATATCTCAGCAACTCAGGCCTATTGGAACAAAAATAAAAAACGACGTCAATTCGGAGGTCTTCAACTTTCACCCCGCGAAAGGAGAACCCGATTCGCGACATCCAGGCTCTGCATTCTCCTTGTAAGTGATACATTCGATGAGCGCAATATGACGGCGATATGTATATTCGTCAGTGATACATCCCATAAGCACAATATGACGTCGATATGCATCCAAATCCAGAATGATACAAATAGGCAGACACAAAGAAAATTTGCACAAGTGTTAGAATGGCTAGGTAGGTAGCGCGCTCGGCTCTCGAATTAGAAGACGTGGTTCAAACCGTAGGTAGGTACAAAATTTAACTAGGCAGAATACGTTTTTAATCTATTTATCATATAGGCAGGAACATCAACAAAGCGTATGGGGATAATAAAAATCCTACCAGATTTTTTTTTATCAATATTTTTGGATTTTTTTATTTTTCACGCTATGACACTCATATGAGCTCCATATGAGCACAGCATAGTTACGTTACGCCATGCCGCTAATATGAGCTCCGTATGAGTACAGCATATTTACGTCACGCCATGCCGCTAATATGAGCTCCGTATGAGCACTACAGTTTCTTCACGCCGTGACACCCATATGAGCCCCATATGCACTCACTTATTGTTAGATATTCGTGGGCCAAATTTGCTAGTCTGATGAATTCACTGCATGCATATTCGCGTGAGAACAACTTTGCTTCATTTGGATGTATTATTGTGAATCATCATGTGATGCAAATATGACTTCAACGGGAGCACTCACAAGGGATACACCGCTGTGAGACTTTCTATGCCGCAGTGATGATGTTCATATGATGCCAATTTGAGGTACATCAGTCTATCTGGTTTTAAGCTTTTGCTTTGACACAATTGATATTTTTTTAGTAAAAAAAAAGGTGAGGCCAATTTTTACAATTAATTGCCCAGATAGACAGTCGTGATCATCACGCCGTGCATACAATTGATGAAGCAAATTTTACAGCATATTGACTACATGTCATGATGCAAAGCCGTGAACTCATTTAGTATAGTGAATGTACATAGCACTTTGATCTCAATATGTCGTTTACAAATGCATCGTACGTCTGAAGCACGTTGAACTCATATCGCTGTGCTCAAGTGTTCACAATTAATATCTGCAAATTTTACGTCATATGAAAGTCATCCAATGACTGTGTTGATGAATTCACTGGGTTAGCACTAGTAGTAGACATGCCATGCAAGCAATATGACGGCGATATGCATGCTTCTCAGTGATACATTCGATGGGCGCAACATGACGGCGATATGCGTGTTTCTCAGTGATACATCCTATGACGGCGATATGCATGCTTCTAAGTGATACATTCGTTGAACGCAATATGACGGCGATATGTATATTTTATCAGTGATACATCCCAGGAGCACAATATGATGGCGATATGCATGTTTCTCAGTAATACATTCCATGACGGCAATATGCATGTTTTCAGTGATAAATTCGGTGAGCGCAATATAACGGTGATATGCATATTTCTCAGTGCTACATCCCATGAGCGCAATATGACGGCGATATGCGTGTTTCTGTGATACATCCTATGACGGCGATATGCATGTTTCTTACAAGGAGAAGGCAGAGCCTGGATGTCGCGAATCGGGTTCTCCCTTCGCGTGGTGAAAGTTGAAGACCTCCGAATTAACGTTATTTTTGATTTTTGTTCCAATAAGCCTCAGTTGCTGAGATATCGCGATTTGAAAATTTGGGAGTTTTGTCTCGTGCCTAGAGTACGTTGAGCGTTGATACTTGAGACAAGAGCGGCCGTAGCTAATACGGTAAGACGACAGACCGGCACTCTGAAAGTTCACGGTTCGCGCCCCTATGCATTTTTTTAAATTCCATTTTTCTTTAATTTTATAATCTCTCATAAGACTTTACATGTGCAGGTAAATAAGAAAATTCGAAAATATGTATTACTAGTTTCATTTATCTATAATATTAAAATAATTAATCCAATAATGAAGTCACAATTACAAAGCAAAATAATATTGAATAACAAATAATTAATCTATTAATCACGTCACAATAAGAAAGCAAAATAATATGGTATAAGAAATAAATAATTGATCTAATTTACAGGAAAGCATATTTGAAGATATATATCTTCAAATATGCTTTCCTGATAGAATTTATAAAGTTAAATATAGTTGCGGTGGTATTACGATCATTTTATGTTCGTAGTGTCGCACAGTAGGAGAAAAGCCCAAAAACCTGGCCAAAACCTCAAATGACCTTTGACGGGAATGAAAATTGGCTTACAGGGGTTTTCAAGGTCGCTGATTACGAATCTGAAAGCCAAATTATCGTAAACAAAATGGCCGATCCAATATGGCTGACATGAATGTTAAAAAGTTGCCAGATGTCGACAAAAATTGGTATTTACGGGTTTTCAAGGTCGCTGATTACGAATCCGCAAGCCAAATTATCGTAAAAAAAAATGGCCGATCCAATATGGCCGACATGAACGTTAAAAAGTTACCAGATGTTGACAAAAATTGGTATATACGGGTTTTCAAGGTCGCTGATTACCAATCCGATATCTATTGTTTATAACTTGCAACAAAGAGCTTACAGCAAATTGTTATAAACAAAATGGCCGAGTATCCTGCTAAATAGATAAATTAATATATTTTAAAAAATCATCATAATAAAATAAACGTGAACAGTGTATTCTACGCAATTATTATTTTTATTTCCAAAATACATACGGAACGTTTCAAAAATAGAAAATTTTATTCTTAATCAAAATCGTAATCGGAGTCGGAGTCGGAGTCAGAATCATTATCCGAGTTTGTATCTATTACAACTCCCGGCACGGCTTCAATCTCGGCGCAAAATTCGTCTGCTGCAGCAGTCACTTTAGGAGCGATCAACATCGCTACAGCTTCCGGCGACAAACTCTTCAGCTTCTTCTGTGGTAGTCTTCTGACACTTGAAATGTACGGATCAGAAGTAACTAAGAGCCGATGAAAAACATCTTCCATAGTTTTAACCCTGGAACTTTTTCGCGCAAAATCTTCTCGATATCGTTTGATGTCTTTGTTTCGAGCTTCCTGAGCATCTTCGGATAATTGGCCGATTGGTAATAGAGCATGAGTTATTATCACTGGACCATGAATTAATAGTTTGTGCACCGAAGTAGGCATGGAGTACCAAGGGTATAATGCAACGGTCTTTCTTGCCGTTTCAATAGCATACTGTTCAAATCTTTCACAGTTTATCTCGTGGCCACACGATATAACTTGTAGGATTACGTACAAGCGTTTAATAACTTCTTCGTTGACCCCCGTTAGCGCAGCGGAAACCGTCGAATTTTGAAAGAATCGCCGAGCTGTGTTGCCATCATTGCTGCTGCCGTATCCAGGCTTTGGGCGATCGATATTTAGACCCAATTGCTTCTTGAATCCTTCTTGAATGGCCCTCTTGCGTTCCTGGGTAATTTTTTTTTCTTCGGCACTTCGAGCTTGCCATTTTTTAATGCCGAGTTTGTAAGACACGTGTAAGCAATACTCGAAGCACCGTATCCACGCATGCAGCGTCGACAATCCGAACTTCAAATTTGTTTCATTGATTTCCCTTTGCAATACAGTGTCGATGGCATTAAAATCTTTGCTGGTTGCTCCACACAAATAGCACCGTTGAGCAGATTTCGTCAATGATACAGCGTTGCAAACTTTACCATCTATCATGGTGAACAACAACTTGTACATTACGGAGATTTCTTTTCCATCTATTACACTTTCGAATGGACGAAGTGACTTTATTTGTTCTTCAACAATTTGGACTTCATTAAGTGTTGACTCTGTGTCTTTGCGTAGAAACAGTAGTCTAAGCGGTCTACAAAATCGTGGAGACGAGGGTCTGGGGTTCTTCCAAACAACTATTTCTTCCTTCGATTGTTGATCATAACACACGAGTTGTAATGGCACGACTGAAGTAAAGAATACATGCGCATCAGATTTGCTGTCATCACTGAACGTCTGCTTATATTCACATTGCCCAGAACTTCCATCGCAACCCCACTTGCAAATCAAGTCCATTTTACGAACATTATCTGGAGTCAATCTTTGAATGAGTACATTTTGGACGAGTAAAATACGTTCAACTGTATGATCTAATAGTGCCTGTAGTTGGACTTCTGCACTACTCTCTGTAATCCTGATTGCATCACGTGGTGGATAACAACGCTTTTTTGCTTTCATCACTTTTTCGTAAGACGGATATAGCTTACAGTTATTTTCCTTCCCTAATCTTCTCATTCCGTGGTAAGTACTCTTGGAGAATTTATATTCAATCATAGCGGAAAGTGCAGCCTCTTCGGATAAAGTAATTTCATCCGTTGCTGAGTAAGCTTTACGATACTTGGAAGCTCTTAAAGGACTCGTCATTGTTACGTCCTTAATAACTTTTGCGGCGTCGGATTGTCCTGAAGAGCGAAGGCGCATCTGAGTAGCGTATGCTAACTCGACCGAGTTGAACGATGTACGAATATCTTGGGTCTTCCTTCGTTTAGATCTTTCACTGGACATTGTAAACTCAAGGGACGGGCGGCCGCCCGTATTACCCGGGCTTGTTACTACAGTGTCTGTAGGTGCGGCAAAACATACCTGCTTGCTAAGCCATTCACCGTTATTCTTGAAAAATACACAGGATTTTCTGTGAGCTTGTTGCCACCTCGTTCTCATTTGATTGAAGAGTATCGAAAAAGTCTGTTTCGAGTCCTCAGGCACTACAACTGTACGTCCGATGTCCTTGGAAATTTTTTCTACCATAAATTCGATCAAGGAAGCGAATTTATCGGATAAATGCTCGCTGATTATCAGAAATACTTCTTTCCTTGTCAGCACCAATTCTTTGTAACCGGATCCTGTAATAAAGACATAAAATTGTAGAAAATTGGTGTTAAAGGAAAAGATAAAATTTTCAATTAATACAAAAACTTGAACAATGTACATTATTTTACCAAATAAATAACCGCAATAATTGAAATAATTTTAAGAAAATTCGACAGAAAATATTGACATGGATTTGGTTAAAAGAAAGCTTTGCTTACTATATAATATATATATATATTCAAATATTTTATTCGAATGTTATAACATTTCATTCATATTTAAGAAATTTTTATGTGGTTGATTTTAATATGTATATATATATATGCATACGTATATATCATAATTAAATCACAGAAAATTTATATATATATATATACACATACATATATATTAAAATAATTTATTTCAAGCGTATAACAGCCGTCTTGTCCGTTATGATGCTACTTCACCCATTCTCAGGTAGAGGCGCAGCGGCTGCTCAATAGTGCCGCGTGCACGCTCGGCTACCGCACGATGCGAAAAAAATCATAACGGACAAGACGCACGTTTTCCGCAGGTAACTCTTGTAAATTTCGAAAGCTTATACATTAAACTAAAGGCCGAGACTAGGAGCTTTGCAAAATGTGACAAAATATATAACTTTTCGGACCGTTGAAAATATAAGTTTTCAAAATTATTCAATTTTATTTATGCCGAAGGCTATACTACATTTCAATCATTTATACATAAACTTTCGATTCAACCGATGTAAAAACATGTTCTACATACCTCCAGAAGTCGTATCCATGTTGCAGAATTGAAATTAAACCCGTCACTTTAAAGTTATGGGTTTTTGAAGTCAGCGTTATTTTCGTCTGTTCAGCGCGTGACACGTACACTCTTCACGAACACTCACTGCCAACTGACGCTGCGGCGCAGGTATACACTTAAAGGGCTTTCCCTTCCACAATAGAATGCAGTTACTAGTCCTCTACCTGAATGACTACTCAACTGACCCTATTTCGAAAATTTATTTTTTGGGGTTTTGGCCAGGTTTTTGGGCTTTTCTCCTACTGTGTGTCGTAAGCTTTTGTGCTTCCCTTGCTTTTACGATGGTTTCCACCCTCCAATTTGTCAACATACTGATCTGATAGAAGAAGAATCAGAATACTTACCTGCCGCGAAATTTGCAAGTGTGAATGAGATTAATTATTTATTTTTTATCCCATATTATTTTGCTTTCTCATTGTGACGTGATTAATAGATTAATTATTTGTTATAGAATATTATTTTGCTTTGTAATTGTGACTTGATTATTAGATTAATTATTTGTTATACAACATTATTTTGCTATGTAATTGTGACTTCATTATTGGATTAATTATTTTAATATAATAGATGAATTAAACTAGTAATACATATTTTCGAATTGACTTTTTTACCTGCACATGCAAAGTCTTATGAGAGATTATAAAATAAAAATAAAAATTAAATTTAAAAAAAAGCATGGAACCGTGAACTTTCAGAGTGCCAGACCGTCGTCTTACCGTATTAGCTACGGCCGCTCTCGCTCAAGTGTCAACGCTCAACGTACTCTAGGCGCGAGCCGAAACTCCCAAATTTTCAAATCACGATATCTCAGCAACTAAGGCCTATTGGAACAAAAATAAAAAACGACGTTAATTCGGAGGTCTTCAACTTTCACCACGCGAAAGGAGAACCCGATTCGCGACATCCAGGCTCTGCCTTCTCCTTGTAAGTGACACATTCGATGAGCGCAATATGACGGCGATATGTATATTCGTCAGTGATACATCCCATAAGCGCAATATGACAGCGATATGCATCCAAATCCAGAATGATACAAATAGGCAGACACAAAGAAAATTTGCACAAGTGTTAGAATGGCTAGGTAGGTAGCGCGCTCGGCTCTCGAATTAGAAGACGTGGTTCAAACCGTAGGTAGGTACAAAATTTAACTAGGCAGAATACGTTTTTAATCCATTCACCGTATAGGCAGGAGGAACATCAATAAAGCGTATGGGGATAATAAAAATCCTACCAGATTTTTTTTATCAATATTTTGGGATTTTTTTTATTTTTCACGCTATGACATTCATATGAGCTCCATATGAGCACAGCATAGTTCCATCACGCCATGCCGCTAATATAAGCTCCGTATGAGCACTACAGTTTCTTCACGCCGTGCCACCCATATGAGCCCCATATGCACTCACTTATTGTTAGATATTCGTGAGCCAAATTTGTTAGTCTGATGAATTCACTGCATGCATATTCGCGTGAGAACAACTTTGCTTCGTTTGGATGTATTATTGTGAATCATCATATGATGCAAATATGACTTCAACGGGAGCACTCATAAGGGATACACAGCTGTGAGACTTTCTATGCCGCAGTGATGATGTTCATATGATGCCAATATGAGGTACATCCGTCTATCTGGGTGATTGCAATTGAACTAAATTTGTTTCAAAATACTTATAAACTATGTTTGATAACCTAAAATACTTATAAACTATGTTCAATAACCTAAAAGACGCTGGTTTACTTGGCGTGATTTTTTATAGTAATTGGATTGGTGTTTTGAAAAGTATTTATCCAAAACAATGTAAATATACTAATTCGTGTCAATGAATTGTAGGGCTGCATTCACGAACGAGGGAAACGTAAAAATTAAAGCCAGCATCGATGCAGCGTGGCAGACGAGAGGTAATGGCCATTCGTACGACAGTCCAACAGGTAAGACTATAAAAATATTATTTGTTGTGCCGTAGAAAAATGTTATCAATATATATTTTTTTGTTTGTGTTTGTATATATTTTTTTCTTTTTCCTTGTAGGTCATTCTTCACTTATTGGCGTTTTAAGTGGAAGAATTTTGGGGAGAGCTTTTCGAATTAAGATATGCTCGTTATGTTCTAACGGCCACGATCCCAATGATCACGATTGCCGTCTTAACTTTCGCGGCAGTGCCAAAGCCATGGAACCGGATATAGCTGCACAACTGGTCGTTCACAATAAGGATTGGAAGATGAGAATGTCATCATTGGAACCGTCGTCGGCGATAAAGATGCTTCAACCTTGTGTGGAATTCGGAGGGAATCTGCGCACGTCATTGCCTAAGAGTCTGACATGAATCACAACACTAAGTCTCTCGCAACAAATTGGCGAACCTTCGTATACCCAAACAAATGATCGGCTACCTGTAGAAAAAATGTATTGGGTGCGCAATACAAAAAAATAGCGGAGATCCGGAGGCTGTAAGAAAAGCTCTGTCGAATGTCGTTGACCATGCCTTCGTTAAACACGAGATGTGCGGCGAATGGTGCCGTTTCGAAGAAGATCCGGAAAATTATAAACATCATGGCCTCCCAGATGGAAAAGGACTGCATGGCACACAGCTCTACACCGATTTGACGCAAATTTTTGGAATTTACGCTAACAACGCAGAAAAAATCACCGCCTGCAGTTCTACGCAGCCTAACGAATCGGTCAACGTTATCGTGTCTTCCAAAGCTTCAAAAAGGAGATGTTATGGCAGATCGGAATCACTAGTTTACAGACTAGATGCGGCAGTTTCTCAAAAAAATGCTGGTACGGGGTACGTTGTGAACGTTAGCAAAAAAACTTGCCGTCTCTTCCGGTAAGCATACGTCACAATTTCGAGGAAACAAAGATGTTCGGCGACAAGAACGAGCAAAAAGGATGAGAACTGCAGAATTCAAAAAGCGTCGGCTTAAAAAAAAAATTAGGATTCAATACAGGAACAACGCGGAAAGAAGAGAGGGCATTACTTATTCTTCAGGGTGCGCATTAACCGAAGAAATTGTGGCATATAAAGAAGCCTCCATCATTCCAGCTGAAGACATGGTTGCAATCGTGTTTGATCTCGAAACTACAGGATTCGGTCTTAAAGCAGAAGTTGTCCAAATCGCCGCTACATATCAGAACCAGGAATTTAATTGTTACATTCTTTCATCAAATGGTATAGCGGCCGTTGTCTCCGAAGTGACGGGATTGTTGGTTTATGAGGGACAACTGTTTTTGAGAGACCAAGATGGACGTCGTCCTGTCGAAACGAAACCGCCACTAATTGCCTGTACGGCATTCATCACATTTATGAAGAAGTTATCGCAGAATATTATCCTCGTAGCCCACAAGGGGGTAACCTTTGATGGTCCTCGGATCGTCAAGGCAATGCACGCAATCGGATTACTTGAAAATGTTGGGTCGGTTGTTAAAGGATTTACCGATACTCTACCCGTATTCAAGAGCTCCAAAGAATTAACTTCCCGAATACCGGAAAAGGGAAACTTCAAATTACCGGATCTGGCTCACGATTATTTAGGACCTGACAGTTCAAAAGGAGCGCATAATGCGGTTGTAGATGTCCGAATACTCGATAATCTACTCGAGAGATTTGCGATAACAGAGACAGAACTCATCAGCCGTGCCATATCATTCTCTTTGGTTGCAAATGCCGATCGCGATCGAAAAGAAAGGAAAACAAGAATAGATGATATGGCTGCCATAAAGGGACCTGTATCTGCCGCTATGATCATAAAAATCGCTGGAGCTGGTCTCACCTTAACTCACAAGGAAACGTTGCGAGGTCGATGTCTCCGATTTCGATGAAATTTGGCATGCCTGTAGAATGGGTAAAAATAGGCGACACGTATTTTTTTATATCGGCGGAACCCGATTTTTAAGGGTTGAAAAGTACCCTCGAAAATTGGGGTGTTTTTAGTTTTTCGTCGATAACGTTTTAGCGGTACGAGATATGAAAAAACTTCTAATTGCAACAATGTTTATTTTTTTGTGTACTATACATTGGAGCTGAGAACGATGCAGATAGCAACAAATTTCACATTGTTTATTGCAAAAATGCAATTTTTTCAACCGTATCTCCGAGAATCTTTAATCAATTGGGATGTAAATTTGCATATATGTAGGGAATGGAAAAGAGCGGATACAGATTTTTTCTTTTTCCGATATCTCACAATTAAGGGGTTGAAACTGCCCGTCGATTTTTTTGCCGAGAGCATCGTACAATCAGCTAGCCTTTTGGCATTTCGGTCTAAATTCACGTCAATATATGTTCGTGTTATGGGGCAATTGCATATTTGTAACATTCCAGCCCCCCCCCCCCCCCCCCCCAACGGTCCCCTCTCGAAAGGCAAACGTTCAAAGTTCTTACCGTGCGGCATGGACGAAAATTTGTGGAAATAAAAATGGGTTGCAAAGAAAGTACAATCAGTCAAAATAGTCGATACACATTTTCTCGTTTTGGCGAACGACACTCTTAAGGGATCAACGCACCCTTAAAAACTTCGTTCTTTCTATTGCTCGTGAACGGGTTGAAATAAAAATAAAGTTCGAAAGGAAAACATGTTGTATTCTTCGACTACTAGACGTTGATGATGATAATGATGAGTACAGCAATAAATGGCGTGTTGTTTATTGCAATAATTCGTGAATTACTTGTGAAAAAACACTCTTCAGTTTTCCACTAATATGGGCAGAGGCAAGGATCGCAATCACGGACTGATTTCGTTCTCCGAGAAGCAACTGGATTACAATTGTATATATACGAAGTAATTCTCCCCCGCCACGTACTGCCTTTGAAGATTACAACACAATCGAAAAAGTGTTCTCACGCTTACTCATTTAGGAAAGTTTCAACTCTATGTTTTTTTATGGATTTTACTTATTACAATAATGATAGTCATGATAAAAGTGTATGAAACAAAGAGATTTTTTACACCACGCACAAGTGATAATAGCTGCTTCGCCGCATATATCGCATGTCGGTGCATTTTGTGAAAAGCAAAATTCTACCGGAATCACCGAACAGGAAATACAGTTCAGTAAGGATCTAGAAAACATGATCATTGAAGCAATGGACCAACCTATGAAAATGGAATTCGAAACTGATTTGGATTTTCTGTCACCAAATGAAATTCACGAAGCAGCCGCAATAGAAGATGACAGTGGAGGAGATTGGCACGGACAACGATACCTAGATCCAAAAAATGATGAAAATGTATGAACCCAAGATATAGAAGAATTGAGTTACGAAAACAAAACTAGATCTGTAGATTCCTGGAGATCCGGGGCAAATGGGAATAGAAAGTTATCATCTGTTCAAACGAAATTCAAAAAGGTGCAATCAGAGCCGCAGTTGCGGCGGTGGGTCCATAGTATAAATAAGGGTGGCACCTACAAAGAAAAGTTAACAAAGATAGCTCACTACACGTTAAACAATTTTGACGATGCTTTGGACAAAAGGCTGCCTGTCCATGATATAGATCTTCGACGATGGGCCTTACGGGCACGAGAAATTGTAGAAATACCAGCCGTAAATTTCCAAGCATCCGCTATTTGGCTAAGGACATTCAAAAACCAACGTGGAATTGTGACACGGACGATTACTAAATATGTAACAAAACAACAATTATTAAACGCTGATACACTTCAAAACAAAGTTATCGAATTTATAGAAATGCCGAAAGTCAACATAGCCAACGTTGGGGCTGAAAACACATTTAATTCTGATCAGAGTGGATTCAATTTAGAGCTACGTACAGGCCGCACATTGGCGAAAGAAGGGCAGTAATCCGTTGAGACAGTTGTGCAATCGATAACATCAACAACACACAGTTATACTATACAGCCTTTGGTTTCTGCGAGTGGCAAGCTTTTGGCACCTATTAATCGTTTTAAACGAACCTACTGGCAAATTTAGTCCTCAAGTGGAACAAACTATGTTCAGAGCCGAAAATATATTTCTATTGGCTTCGAAATCTGGAAAATTAACGACTAATCATTTCAAGCGATGGTTCCAAGAAGTATATATTCCCAATACGGGTCCAAAATCGGTGATACTTCTGGATTCTTGGAGCGGTCAATGTCCAACTGCATTTAAAGAAGTGGATATGCAAGGGAAAGGTATTAAAGCTTTAACCATTCCAGCAGGTAAATATATTGCACCAGTTTCATTAGTTCTGTAGACAATTAGTCCATACGATAATTAGTAATTCCTGCAAGTACGACTGGAATGATACAGCCCCTTGATGTCTATGGCTTCCGCGTGTGGAAAAACTTTGTCAAACACTTTTCTGACGCAGTAATATTATATAATTACGACGTCAATCTGCATTTGAGTGACAATATTGTTATATTATTATCTCTTACACACAACCAGTTTTCTTCTCCACGGTTTACAAACCTTTTCAAATAGGCGTGGTACAAAAGCGGGTACGAAGAAGAAAGACCACCAAACTTCGAAAATCCGGTAGAATTTTGCTTTTCACAAAATGTACCGACATGCGATATATGCGGCGAAGCAGCTATTGTCACTTGTGCGTGGTGTAAGAAATCTCTTTGTTTCAAACACTTTAATCATGACTATCATTATTGTAATAAGTATAATCCATAAAAAAACATAGAGTTGAAACGTTTCCTAAATGAGTAAGCGTGAGAACACTTTTCCGATTGTGTTGTAATCTTCAAAGGCAGTACGGGGTGGGGGAGAATTTCTTCGTAAATATACAATTGTAATCCAGTTGCTTCCCGAAGCACAAAGTCAGTCCGTGATTGCGATCCTTGCCTCTGCCCATATTAGTGGAAAACTGAAGGGTGATTTTTCAAAAGTAATTCACGATTTATTGCAATAAACAACACGCTATTTATTGCTGTACTCATCATTATCATCATAAACGTCTAGTAGTCGAAGAATACAACATTTTTTCCTTTCGAACTTTATTTTTATTTCGGCCCGTTCACGAGCTATAGAAAGAACGAAGGTTTTAAGGGTGTGTTGACCCCTTACGAGTGTCGTTCCGCCAAAACGAGAAAATGTGTATCGACTATTTTGACTGATTGTACTTCCTTTGTAACCCATTTTTATTTCTACAAATTTTCGTTCATGCCGCGCGGTAAGAACTTTGAACGTTTGTCTTTCGAGAGGTGACCGTTGGGGGGGGGGGGCTAGAATGTTACAAATATGCAATTGCCCCATAACACGAACATATATTGACGTGAATTTAGACCGAAATGCCAAAAGGCTAGCTGATTATACGATGCTTTCGGCAAAAAATCGACGGGCAGTTTCAACCCCTTAATTGTGAGATATCGGAAAAAGAAAAAATCTGTATCCGCACTTTTCCATTGCCTACATGTATGCAAATTTATATCCCAATCGATTAAAAAATTCTCGGAGAATTCAGTTGAAAAAATTGCATTTTTGCAATAAACAATGTGAAATTTGTTACTATCTGCATCGTTCTCATCTCCAATGTATAGTACACAAAAAAATAAACATTGTTGCAATTTGAAGTTTTTTCATATCTCGTACCGTTAAAACGTTATCGACGAAAAACTAAAAACACCCCAATTTTCGAGGGTGCTTTTCAACCCTTGAAAATCGGGTTCCGCCGATATAAAAAATACGTGTCGCCTATTTTTACCCATTCTACAAGCATGCCAAATTTCATCGAAATCGGAGACATCGACCTCGCAACGTTTCCTTGTCAGCTTGAGAGGCCGTTCAACATCAACGGTAAACATGAAATAACTACGCTTCTCGGTGAAGATATTGGCGGAAAACCTCGAGTATCTAAAAATCAAACTGTCCTCCGTAAGCTCTTCGAACTCTATCTCAACAACGTGATTCGACGACTGTATAAAAAAAATTCGCTGTAATTTTTAAAATGGATACAATCCAAGACCTGTGATTTGAATTCTTATAACAATATAAAGAAAGATATTTTACTGTAAGTAAAAAACAAACGTTTCTAGTTCAGTAGAGTTACACTTACTGGAAATTATTTACTGTTTTTTTAAGTCCTACCCCATCTGAATTACATATACACGTGTATATACATCTATAGATTCCATACATATCATATTAATGTAAAATCTCATATATGAGTTAATACGGTATTTGATTTATATTGATCATCGAATATTGTTCAATCAATATTATGCCGCACAATAGTTAGGAAAGAAAAACAGAATTTCCGCTTACGAAAATTTGAATCGCGCGCCTCTTATAGACTCTGTGACGTCATCAGCGACTTTGTCGTGTTTACGACACACGAGCTAAAAATTTACTCGCAATATCACGCAAAATATATGGGCACATGTCGTTTTTGTTAACGTGTCATGCATATTACAGCGATAAGGCACAAAAGTTTTTTTTACAAAAGAGTACTCTGGAAATACCTGTTTTGTCAATGTAAAAGGAATTTTGAACGTGCAGCCCTATGTTCCCCGTGTTAAATGACCCAACTTTGAATTTGTTTATCTCAGCATCCACGTGGGCAAATTTTGTTTTTTTAATCTAAAAAAATTCTCGATATTTTCCTTTACAATATCAGTGAGTTTCAACTCGAACAGTAGTAATTAACTTAGTTGCCATACATCCTCAACTAAGCTACATCCCTTGTACATGACCAAAATTAGTATTACAGAATTACACAAGAACGCGGAATTATTTTAAAATTTTTATGATTTGGATAACATCGGAGATTTAGACCTTTGGTATACTTTATGGATGAAGAAGACTATACCTGCTGATGGATTAAGGGATATAGAAATCGTTGACCTGTTTTACGAGGCCGACATTTTTTCCCGGTCACAAGGAAAGCACTCCAAATTTACAGAACTATTCCATGCACTACGGCGACCGTAGAAAGGTCCTTCAGTACGCTTCGAAGCGTGAAGACCTGGCTTAGGAGCACCATGGGAGAAGCAAGGCTTACTGGGTTGTGTCTGATTAGCGTACATCGAAACTTTGCAAAGGAAAACCGTCAGATGTTAGAAAAGAAAGTAATAGACAAATTTACGGCTAATCCGAGAAGATTA
Organism: Ophion ellenae; assembly: GCA_963210295.1. Taxonomy (NCBI): domain Eukaryota; kingdom Metazoa; phylum Arthropoda; class Insecta; order Hymenoptera; family Ichneumonidae; genus Ophion; species Ophion ellenae. The sequence continues at coordinate 6,384,913 of OY723388.1, forward strand.
TTGTTAATTTAAAAAGTTATATTATTATACTAGTACCTACTTATGTGACCTGTACGTAAATAGAGTGATCGTTAAAAAAGGTTTTTCATTTTATTTGATAAGAAAGGGTGCCCCCGTTGTTGTTGTCCCCGTCTCCTCTCCCTCGAAACTAATATGATATGCCCCCCCCCTACCTTAGATCCTGGGTACGCCCTTGATCCGATCCGACTATCGGAACTCGAATCAGATGTGTACTGTATGTTCGAACAAATGGATGGCACGAGTGCCTTCCGATAGTCGGTTCAGACTGTCGTATCAAATGATCGGAAAGAAAAAATCGGACGTGTATTCACAACCGTAGGCTCGGAATAGACGCCCGATTTTTTTGCACAATTTAACCAGTACGCACAATTTAACCGTTCATTGAACGTGCACTGTATGGTACGACCTGTACAGGTATTATACGACCTGTACAGTAGAGGTACAGTAACGGTACAATAGATGGTAATAAATGTCACTATATGGGTACAATAGACGTACTGCACTGGTACCGTGGACGTACCTGTTATGGGACCGCCTGAAGGATAAAACCTCGGGGAGTCACGAGATGGCGTGCCAAGCGCGGACAAGTACGACGCAGCGCGACATCACCGCATTCTCGGGCCGACTAACGTACGTTACACACGTGTCTATTATTCCCCCTAAGCCCTTGATCTGAGAGCCCTGCAATACTGCAACATGGGGTCAGAAGCACTATCAAGCGTATTCATAAAGGATACCCTAGCAGATTGAGTGCCTTGATAAATGCCAATGAAAGCCGTTTGATATGCTTATTGAAGTGACTGGCTGAATGCCGTGCCTATTGTAGGCATTTATAGTTACTTTGGCAGGCATTTATAGTTACTTTGGCAGGCATGGTTCAAATAGTGACGGTAAGTGCTGAAGAGTGACCAAACTAGAATTTTGAATCCCAAGTACCGGCATTTTTATGGTCATTCACCGGCTTTGTTAGGCACTCACCGGCATTACATTTTTTTAGGCATTCACCGGCATTTTTCGATATGCACCGGCATTACAATTTCTTCTGACAGCTGCGGTATACCCAAAGCCGAAAGTACGAATACATAACCAGCTAACTGAGAAGGAGCACTTCATATGGTAATATACTGGTTGTAGTATCCAAGATGTATGCTCGTTCCATCCCAACCAAAATTGAGTTCCAGTTACAACTTAAGGCCTTCGTCACGAAATAAAATTGTTTGCAAAAACATCAACCAAATTGATATCATGATAATCTTGAATATGATTGGTTTTGTCCAGACTTGTTTCTTTACACAAAGTACTTGAAAATCTTACCGAAATGTATTTTGGTTAGGAATGTAAGTGCAAAACATCCTTAATAATCAATCAATTTCAATATTGTAATTATAACGTACGATCTTCCTTCTTTCAGACGATGAAAATGGTTTGAGCTCGGTGATCGAAGAAATGGCCTCCATTTCAAAAAAGGAAGTGCGGACGGTGACGCGAAAAAGTGGTCGACATAAGTTAGATCCGCAACACATTGTCACAAAAAAAGTCCAAGAAGTCGCTTACGACGATAGCTCGTGTACTTAATGTGCCGCTACTTCTTTTTGCCTTTAATGGACCGTTCCTTTTTCTATAATTTTTTTACCTGCAATGGGCCGTTACTTTTTGAATACTTTTTTTGCCTTTAATGGGCTGTTACTTTTCTTATAGTTTGTTTTGCCTGCAATTCAACGTTTTAAACTTTCATTACCGGTTACAAACTTGACCTCTTTCGTTTTTTTTCTCTTTTTGTAACACCATACTCTTCAAACATGTACTAAAAAATTACGAGCACAAAATTGTCAATATTATATATATTTCAAGTTTTCCTTTTTATTGTCAGGGAACTGAAAAAGAAATGTATAAATAAAAAAAAAACAAATTTGCGGTACCGTGTACCGCTACTCGTTTCCCAGCGCAAACGACAGCAAACTTTCGCATCGTTTGCATTTGGGATTTCGTTTCACGGTTTCCACCTCTCCTCACAATGATTCTCCATCGGGACGGCAAACACATCGTTACATACCGGCGTTGTAGCGACTATTTCGGTAGGGATTTAGGTAGGCATTCTCGCCGAGACTCAACAGGCACTCGCACCAATATTTCCATAGACATTCTGACCGGCATTCGCATCAGTGTTTCCATAGACATTTTAACAGGCACTCGAAAGGCATTCTCTGTGCGCTCATAAAATTTAACGTTCGTCATTAATCGGCATTTACCGGCACTTTTTGAACTAATATGCCTACCAAAGTGCCTTGGACATTCTTATAGTAAATTGATAGGCACCCAATCTGCTAGGGTAGCCTCAAGACTCGAGAATCGCTGGTGTCGAATAAAAAAACCAAGAACTTTGCAACGACAAGGAAGCGTCGGCTGAGATACGCCTAACCAAGATGCCGGACAACACAGCACCGCCTCAGCAGATCGTTCAGTTCAACGCCTCGATAGCGAGCAACCTGCAGCCGCTAGGAACTTCGATTTCTCGAAGCCCCAATCATGGCCGCTATGGAAAAAAACGTTTCCAAAGGTATTTGAATGTGGCAAACTTAGCTGGTAAAACAGCGCCGGAAAAGATAGACGTTCTATTATTCGCGATGGGTGACAAAAGCGAGGAAATCTTGACACAAATAATGCCATCCACGGACCACAAGAGTTTTGAGGACGTGATAAAGGCTTTCACAGATTATTGCGAACCGGAGAACAACGTAGTTTTTTAACTTCTCGGTTCAACGCTCGGATACCGTTGCCCACCCGGGAAAAAAGTTTATATCTGAATATATCTGAATCATATCTGTAGAATCAGATATGATCAGACAAGAAAAATTGCCATATCTGTCCATGTAGTGGCATGACAGATCATGTATGCTTATATCTGAGTATGTATGATCATATCAGAGCCATTGTGATAATTTTAAGAGCAGACCCGTCCATATCGCAGCAGGTCTGACCAGATCCAATCCCCAGCCAAGATCTGATCATGTCAGGTAGATCTGATTTTATTGGGCCAGATCTGATCATGTCAGGCAAATCTAATCTTATTGGACCAGATATGTCTGTCTGTATAAGAATAAAATTCCGTGGATCCCAGTAGACCTTGACATCTATGAACAAAAGACCTGCCCATATGATAGAATCATAGTTTATCTGAACTATCAGACCAGGTATGACTCCGACTATATCAGAGCAAATCTTACCCTGTTGAGACAGATCAAATCTTGTTAGTGCAGTCATGAAGATATTAAAATGTTTACATATATAGAGCAGTGTTATTAACACGTCATAACTTGACGTGTTAATAATTAATAATATTATAGTAACTCACATGATCACATATAATACACTCAGGTGAGGTGCCATATCTGATCGGATATCGTCTCATATCCTCATATATCGTTTCATATATTCAGATGTTTTCATGTGTGAACAACTGAACTGCATATACGATAAGGTATGAGTGTATAAGACTTCGTATATTTTCCAGGTTTGGTATCGTATCTGATGGGACAACATTTTATATGAACGTGCCTGCTCATATATCACATCATATACGTTCAGAATGGTTTCACGCTGCCAACTGCCTCAGTACCTGACCAGATAAAAACATTTATGAGATCTATATAGCGGAGTCGGGTACCGTATTTGATCGGATATGATCTTACACGAACAGATACGTTCACATATCACATCATATATGTTCAGATACGAATTTACGGTAGCAACTCGCCTTGGTACTTAGCCAGATATAAACAGATATGAGTTCAAATATGGTCAGGCCAAATACTGTATTTGATCAGATATGATCAAATATATGAACGTGCCTGCTGTACTGTATTTGATCAGATATGATCTTCTATATGCATATGTGACGTGGGACATGATCAGACCTAATCATATATGATACTGTAAAATGTCAGATATAAATATATTTGATACATATATGACAATATCTGAAACATATATGAACATATCCACTCAGACATGAACTTTTTTCCTGGGCAGGAAAACCGTCGACCAATATGTGACGGCCCTACACGTTTTCACAGAGAAGTGCAATTACTGAACGCTCAAAGATGAGCTTATCAGAGACCGTATAGTCATGGGACTTTTAGATTCCCGAACAAAGGAGCGTCTGCAGCTAAAAGACGACCTTACTTTCGATTTCGATACGACTATAGCCCGCCAAGCTGAGGATCAACGTGAACAAAACAAATTTCTCACAACTCAACCCGAGGTTATCGAGATAGACCGATTGGAGAGAAAATATCATCCGAGAAACCAAAGACAACCTTCACAAGGTCAAAGCAGCGACTGCACACCATGCGGTTTGAAGTTCCATAAATACAACAAATGTCCAGCTCTAACATCGCGTTGCCGCAAGTGTAACAAGGAAGGTCACTGGGACAAAGTCCAGTGACCTTCAGTGAAAGTAGATCAGCTCAGTAAGCTACACCGACGGCCAGCAAAGCGACGGGCCAGATGACGAAGACGACGCAAAGATCCAATTCTTGGGGAGTATTATGCAAAGCGTATCCGCCAAAGATTTTGACGTGGATGCCTACATCGTAGATTTTCAACAACAGACAAAGTTCCACATCGACACTGGCGCCTACATCACTTGCCGGAAGTACTCAGATATACCGAATGGCGAGACCGCTAAGATAATAAAGCGTAACATAAATGTGCAAGGGCCAGGCGGTAAACGCCTAGACGTCGTGGGCATCTTAGTCTTAAAAAGAGAGGTAAATAATGTTGTAAAATCTGTAAAATGCTGCGTCATTCGAAACCTCAGAAAGAACCTTCTTGGCAAAGACTCGATAAAAACTTTCGGCTTAGTCCAAATAATGGGGCCCCTCAAAGAATCTTGTTCTTCAACAGTAAACGTAGAGCGCGAATTTCCGGAAATTTTCAAAGGGCTCCGTAACTTCAAGCAGGAGTTCGATATCGATATAGCAAAGAAGGCCAAGCCGGTCTGTCAAACAATACCCCGATCGGTAGCCATTCCGTTGCTTTCAAAGCTCAAGACACAATTAGATAACATGATAAAAGAAGAAATAATAGAACCAATAAAGGTCCCGACAAAATGGTGCAGCCCTATCGTGTGTATTCCCAAAGGGGATACCATCCGAGTTTGCGGAGATTATACTCAACTTAATAAAAGCATAGATAGACCCGTATTTTCGATACTAAATGTAGTTGTATCGCTAGCGCGAATGAGGAAAGCGAAGGTATTCAGCAAATTAGATGCAAAATCTGGTTTCTACCAACTAATACTAAACAAAGAGAGCCAACCACTCACGACTTTCATAACTCCGTTTGGGAGGATCATGTTCAGACGCGTTCCCTTCGGGATCAATTCAGAACCGGATCTCTTTGCAAAAGTTTTTTCAAAAATTTTCGACGATATGCCCAACGTAATCATCCACATGGATGATATACTGATATATGCTAAGTCGATCGAGAAACATGATGAGATTTTACGCGAAACCCTGAGAAGAATTAGCAAAGAAGGAGTCACGCTTAATAAAACAAAATGCATAGTAGGGGCATCAGAGCTGCCATTTCTAGGGCGTTTAGTATCAGCCAACGGTATAAAAATCATGCCGGAGAGAGTTTCCGCCACACAGAATTTCCCAGAGCCAAGTAACGAAAAATCACTAATGCAATTCCTGGGAATAGTAAACTTTGCTGCGAAATTCATTCCAGATAGGTCGAACCTCCTCGAACCTCTCAACTCTTCACTAAAAGAAGATTATGCGTTCGTATGGGACTCCGCTCAAGCAGAAGCGTTCAAAAAAGTAAAAGAACTTCTAAGGAAAGCCCCAGTCTTGGCACTTTATGATTATTCCAAAACCGTGTGGATACAGGCGGACGCGTCAAGCTATGGCATCGGGTTCGTTCTGTTACAGGGCAGTGACGAGGATCGACAGATAGGCGCTTATGGTTCCTACACCCTGAGCTCAACAGAACAGCGTTATTCGCAAATAGAAAAAGAAGCCTTAGCCCTAACCTATGCAGCAGAACGATTTTCGGACTATATAACCGGAATCACGGTAATACTTGAAACGGACCCAAAGCCTCTGCTCCAGATCCTTCAAACTACACCGTTGGACGACTTTAGACCTTATCTGCAGCGTTTTCGCCTGCATCTAATGCGCTACAGGTATACAGTACCCAGTAAGAAATTTGGCGACAACACATTGGCAACACCACGCCAAGCGAGAGCAAGTTGCGATGGAAAAAGGGCATCCTTTGCCACCGCATTAAGCTGTGTTCTAGCAGCACAGCATTGCGGATCCTCGCGCGAATGCTGGTGTTAATATTGCAGTACGAAAATACAGAATATTGGCGGTACATTTGGAGCACGTTCATTGCTGGGTTATTGCAGCATTGCGACAGAAAAATTGGTATGCGTTATTTCGGCAAATTGAGGACACATTGGACGTACGCTGTAACACTCCATTGCCGGTAGAAATGAGGCACGTTATCGCGGCATTAAGACGGAAAAATTGGGATACGCTATTCGGCAAGGTGAGGGCACGTTGGCGGCATGCTGTGACGTTCCGTTGCCGCCGTAACGCTCCTTCATCGGCATAAATGAGGCCCGCTATTGCGGTGATGTGATCGGCTAAATGGGGTAGCTGGGCAGGTGGGAATTACCGGTAGCTGGGCAGGTGGGAACAAAAAAGGGCGAATAAATAATTTAATTGAATACAATCGCACACTCGTACCGATTCGTGTGTGCGACGTCCAACCAACCGATTCAACTTATATCACTAATTTTAGGATCATGACATTTGTCGTAGCGAATCTGCCTATGGTTATAATCATATTCCTTGTTTTTTCCGGCAATGGAACATCGCAGCGTGCCGCCAATGTGCCATAACCATGCCGGAATAACGTATCCCGGGAAAAAAGTACATGTCTGAGTGGATATGTTCATATATGTTCCAGATATTGTTATATATGTATCAGATATATTTATATCTGACATCTGAATACATGAAATCTGACATCTGAATATATGAAACGATATATGAGGATATGAGACGATGTCCGATCAGATATGGCACCTCACCTGACTGTATTATATGTGATCATGTGAGTTACTATAACATTATTAATTATTAACACGTCAAGTGATGATGTGTTAATAACCCCGCTCTATATATGTAAACATTTTAATATCTTCGTGACTGCCCTAACAAGATTTGATCTGTCTCAACAGGGTAAGATTTGCCGTGATATATTCGGAATCAGACCTGGTCTGATAGTTCAGATAAACTATGATTCTATCATGTGGGCAGGTCTATTGTTCATAGATGTCCAGGTCTAATGGGATCCACGGTATTTTGTTCTTATACGGACAGACAGATCTGATCCAATAAGATTAGATTTGCCTGACATGATCAGATCTGGCCCAATAAAATCAGATCTGGTCCAACAAGATCAGACCTTGCCTAGGGATTGGACCTGATCAGACCTGCTGCGATATGGACGGGTCTGCTCTCAAAATTATCAAAATGGCTCTGATATGATCATACATGCTCATATATAAGCATACGTATCTGTCATGACACTACATGAACAGATATGGCCATTTTTCTTGTCTGATCATATCTGATTCTACGGATATGATTCAGATATATTCAGATATGAACTTTTTTTCCCGGGATTCCAAATTTTCCGTCTCAATGCCGCGATAACTTGCCTCGTTTTTACTGGCAATGGTGCGTCACAGCGTGGTGCATTTATGACTGAAACGCGATATAAAGATGACATCACTCCAAATCTGGAGCTTGCCGCACGTATGCTGTCCTCTTGCCGCTATAATGCTGGCATGTGAATTTTCACAGCACGTTTGTCTATCAGGGTAGTTTACAGCCCGGGGGAATCTCTGATATTGGCGGATGCGCTCTCCCGTATTCCCGAAACAAACGGCTCAGCGATAAATCACATTTCAAACGAAACGACCTAATTTGTACTCGGCACGATCAGAAGCCTGCCTATTTTGAACGAGATGCTTAAAAGAGTGCGCAGAGAATAAGGTAACGACCCTGTATGGCAATCGATAAAGAAATACTGCCAAACAAAATGGCTGCAAAAATCCCAGCTCCCTACAGAGTTGTCTGAATACGCTTCACTCAAACTCCATTTCTCAGTAGGAGACGACCTCTTATTATATAATAGTAGATTAGTTATAGCACGAAGTCTCCAACAAGAATCGTTACTCAAACTTCACGAAGGACATCTTGGAATCACGAGATGTCGCGATCGAGCAAAACAGGCCGTATGGTGGCTAGGGTTGTCCGCCCAGCTAAAGAACTTGATAACAAATTGCCCAAATTGTATAGAACACCGAATCAACCCACACCAACCTTTTGTACACGAACAATTTTCTTCAAGGCCGTGGCAGAAAATCGGTATAGACTTATTCAAACAAGATGGTATGTAATAATCACAGACTACTACTCACTATAGTAATCGGTATAGACGTGTTCAAACAAGATGGTATCTAATAATCACAGACTACTACTCACGATTTTTCTAGTTTTTCCGTCTCTCAACTTTTAGCTCATAGAGATTATTGCCATCTGCAAGAACGTTTTCTCAAGGTACGGAATCTCAGAAATTGTTCGTAATGATAATGGGCCGCAATTCACTACAGAATTTAAGGATTTCGCAAAACAGTACGATTTTCAAGCCATAACAAGCTCTGCTCAGTTCCCCCAGAGCAATAGAGCAGTCAAAGCCGTGGTGGGCTCAGCAAAAATGATAAAAAGAAAATCAAAAGACGAAGATATCTACTTAGCTTTACCAGCATATCGTATCACCCCTCTGGAACACGGGTACACCCCAGCAGAGTTACTTTTCTCGCGAAAGATCCGTTCGAACATCCCCATGTTACCAAGCAAACTCTTGCCAACACACATTCCTATAGAGGAACTACATTGTAGGGAAAAGCTAAAGAAAGCTCGCCAGGGTAGGAATTTCAATCGCAGACACCGCATCACCTAGCTGTCTCCCCTAAAAACCAACGAGACTGTTTGGATGATCCATCTACGAACTTATGGTAAAGTTTTGAGTCAGTCCTCAGAGCCTAGGTCGTTTTGGGTGAAACCCAGTAACGGGAAAGTGCATCGAAATCGCTTCACTTAGTTGCAGTGCCGTTTGTAAATCTCGATTCGAATAAAAATAACTCGTATCCCGTAATATACGATGACCAAACGCCTCACCCTGAGACTATAAGTATGCCAAGCCCTACAAACCCAACTCCCGCTCATGTAGAAAAAACCGAAGACAAGGTGACCCAATTGAAGGAAAGCGAAGGAGAAGAAAAAAGCTCTGAAACCAACGAAATCGCGCCGAACAATTCAGAGACGGAAGATAGAGGTCATGGGTAAACTAAGAAACCATCATCGTGGAAAGACTTTGTGCCGTATTAATCTTTTAGTTTAAGTTTAGTATTAATCGTTTAGTCTAAGTTCTAATTCATACACAAAAAAAAACGATTTTCAACTATAAGACTTTCAATCACAAAACTATATAAAAGGTCTTGTATGTATACGAACGAAAACGCTTTGTACACTCATTTAAATAAAGAAAAGGAGATGTTGTGGGACCGCCTGAAAGATAAAACCTCGGGGAGTCACGAGGTGGCGCGCCAAGCGCGGACAAGTACGACGCGGGGCGAGACCACGGCATTCTCGGGCCGACTAACGTAACGTACACACGTGTGTATTATTCCCCCTAATCCCTCGATCCGAGAGCCCCGCGATACTGCAACAGTACTGTACAAATACAGTAGATGTTAATAAATCTCACTATATCAGTACAGTACACGCACGGCACTGGTACCGTGGAGGTACCGAACAAGTACAATAGATGCTAATAAATCCTACTAAATGGGTGCAGTAGATGTTCTGCACTGGTACCGTGGGGGTACCGTAGCCGTACAGTTCTAGTCAGGGGTGGATTTCCCTATAGGCCGAGTAGGCCCGGGCTTAGGGCGGCAAAACTTGGTGGGATCTTTTTTTTTTAGTAATCTTGCCTTTCGCCTCTCGCTCCTTCGCGTAGGCGATATTCGGTAAAAATTATAATAAAACAAGCAGCCCTGATGAGTAGGTAAACAATCACAAAAAAAGAGTACGAATAAATGACATTCTGGAAATAAGTATTAGTTTTCGTACATGGTGAAGAAGAGGAAGAGTCGTTCTCAGGGTCCGTCATATTCCCATCGCACACCGCCCGCAGGCCTTCTAAAAAACGCCTTCAATTTGCTAATTTTTAAAATCATATCAACTTGTTTCTCAACCGTTTCTCGGCTTGTTTTCTGTACTCTGTACTGCGCTACACTTTTCTCGGGCCAACGGTCATCTTCGCAATATCAAATACGTAACAATACAGTTTAAAGTGTAATATCTATTTGATCGGAATTTCGGAATAAAACTTATTAGACCACCAAAATATGAACAGATCAAGAAATTAATATAACTACTTTAGCAAATCATCTACTTCTGTTATTAGTTTCGCACTGAATACCGTTTTTTTCACTTACAGAGGGGGTTTAAATCGAATCACGATTTTCGAAGAGCCAAGGGCAAAGAACATGCTCGAGGGGACGAGCGGATTGCAACTCGTTCACGCAACATTGGATATCGACAACCACAACAAACATACAATGTTGTGTAACCGTACTGCAACATGCTCGGTCCTAATACTTTTTTGCTGGAGTTGTAACGGAGGCCTTCCCAGCGGAAGCAGAGGCGGATGCAGAGGTTAACGGAGGCGGAGGCGGAAGAGGAAAAAAAATACTAATTCGTGATTTATTAAAGAAATAGAAAGTAAAAAGTATTTATTTAAAATAGGTTGGTACATAGTACACTTTTTCACACAAAATTCACTGGTAATTAAAATTAAGAAGAGGCAAATTATACTTCACGAACTACAGTTTTGCGGCTTTGTCGCGCTAGCATAACACAGCGAAAACCAATGCCTTTAGCAAAGTGGAACGGGAGATTTTACAAAGCAATTATTTTAGGATGTGATGTATCCCACATTTGATTTTTTTTCGGGATTCTTCTAAGGACAGTTGCCTTTTTGCTCGTTGAAATAGTGTGACTGACGTCGCCTGATTCGATTTCACCTTTTCTCGTTGTTCTTCTATTTTACAAAGTTCTTCATATTTTTCTTTATGCATAGACAGCCCCGGATCTAAGGGGGGGCAAACCGGGGTACCTGCCCCGGGCGGCAACTTAAGAGGGCGCCAAATTCTTGTGTTTGAAAAAACGTGTTTCACTAAAGTGCCTAACATCCAGGGCGCTTTGGTGAGTTTCAATGGCGTCGTGATCCTAGCTATCGAAAATAAAACCTGCCTAGGAGACGAACTTTGACGAGGTATTCCTTTAGGCGTCTTTTGAAAAACCGCTCGTGTTATAGCTCAACGAGTTATTGATCGATCTGGCTGATATTTTGCCAGGTTTCTCACTATAAGACTATTGGAAGCATATACCTAAAGTTTCAAGGTTATCGCGTAAATAAATTACCTTTTCGGGGTAAAAATCGTCGAGAAGATGGTAAAAAATATGAACATTAGATTACAAAGCCTACTTAATTTTCAATTTTATATCTTTTAATATTTTTATAGGTATATCCTTCCAATAATGTTATAGTGAGATACCGCCCAAAATTTCAACCAGATCGATCAATAACTTTTTGAGCTATACTATGAGCAGTTTTTCAAAAGACCCCTAAAGGCATACCTTATAACGCCGCTATTTTGTTTTGTTCGAAAAAGAAAAAAAGTTTTACCACTTGAAAGTTGTAATAAGATAATGGCAGAATTTAAAAATGATGCGATTATCTTATCACATTTTTTTAATAATCATGAAAATTGCCTTATTTTCGGGCGTCTAAAGAGATCTCCCCCCTTAATCTCAAATGCTGGAGCGGAGGGGCGCCAATGTCAGGTTTTTGCCCCTGCTCGGAAAAATCGTAGATCCGGGGCTGTTTCGGGGTAAAAATTGTCGAGAAGATGGTAAAAAATATGAACATTAGATTACAAAGCCTACTTAATTTTCAATTTTATATCTTTTAATATTTTTATAGGTATATCCTTCCAATAATGTTATAGTGAGATACCGCCCAAAATTTCAACCAGATCGATCAATAACTTTTTGAGCTATACTATGAGCAGTTTTTCAAAAGACCCCTAAAGGCATACCTTATAACGCCGCTATTTTGTTTTGTTCGAAAAAGAAAAAAAGTTTTACCACTTGAAAGTTGTAATAAGATAATGGCAGAATTTAAAAATGATGCGATTATCTTATCACATTTTTTTAATAATCATGAAAATTGCCTTATTTTCGGGCGTCTAAAGAGATCTCCCCCCTTAATCTCAAATGCTGGAGCGGAGGGGCGCCAATGTCAGGTTTTTGCCCCTGCTCGGAAAAATCGTAGATCCGGGGCTGTGCATAGATTTCAAATATCCTTTTAGTGATGTTGTAGTCCGACCTTTTGTTGAATATTTTTTGCCACAGGTGATGCATTTTGCAAAATTATCATCCATTTCTAAAAAATACTGCCAAATTTCAATTTTGTTCAGCTACATCACGTGATTTAAATAAGAAAAACAATTTATTACGCATTAAATCACTTGAAACAATCGAAGCTCAATCACAACTACGTGCGTACCAGTCGACAATGCGAATGTCATGTAGGTATCATTTTACACACGCTCCCACTCCTAGTGGTGAGCGTTTGAGCGAAAAGCATATAACGAAGCAGTGTTATTCTAAATAAGCTAATAAGCACACTTATTGTAATAAGCAACTTTCGTTGTTAGCTTATTAGTTATTTGGTGCGTCCATTTCTTATTTTGCTTAAATGCTTTATGTCAGTTGACGCCGGCTTGTTCGTTGTTAGCGAATTTCGCGGGTATCGAAGTTTTAGATAAACTTACGTACGTAAATAATACTAAGTTGTTTCTGACATCCGTGTGTGTGCAATTTGGATAATTAATAATATGATGTGTATAACGTAATTGTGTAAATAACTAAATTGTAAATAGAATAGTATATAAACAATGTCTAGGAATCGCAATAATGATATTTGAAACTTTTTGTAAAAAGGAATCAAGATAACAAATTAGCTGAGTGTAATTACTGTAAAAAAACTTTATCAAATAAAACAACTGTGACCTATTTAAAAAAACATTTGCACTTAAAACATTTAAGTAATAGAGACTTAAACGGTTAGCAAATAGCAAATAATTCATAATGCTTTTATAAACGTACCTTAAAATAACGAATCGTGATTTCACTTTGTGTTTCAATGAATAAGCAATTAAGCAATCAAGAAAAGTAGATATTTTAAAAAAGCACAACGTTTAAATTCGTTATCTAATATAAGCCGTTATTCACATCTCTACCCACTGCCCGGGCGTTCCCGCCGCACAAGCAATGCATAATCTTCACCATTCCGCTCGCAACGCTCAGCCAAGTGGACGTATCGCCTAGAATCGCTCCTCTCGTATTGTAAGTCAACGTAAATAAACCTCCATTGCAACTCCGCGAAAAAATTACGGAGGCGAATGCGGATGCGGAGGTACCGTTTCTTGCGGAAGTTCCGCACTTACGGAGGCGGAGGCGAGGTTCCGTTACAACCCTACTTTTTGCTCTCGGCTCTCCGAAAATCTTGATTCGACCCAAACTCATTCTGTCAGTGACCGTTTTCAGCCATTCAGCGCGAAACCGCAAAAGTAATAACGAGTGTGCATGATTAGCTAAAATAGTTGTGTTAATTTCATAATCTGTGAATATTTTGGTGGTCTAGTGAGTTTTATCGCGATCAAATATATATTAGGGTTTAAAAAAGTGGTATTATGTATGTGATATTGCAAATATGAGTGATGGGCGGAAAAAGTTAAGCGGAGCGGAGTACAGAAAGCTAGCCAAAGAAAAGACCGAGAAACAAGATGATGTCATTAAAAAAATGAACAAATTAGAAGCGTTTTTCAAAAAGCTGGCGGTAAGTATAACTAACCCTGAGAACGATAATTCCTCTTCTCCACCGTGTACGATGATCAAAACCATTGACGACGCAAATACCGAACAACCCGGTACAAGTACCTGTAGTAACCACATTGTGGTCACCACAGTTCACGCTGGCTCCACTGCCGACAATGATACGCTTGAAGTGTGCGAAGATCCAGCTAAATGGCTCATAAACGATAAGACTACACTCAGAAAAAAGATGTATTATGTTCTAATAAATGGGCACATTAAAACATAATTTATTGGAAATAAATAAATGTTTACTCGTATGGAGACAGTTTTTATGTGATTGTAACTACAGCATTTATTCGGCGTCACTAAATATGTTTTTTTACGTGCCGATTTTTCACATCAATTAAAACCCATATTTAAAATAGAACATTTGAATAAATATTTCCTCAAATCAAATAAATACTACTTTCCAATCACGAAAACCTCTTATTTCGCAACTATTCAACGCGACGGGCCCGACAGCGGGCCGCTCGTCAGATGCAGTTCACGCATACGCTTACCATGTAGCTTCTTCCTATGCCCCTGCTTTTGGCACAAGTGTCAGTGTTGCGTTTCGGAAATGAGAAACTCGAAAGTGGGGAATGATTTAAGTGTAAGAAAGAATATAAAGTGAGAAAAAAAACGTTCGAGTGAGAAAATAATGACGGACGAAATGACACAATTCCTCGAAAAAAAAAACCAGTTGGGGTATTATGAAGAATCCTATTAGATGTTAAGAAAAGCTCTATTTGTCCAACATAATGAAATAACGTATTGGAGGAACGTTTTGAAACGCCTGGCGGCAACTATAAAAGCTCTAGCATCACAAGGACTACCATTCAGACGTCACGATGAAAAGTTTAGTTCATCAAATAATGGCAATCATTTAATGGCTCTGGAGTTACTGGCTGAATTTGATCCATTTCTGGCTGACCATATTTCGAGGTATGGCAATCCGGGTAGTGGACGTACGAGCTATATGTCGTCAGCGATTTGCGATGAGTTTATTAAACTTATGGCCGATACAGAGCTCCGTACTATTGTCAGTAAGATCAAGTCAGTGAAATAGTTCTCCATGATCGTAGACTCTTCACCAGACAAATCTCATGTCGATCAATTAACACTTGTGATTCTTTACGTTTAAAACGATGGTTCTCTGATTGAACGCTTCCTCCAATTTATTCCTAACACCGGCCATAAAGCGCAAGAGACAGTAGCGGATCTAGGGGGGGGGGGCGATGGGGGCGGTCCGCCCCGGGCCCCAGGAAAATAATTGCACTGGGGGCCCCAACATTCTTGAAAAAAAAATGTTTAAACTGCAAAGCAATAAGTCGGATATTACAATTTTTGGGGCCCTGTTCTACACTATACAAGTTGAGGGTAAATGTCCCAACGGCATTGTGTCATAGAGTTATGGTGAACCGTTTAAACTTGGCGGGCCCCCATTGGCTAATTCAATACATATGTATTATTTTATTGTCGATAAACCTGCATAAATCACGGATGCAACCTGCTGTACTGAAACGTTGAACAGAGGTAATAACAATTATCGGTAGCAGAAACGTCGTCGTCAAACAGCACAATATTAACAACATTGATCCTGTGTCATTATTATGCACAGATTCTTCAAAAGTTTAAACTTTAATTTTTGCTTTATTTCGGTTAAAATTTCGATTAGTCTTTTGAAAATATCTTGTTTGCGAATCAATCTCGACTCGAAGTGAAAAATCGTCCATTGTGGGCTTTAGCTGCAGCCGTTCATACGAATGAACGATTGTCTTCGGTGTGATTGATCAAACTCAGTGAGATTTCGATTTTGAAATTCCATACCTAAAACTTGCAGGTAAGTCGCACTTTGTGTCTGCGTTGAACATATGACAAGTCCTAGTTCCAAATTGCAATCAACATCTCATTGTATATAATTATATGATTTTTAATTAAATCGGTGATTTATAAAACTCCACATGTTACACAGACGAAATTTTTAGGAGGCAATAAAAACTGCTTATTAATTTATGCAGTGATTACTTACTATATTTTGAAAATATTAAGCTTAACAAGGTATATTACCTACATCATTTAAAATGATTTTAAATTGTATGAATTCAAGATAAAGTTGCAACATGTGAGGCTTTGGAAAAGAAAAACACAATTTTGGTGAAGAAAAACATCTGTTTCTAGTTAATATAAAAGTAAAGTAAATGGAAAAATACACGAAACATACATTTATTAAAAAATAAATATATTCAAAGCCAATCTTAGTTTAAAACTCCTGGCAGTGGCGTACTGACTAGATATACGGCGGTCCACCTGAGGCATCAAGGAGAAGGGGGAACCAAAATTTCAAAAAAATCAACCGATTGGTTGACGGTTTTAAGTTTGTTCATACGCACGCAAGAAAAAGTGTTGATCTTATAATATTTCACATCTTGTTAATTACAACAATATTATATACTTATTTAAGTTTTATATTTTATTTATTTTTTGTCATCTGGACAACATTCGGATTTACGTCGGTGAGTTTCAAAAACATTTAAAAAAATAGCTTTGCCGAGCTTACTGCACGGTAACATGATCCAGGAGAGTAGTAAAACATTATTTTTCCACCAAAAACATGAGATTTATATATGCCAAGCTGCAAGTCAATCGCTATTATGACGTGGTTGGCCGGTATTTTCAAATACATTTTTTGCTTTACCTATTTCTTCAAAGAGAATATTTGTAACATTGTAAGGATAAATTACTAAACTTTTTTTTGGATAAAAGGGCTAATTAAGTGTTTACTTCTGTTTTACTCTCCGTGGTGATCAGACGTGCTCTATTTGTATATGTTCTTATTTCTCGATGACTTTCGCATTTGTATCCTGGGCCCTGTGATGTTGTTTATACGACGACTACGGCTAAGTGTTTATGGACTAAACTCATCACGTGCTGTTACAACGCGAAAGGTATGCGTTGCCTACCTACGTTGCAGGAAAAGCGGGGATCTCAATTATATTATTACTAACAAGTGGCATAAGTTGAAAAGGGGCAAAGGATGGGAAATTCCCTTAAGGATATTTCGAGGCTTCGCGCCCATTTTTTCATTTCGCTTCCCTTTTTCTACGATTAAAGGGGATTAACAACCTGCATTCTGGGATAAGGGCTGCGGGCCACATGAGCGCCATATAAAACGTACTGTACAAATCCACATCCCTCCCCTTTTTTGTATATTCGCTGTTTTTATTTTTTTTTTGTATTTTTTCTCCTGCTTCTTTTGGGTCCGGTGACTCCGCTACCAACGAAAATTGGATATTTTGTGTAAGAGAAGCGGTGTGTGTTCCTCTTATTATTGTTAGATGTAAGAAATTTGTGTACCGGATTCATAAGGAACTCCGGAGGGTGAATCTCCACTCTTTGATACATCATAAATAAGGTTTTGTTTTTAAAACCAACTGTCTCAACATTTACTCCTAAACTACCTAACTCTCGGTATGGGGGCATACACAAATTACGTAACGCCAAATTCCCCAATTTTTACTAAAGTGACTGTAACTCCGTCAATTTTCGGACTTGTGAATAAAATGTTGCCAACATATTTTTGAATATATGTACTGTCAAGATTAAAAAAAAAAACGATTTTTTTTCTTCAATTTTTGCTTGGGGAAAGTGGGAAAGCTACTGTGCAAGTTCTTTCCCATTAACTGACATTACGCATGGAAAGCTTTCCGCGGTAAAATTGCGCGCGAGTTTAAAATTCAAAACTTGAACATGCAGAAATTTTGCTATGTCTGGCAGTTCCAAAATCGCGACGTAACGCAACCCTTCCCTCCCCCACGTACGTAGACCATAACGCCTCCCCCCCCAAACTGCGTTACGTAATTTGCGTACGCCCCCTAAGACGAAAATTCGGACATTGTCACGGGATACACGTGCAGTTAGTGGACTTTTTGGTATTTTGGTGCACATTATTATTTTTCGGTAAGTAACTTGATTATTTTTTTGGATTTAGTTAAATATTATAATTAAATCATATGATGTAATGTTACATTTCTACCTAAAGGGAACTTAACGGGACCCTATTACTAAGACTTCACTGTCTGTCTGTCACAGGCCCTATATCTTTTCAACTGTAATAGGTAGCCAGCTGAAATTTTCACAAAATATGTGTTACTATGGCCGCTATCACGACAAATAATAAAGTTGCAGAACTTGTGGTGTTTTTTAAATAACTGTGAGTTTCGAAATGCCTTTTGATGACCTTTAGAGTAGTGATAGATGAGCATTTTTGCACAAATCGATAGGTCGATGTCTATAGATCATGATACCGGTGCTAAATCAATTCGGAAAAAATGTAAACATGTAGGGTTTTAGAAATCACTAATTCAATTGTTGTTAGACAAGGTGGACGAACATTCCAGCTAAATTTCAAAATTGTATAACTGGAATTGTGTGTTTAAAACTCAGTTGATAATAGTAGAGCCTTTCCGTTTCTGTTAAAACGGCTTGGGTCATAGGTAAAGAATAAGTAATATAATTCCATTGTTTTAGCTGTGTTGCAACTACCACAACACCATCAGAGTGGAGCAGCAAAACGGAAGAAAAAGAAGGAAAGAGAGGAAGACGCTAAGCGGAGCCAAGGAGCGATGCTAAAGTTCCTGAATCAGCAGCCAAGTAGTTCTACCACCACTAGTCAGGATATCGATGTTGACTGTTCCGAAGGCTCCAGTAGAAGTCATCTACGAACGACACATCAAGCGGAGGTCGCTACGGCCGACTCTTTCAAGAACAACACTGACATTGTAAAAGATTTTTCGGTCAGCGAGACACAGGTGGATTTTTCAGCGTGTGAGGATGCGAAAACAGCGGCTGAATCGCAAACTCAAAACGCCAGTGGTGTTCCAATTGAATCTGGAGAAACCAACGTTGCCGCTGAACGCGATCAAAACAAGAACGAAATGCTAGATTTTACGGATATAGGAAACTGGCCTTCAGTTCTGACGGACTCAATGAGGTTATACATTGTCCAACGAGGATTCGCCGCTGTGCAAAATCTTAACAGTTCGTTTACTAGCACGTCTCGAAGTCGTCCAGGCGAAAGCACGAAAGGCAGTACCCGGAATTTGATAAAAGATTGGTTTTATCAGACGATGCCTAATGGAGGAAAAAAGATCAGAACATGGATGTGCTTCTCTCCTTCAAAAGCAGCTTTATACTGCTTTTGCTGCAAAATGTTCAACGATAAGGGAGAAAAAGACACTAGTTCATTCTCTTCCACGGATGGATTCAACATTTGGTGGAAACTGAATCCGCGTGTTGCTGATCATGAATCCAGCCTAGTTCATGTTCGAAACTTCAGCATTTGGAAAGAACTTGGTATCAGATGCCAGCGAAATGTGTTACTGGACAATCAAGTACAAGAAGGGATTACGACGCTGACGAGAATTTTGGATATAATTCGATTCCTTGCGAAGCAAAACCTAGCTTTTCGAGGTCATAGAGAAGATGAGTTGAGCGAAAACAAGGGGAATTTCTTGGAGCTGGTTGAGCTGATGTCCAAGTATGATCCAGTTCTGAAGGAACACGTGCTGAAACTCAACTCCGGAGCGAACAAATATTCGTATTTCTCCAAAGAAATCCAGAACGAACTTATTGAAATGTTGGGAAATCACGTCAGAAACGCAATAATATCAGAGGTAAAACAAGCCAAGTACTACTCAATAATGTTCGATAGTACACCAGATCTTTCGCATGTTGATCAAACGTCTCAAGTCCTCCGGTACGTAGTACTCAAACCCAAATCAGTCGAAGTCCGGGAATCGTTCATTGAATTCATCGATACGAAAAACAAAAATGCTGAACACATTGCGCAAATGATTCTGGACAAACTCAAAGCAGATGGTCTCGATGTTATGAACATGCGAGGACAAGGATACGACAATGCTGCTGTGATGTCCGGCAAGCATACAGGTGTGCAAAAGAGAATTTCCGACATCAACCCGAAGGCGAAGTTCATCGCTTGCTCTAACCATAGTCTCAATCTTGCTGGCATGCATGCTGCTCATGCTGAAGTGAATTCGGTGACTTTTTTCGGTACCTTGGAACGTTTATACGCGTTCTTCTCAGCTTCGACACATCGGTGGGAAGTTCTGCCTTCGGTAACTGTAGTAGGCCTTAAGCGCATCGCCGAAACACGCTGGAGTGCTAGAGCAGATGCCGTAAAAGTTGTAAAAACACACTTCTCTAAAATCTTGGAAGTTTTGGAGCAACTCACTGGATGCGATGAAAACTCAAGCACGAGATCTGACGCTGGTTTACTTCTCATACCTGTGCAGTCGTTTTCCTTCTTGGGCTTTCTTGGATTTTGGGCTATGGTTCCGACAGAAATTAATGACGCTCAAATCTATTTTCAAAAAAAAGGGCTGAATATAAGGAACTGCGCTGAAAAAGTTCATGCCTTAACAACATATCTGCAAACAAACAGGGAAGCACTTGTTGATGGTGGAATCAGTTACGCTGAGCAAATGTGTGTCGAAAATGGCCTCACCGATGAGCCACAGAAACGAGTCCGGAGGAAGAAAAGAATGGCTGGTGAAAACGCGGAAAACGCCAGAGACGCAGGATTGAGCTTCAAAGAAGAGCTACGTCGAGCAATGATGGCATCAATCGATCGTGTGATTAGGGAAATAATTACACGATTTAAACACCTGGACGAACTGGCAAACGAATATTCGTTTCTGTCACCTGCCATTTTGTTCAATACCGAAGCTGTCGTTAACCTCCAACATGTTCAGGAAGATATTAACACAGAAGAATTTGAGAATGAACGAAAGCGCCTAAAGAATTTCGCGGAGTTATCGGACGATTTCGTATATGTACAAGATGGTGGACCATTGGAACTGCTGCACTTTATTCAAAGGTTTGATCTCATTGACTCGGTGCCGAACATTTCTATTCTACTACGGATTTTTCTGACTATGGGAGTTAGTATCGCAACTTGCGAACGAAGTTTCTCCAAATTGAAACTTATAAAGACCTACCTTCGATCGACGATGAGCCAAATGAGGCTTTCTAGCCTTTCTATATTGTCAATAGAACGCGAGATCACTGACGCCATTGATTTCGATGAAATCATCTCCGACTTCGCTGCCAGAAAAGCGCGTAAAATCTTTGTCTAATTGTATGCTGTACCTACAATCAACAATTATACTTCTTCTTGTCATTTTCTTTATTACCAATATATAAATAAAATATGTACGTAAATTATGTGTAATTTTTAGCTCGCTAGAAAAATGTTCAACGCCATTTTTAAGGGGCCCATATTTCCGGACCGCCCCGGGTCCACCAGACCCTAGATCCGCCACTGGCAAGAGATGACAGACGCCATCACTTCAGCCTTGAACAAATTTGATATTGAGATCTCAAATTGTCGTGGTCAGTCATATGACAACGCTTCCAATATATCAGGGATGTACAATGGACTGCAGATACAAATTAAAAAGCTGTCCCCAGAAGAAGCGTATGTTCCCTGTGCAGCTCATTCACTAAATCTCGTTGGGCAATCGGCAGCAGAAAATTGCGAAGAAGTTTGTTAGGTTTTGGACTTCTGCAACAATGTACAGTGTACAATTTTTTTACTGCATCAACACATCGCTGGGAGATCTTAGAAGCTCAACGTCGCTCTAAAGAAAATTTGAAAGCGGGAACAAGTACCGTGAAAAGCCTGTCGACAACTCGTTGGTCAGCTCATGCAGATGCATGCAAAAGTTTGTTGGAGTCTTGGCACGAAATTTATACAGCGCTGCACACCTTTGAAAATGATACCACCGAAAAATCGATCAGTCGATCTGAAGCAAAAGGTATTCGATTGAAGCTAAAGCGATTGGAGATAGCGTTCATGACCGTTTTTTGGGGTTTTTTTTACTCAATCGGTTGGATCTTGCCAATAGAAAATTGCAGGCTGTAGACGTTGACATATTTACCGCTGTTCAGATTTACGCCCCATCAATCGGTCTCATGTGCGAAACTCGGAACAACTTCGATGACTGCAAAGAAAAAAGCGCGGAAACAGTCTGAAACGGGAGAATATGAAAAAGAAATGACGCGCAAAAGAGAACTCCATTTCGAAGAGTCTACCGAACAAACGGAAATGAGTGGTCGGGAAACACTACCAGTCTCCACGTTTTTGGTCATCATAGATCAACTTCTTTGCGAGCTACGAAAACGACGAGAAGCATTTCAGCAATTTCATGATAAATTCTCGTTTCTCACAAACCTGACGGTCCTAAGCCCAGCTGAAGTAGAAGAGAAAGCAACAGCGTTAAAAATATTTACTCTTCTGATCTCGAAGAGGGTTTTGTTGAAGAGTGCCAACATTTTCGCTGCCAGTGTTTTTCGAGCCGAAGCCAAACCGACGCGCCGATGACATCATTGAAATGGCTTCATGATCAGGATCTACACAGCATTTATCCTAACGTTGATATAGCTCTACGTACGTGTGTTTGTATCCCGATTATGAACTGTTCCGGTGAACGCAGCGTCTCGTATTTGCGGCGGGTGAAAAATTATTTGCGCTCGAAAATGAACAAGGACAGGTTGAACGCTCTGGCTATCCTCTGCATCCAATCACAGTTGCTACGGTCTTTGGATTGTGATGATTTGATAAACAAATTCGCTGCACAGAAAGCCAGACAAAAGACAATTTGTGAATAACGATTCATTGTATAGTGTCTGCGAAACACTGATTGAGATAATTTTATTATTTACTGACTTTCGTTGTTTTTTTTTATTTTAATGGTATTCCTATACTTCATTTAATTTTTCGTGCTTTACAGCGAGTAGGGGGTGGCAATCTTTCATATGCCTAGGGCGACCAACGGATCAAATCCGCCCCTGGTAATAGTACGGTGGAGATACGCCGTATCGATACTGTGGCAGTACATTTGCGGTACAGCATACCGTACCGCCAACGTATCAGTATCGTACGCACGTACGTGGTGGCTATAGTACCGAAACGGCGCACTCCACGTAAGCAGGGGGGCTTATTACGGCCCTCCATTTGCGTGAAACTGACAAAAGTGAGCAGCTCACCCTATTACCGTTCTTTTCACCTAGTGAAAATGCGAGATTATTCACATGAGTTTACTGGACACGAAATGTCGTGTCGAAAATCAAAATGCGCATGCGTGAGCGTTTTCCTGAAGCAGCGACGACACGTCCAAAGCTAACACATAATACGAGTTACTACGAAATAGCTGATTCAGAGACAGTAGCATCTCGACGCCGAATTCGTAATGAAATTCAGCAACTTAAAGTTGATATCGTATCGAATAAAGTAATGTCGTCCGATAATGATGAATAGTTTGCTGACGATTGTGGTTTTGTGAGATCGGGAAAATCGAATGCTTCGTATACGACGATTACTGCGCGATGCCTCGGATCCCTTCAGTATAACGGAACAAGAGCATATTGCATAATAGTTTGATTTATTAACGTAACGCTTCGAGTGCACACTGGGTTGTTTTGACCCCACAAATTTTCTGTCACCGATTGTATCGCAAAACGCGGGGCCACACTTTGAAGGAACGTTTAGCATTTAATTTTCGTTTTCGTCAAAAAATAAATTTAGGGCCATAAAATATGGATAATTTACTACAAAAAACGTTTCCACAAAAAAAAACAAAAAACGCATATATACTGGAATACGACGATTTGAAATCGCCTTGAGTCAGATTGACCCAAGATGCACTTATGGGTAGGCGGCGGAGGTGTGCACTTGAAGGGTTAAAACAATAATTTTATCACTGTATTATAAGAACCTTCTTATGTTCTAATATGATACAAAAATAACCAGTATTTTTTTTATTTGAATGGCTCCCATACAGACATTTTACGGCAACGTAACAGCAACCGGGCAGCACGAAATACAATGATGATTTCGCTATTTTGTATCTTTTGCCGCCGCATTGAGCTTTATTGTGATAGCACAATATTGCGTTAAGGGGGGATTGTCTTTTTTTCGCAAAATTTACCGCTTTTTGGGAATTTTTTTGTGAAGAAAGTATACAACGAAAAACTTGTGAAACTTGGCATATAGTTTTATTGATCTGTTTACTACATACAAAAATTTTTTTAAACAATTTCATCAAAAAATCCGCCTCCCACCCCCCTCGACGCGCGATGGTCCTTTTTTGATGGTGTGCACGATTTCTCAAAAACTATTCAACCGATTGCCTTCAAATTTGGACAGAATGCTCAGCTGACGACCTTTTATCGTTTGATGAAGCAAAAAAGCAATACGTTCAATAGTTTTTTATTTATAACAAAAAATCGATCAATTTTTTTCGAAAAATCGATACTTCAAGTTCAAAACGTCACCAAATCGTCAATTTTTTTTCCCTTCATCGAACGATAGCTATATGTGTCTAAAGTAAAATGCTTTTTGGGTTTTTGTTGCAGGATGAACGTGAAGGCTGTAATCGTGCACACCATCAAAAAAGGACCATCGCGCGTCGAGGGGGGTGGGAGGCGGATTTTTTGATGAAATTGTTTAAAATTTTTTTTGTATGTAGTAAACAGATCAATAAAACTATATGCCAAGTTTCACAAGTTTTCCGTTGTATACTTTCTTTACAAAAAAATTCCCAAAAAGCGGTAAATTTTGCGAAAAAAAAGACAATCCCCCCTTAAGTGGTGACAAATAAGCGACAAAACAGTGATACGCCGCTCGGGCTGTGAGCAGCGACACAACATATAAAAGTAGTGTCACGTTGAAATAATTAATGCGGCACACCATGCCGTTGCTATTCAATAATAATTGAGGCCCATTTTTGTAGTAAGAAAACATCACATTATTTTGAAGCAAGAAAACATCAAATTACTTTGTAGTAAGAAAACATCAAATTATTTTGTAGCAAATTATTATTATTATTTTGTAGCAAGAAAACATCAAATTATTTTGTGGCACAAAAACATCATACGGTAGCAGCAAACAAGCGGCAAAGAGACAGCAAGTTGTGCCGTTCGGTTGTAGGCTTAGTTAGGGCACGGTATTCTCACACTCACTATTCGCACAGTCAGTAATGTGCTCACAACACAAATATGGCATTAGGACAGAGTAGTGGTAATAGGCTGGTTCTAACTCTGGGATCTCAGGGGGGAGCGGGGCGGGGGTCCAGCGCGGGGAGGCCTAGTATGCATGGCAGAGAGGGGGTCGAGCGCGTGACGTTACGAGGGGGGATGTCAGGGGTCTCTATGGAGGGGGTAGCCATATGGTCCGAAGAGCGGGTGGCGGGAAGCCGCTGTCGCCGAGTGTTTTGTGGGGATGGGGATCATGGTGAGTGAGCGTTGAAAACCCATAAATCTTCTAATTTATTATAGACATACAAATATTATCATCGATGCAAGCGGAGTTTTTTTCTTCCTACACTAATTTGTGTGTGTGTGTGTGTGTGTGTGTGTGCGCGCGCGCGTGTGTGTGTGTATGTGTGTGTGTGTGTGTGTGTGTGTGTGTGTGTGTGTGTGTGTGTGTGCGTGCGTGTGTGTGTGTATGTGTGTGTGTGGACACGATAGTGCGTGTGACAACCGTATATGGGTAGGGGAAAATTTCAACAATTTGAAGATCACATAAAGGAGGCACTTCAAAGCCCTTTTATTTATTACATGCAGCTGCGGTGCCTTGGTTTCGTTTTTCCAAAATCCTTAAAATGTTTGTATGCGTATCATTCGAGTCTCGCCGACACTTGAGACAGGTCCTGACAAGTCAGGGGGTCTTTTCTTGAAAAAACTATAAACTTTAGGAATTTAACATCAAAGACTTTGACCGCAGATGAAACACTCGAGCTGCACTCTTGAAAAAAAAGTTTCAATACGTCGACGTCTCGGTGTTATTCGGAAATATAACGTTAAGATGTTTTCTGTCTCGTTTTTTCCTCGGGCAATCTATACCAACACGTCGTCGGAAAACACTCATGTTTTTTCCCAAGACATATAGGGATAGCCCGAAAAATATTTTTCCCGAACGGAGAGCCATTCTTAATGATCTGTTGCATTCGAAGCTGGTTGCACTTTGAACCAAGCGGTCAGTCAGTTAACATCTTCGAATTCTTTCCCATGCATTACTATAGAGAACAGCATTGAACAAATCTTGCACGACCAAGCCACGCTGCTAAGTTGATTCGAAGATTTTGCTACGTGGGAGCAACGGTGCGTCGAGTTCATCGACGAATTGGAAACGCAAAGCCGAATTAAGCGCCCGCGACGGTTAATTGGCCATCAACAGTCATTGATAGCCCAAATAGCGCGTCTGGAAGGATTGAAAAATTCTGTGCGCAGTCGCTTTATACACACGGGTGCAGGGCACAGTGAGCATGGATTGATTTGGCGACAGATTGATACATCATTCGACAGTCGGATATTGACTGGCGCCATAATCAATCGCAACCATATCGAGCCGCGACAATTTCTCCAAGATGCTCGCGAAATAGTGCCCCAACGTGTGCAAAACTCTATCTACATGCACAATAGTGTCAAAGTTAATACTATCTTGAATGGTGAATTTGTGAGTGGTGACAAACATGACAATAAAAGTATCAACACGCGAAATAGTGAACTATTCAACACAACTGACTTAAATGAGTGGTATGAGCAATGTGTTATGGAGCCTACTTTAACCATACTCGATGAGTTTCAAGACCGTGAAAATGGTTGGACGCTCCGGAAAATAGTCAATCTTACAATAAATGTAAACAAGTTTAATCCAATGCGCGCTGGTTGCAACTTGACATTACCACGGGAAGTAATAGTGAAACGTGCAGTTGTCAATATAAAGTCTTCATCATATAATTTGAACTTCAAAACAATCATTCGACCAATGTATATAGTACCACTATCAAAAAAGACATTGTTCCAATCCGTGTGACTCGGCAGAAGAAGGAAAGACATAAATTTGCTATATATTCACGATATTGAGGACAACAATGTGGGACATTTCGCATGCATCAAGAACCTGTCGAGGCTCGTCAGCGGAAAACTGAGCAGAAACAATCGTAAAAAAATATATATGCGATCGGTATGTAGCAAGTTAATATATCTAATATGTATAGACGCTCGGACAAATAAAAAAAAAAACCTCATTTTTTTGCAGGTGTTTGCATTACTTCTCATCAGAGGATACATTGAAATCGCACGAGATTGATTGTGGAGCGATAAATGATTGTGCCATCCGACTCCCAAACGAAGCGAACAAATGGCTCCAATTCACGAACTTCAACCGGAAAAAGCGACATCCATTTATCGTGTATGCTGATTCGGAGTGCGTCTTAGCGAGGACTAGTGAGGAGACCGCGACAACGTATCATCAACGGCACGAAGTATTTAGTATTGGGTACTATGTATGCTGTTCATACGACGAATCGCTTTCTTCGTATCACTCAAGTCGCAGTACCGATCCCATAAAGTGGTTCGTTGAAGAGCTTGAAAATCTTGCACTGGGCATAAAAGAATTTTTTTTTGACTATGTGCCAATGGTCCATCTAACACCAAGCGAATGGACAAGTTTTCGAAACGCTACTCAATGTCATATATGTAAGAAAGCATTTGCACAAGACGATGTACGCGTTCGAGATCATTGCCACCTGACGGGGCGCTATAGAGGCCCTGCCCATTCTAATTGCAACTTAAATTACAAGCAGTCATTTTTCATTCCAGTGGTTTTCCACAATTTATCAGGTTATGATGCACATTTTATAATCAAGGAAGTAGCCACAGCGTTCGAAGGGAAAATCGATGTACTCCCGATAACGAAAGAGAAGTACATCTCATTCACCAAACACATTCAAATTGTAGATAATTCAAAGCACAAGATTCAATTACGCTTCATTGATTCGTACAAATTTCTCAACACTAGTCTTGACAAGTTAGCATCATTTTTGACCGAGGACAAATTCAAAATCTTACGAAGGCAATTCACAGACATATCGAGAGACGACTTCAACTTAGTGACGCGAAAAGGGGTTTTCCCATACGAATATATAGATAATGTGAATAAGTTGGACGACACTTGCTTACCGCCACATGACGCATTTTATAGTTCCCTGACTGATGACACGATTTCCGAGAGCGAGTACACACATGCTCAGAACGTTTGGGAGCGATTTTCCATTCGAACGCTGGGTGAATACAGCGATTTGTACTTGAAGACAGATGTCTTATTATTGGGAGATATTTTTGAAAACTTTCGGGACACATGTATTGAAAGTTATGGGCTGGATCCCACGTATTGTTACACATTGCCCGGATACACCTGGGATGCAATGCTAAAGCATACGGACGTTAAATTCGAATTACTCACGGACATCGATATGGTTTTATTTGTTGAACGAGGTATACCCGGTGGTATTAGCCAATGCTCAAACAGGTATGCCCCTGCTAATAATAAGTACATGGAGTCATTTGATCCATCGAAAGCATCATCATACTTGATGTATTTTGATGTCAACAATTTGTATGGTTGGGCAATGTGCCAACCTTTGCCATATGCAAATTTTCGATAGGTCGACGACGTCTCCCAGTTGGTCCATCATGCATTCCGCTAGATTCACCTACAAGCTACATCCTTGAGGTTGACTTAGAATAACCACAAGCTCTGCATGATGCGCACAAAGATTTGCCGTTTTGTCCAACACACGAAAAACCACCGGGTGAGCGGCAGAAGAAGCTGCTCGCAACCGTTCATGATAAGATACGCTATGACATACATTATCGAAATTTACAACAGTGTTTACGGCATGGGCTTCGCCTTACGAAAATCCATAAAGTTTTACAATTTACTCAATCAACATGGCTACGTTCATATGTCGAGCTAAATACTCACTTTCGGACAGTAGCCAAAAATGATTTTGAGAAAAACTTATTCAAATTGATGAATAACGCGGTGTTTGGCAAAACGATGGAGAATGTGCGCAATCATGTAGATGTAAAACTTTTGACAAAATGGGAGGGCAGGTTTGGCGCAGAGGCAATGATTGCGAAGCCAAACTTCCACAGTCGAAGCGTCTTTTCCGAAAATCTTATCGCTATGGAATTGCACAAACTCGAGGTGAAATTCAACAAGCCGATATATGTGGGTATGTGCATACTCGACATATCCAAAACGTGCTTGTATGGATTTCATCATGAGTATATGGCACCTTTGTATCAAAATAAGTGTGAAATCATGTATACCGATACGGACAGTCTCATCTATGACATTGAGAGCGATGATGTATATGCCGACATGAAGCGTGACATTGCAAAATTCGATACGTGCGATTACGGTGCGGACAATAAGTATGGTATGCCGCTACTGAACAAAAAGGTACCCGGTCTTATGAAAGACGAATGTAATGGTGCCATTATGATGGTATTCATCGGACTTCGTTCGAAAATGTACGCGACACAGGTCGAAGGAAAAAAGGACACAAAAAATGTTAAAGGTATTCGCAATAGCGTTGTAACGAGGACGATACAATTCGAAGACTATGTTCGGTGTTTGAATGAGGACATTGAAATGATGGGTACGCAAACGTGCATCAGATCAAAATTGCACAAAGTCTACACAATCCCTGAGACAAAAATTGCTCTAAGCCCACATGACGATAAGCGATATATTATACCCGGCTCCTCTAAAACCCTACCATGGGAGCATTATAGAATACCGATGTAAAAAAAGAAAATTAAATGTAAATTTTTTCATAAATAATAATAGTCTTTGTAAAGAGATTGATTATTTTTGTAAATAAAGAAAAGGACTTTTCGTAATCCTATGTTTGTGTGTGTGTGTGTGTGTGTGTGTGTGTGTGTGTGTGTGTGTGTGTGCGTGTGTGCGTGCGTGCGTGCGTGCGTGCGTGCGTGCGTGCGTGCGTGCGTGCGTGCGTGCGTGCGTGCGTGCGTGCGTGCGTGCGTGCGTGCGTGCGTGCGTGCGTGCGTGCGTGCGTGCGTGCGTGCGTGCGTGCGTGCGTGTGTGTGTGTGTGTGTGTGTGTGTGTGTGTGTGTGTGTGTGTGTGTGTTTATCACTCTATTTTGTCCATCTCCTCGTAGCCACGTACTACGAATAAAAAGGGATTACTGAAGGCGAGAAGGAAAAAAAAGCAAGCTCGGGATGCCTGCTGTGGAGTCGGTCGGAGGCCTTGGAGGGGTACATACGGAGACGACCAGCAGTTTAGGTCAAGAGTCATAAAACATATATATTTTTCCATTTTCTTTATTATCGACTACAAATCGGATTTACTTATCCAACTATTGTGGCTATTGTCGAACCCTAGCCATTTTACAAACATTCGATTACCGCGCTTCTTCAATACTACTTCAATGAGATAAATATCGGGGTGCTTGACACTGAGAAGCTCTTGTTCGTAGAAACCACC
The DNA here is from genome assembly GCA_963210295.1 of Ophion ellenae. Lineage (NCBI taxonomy): Eukaryota > Metazoa > Arthropoda > Insecta > Hymenoptera > Ichneumonidae > Ophion > Ophion ellenae. The sequence continues at coordinate 6,415,388 of OY723388.1, forward strand.
GGCGATCTGTTGTTCCGTTTGGGGTGTAATCCTTTTCGAAAACAGTCTTAAATTTTCTGATTCTCACTTTATCACCAACGGCGAATTTCGGTGGTCTTTTCATTGGAGGCTTATGGAAAATCTGCTGCAATTGCTTCTCATTTTCCGCGGTGACATTTCTCGGCTTCATCTTAATGGTGCGGTGTATTGAATCATTATATTCGGCTACCAGATTGTCAAGAATATCGATCCACTTATAATTACCACGAAGACTAAATTGCATCCACATCTTATTCTTCAATGTACGATTCAAACGCTCGCAAATGGATGCCTTCAAGTTGCTATATGTTGAATACATGTGAATATTGTACTTTTTCATGATGGCCTTAAAGTCACAATTGTAAAATTCTTTTCCCCGATCAACGTGTAAGTTCTGTGGTATGCGCCCCTTAACGAGGATCGACTTCATTGCTACCGCTGCATCTTTACCACTCTTACTCAGCATTGGCACGGCGCAGGCGAATTTTGAGAAGGTATCGATGACGGTGAGGAGATGTTTGTGTTTGGAGTTGTGACGCGCGTATGATGACATATCGACGAGATCAGCTTGCCAGGTCTCGTCCAAGCCACGGATGTCCACATGTCGTCGCGGATAGTTTCGTCGAGCAGGCTTATGTAGCTCCAGCACGAGAGCGCCCCTTTTTTCGTTCATTTTCCAGTCCACTCAGTCGTGCATCCAATTCAGCAATGACGTTTGAATTACGAATCACCAAATCTTGTAGAGTTTTGACATCGGCCTCGAGTGTCCTCGCAATGTCCCGTATCGTAGCTTCAAGTCCATGAACCAACAACTGACTACTCTCATTCATTTCTTTACGTATGTTCTTAATGATAGTTCGAGATTTCTTTTGTCACGCACTTAGAGTGATGGCGTCATCTTCTCCTTCCGGATTTGCAATGTTACACAATCGTTTCTGCCCCAAGTCATAATGACCATCTGCGGTAATTCTAAAGCCAATCGCTGGTCGACCTGGAGGACCTTGCTTACTGTGGAGTACACTCCTACTTGAATGACGTCCAAACACATCGACTCTCATGATGAGAATGCGTAAATTCCCCGATGTCGAGTTAATAAATGATTTCAGCTTCACGCAATTCGTCAATAATCGATATAATTTCATTCGCATGTGATGAATTTCCGGCTGCTTGTGATGCCAGAAGTAAGCGAAGACGATCCACTAGCTCGTTTGTATTATCCCAATAAATATAGTCCAATTGGGTGTTTTTTCTAGCTAGCTTATACTTTGGCATACCCTATCCCACATGATGATCGATTATATTTGCGATATATGTGTTAAATTTGTGGCTGGTGTTACGTCGTATAGCCTCACTAGGCTTATAAAATTTTTTGTGCGCATTCGTCGAAAATACAATCTTTTCATAGTTTTTCAAATCGTCCGGTGTGAGAGTTTCGACATTGGGCACTTTTTTAAACAACCGCTCTGTTAATCGAACAGTTTTCGCATAACTCGCATCTCCCACACGAATATGTTGAGAGTCGCAAATTATCGGAGAATTGCCGATCATTAATTTGTTGTTTGCGAGATTTCGTACACCGTATAATACATCCAAGCTTGCCGTTCTATTTGTTTGTAATAGAAGGAGATATTCGCTGATTAGCTCATCGACATTTTGCGAGTCATCATCATCATCCTCATATATCAATTTGAAAGAATCTTGTATTTCACTCTTCAAGGAATCATGTGCCTCATTTTGATTTTTCACACTATTTAACGCATCTTCTTTTTCTTCTTCAACATTATCACCCACTTTTTCATCCTTAATTTCCTCCTTCACCACCACAGCACACTATTCTTATATGACACCAATTTCTCCAATGGCTCCACTATAGGCTTAAAGACATCCTGAAAAGAAGGCCCGAACATTATCCTGCTTTTCGCATGCTATATCATCAAAGATAAATATAGAGTTGGATCGTGCATCACTTGGTGCTATCACTTGTTCATGTGCCTCGAATGGATGATATTCAACTTCACTCACAGTTTCGAGTAATTATTCGGGCAACTTATACTTTGGCTGCTTCAACGATTTGGAATACAAGTAAATGTTCTCAAATCTCAAACCATTCGGATGGACGATGAGAGTGAGCAAAGCGTTGGTTTTCCTACAATTGGATGGACCGAAAAATAGTGCACGTATGCTATCCGGCAATAAATTCCCATGACGTTTTTGTTTCTTCGCCCCACCGTCTTCGACAAACTCTTCGAAATTGATCACGGGGAGTCCACCTCCGATAGTTTGCTTCTTGAACGTCATCTCACACACGACTAACGGCGAAATCATAAATAGGCTTCTTATAGGGATTATCAATCAGCCGCATATTGTCTTTAGACATGATCATGCATGGGAAAAGTGGTGAAGGTTTAGTCAACCGCCTAATCAACAAACTCCCCGTTGAACTACATCTGCCTGGGTATCAGTATTGGGGACCAGGCACAAAGTTGGTCAAGCGCCTTGCTCGTGGTGATCCGGGCATTAACCCATCGGATACGGCTTGTAAACAACACGATATTGCGTATTCCAAAAATCCGGATAATCTTGAGGCGAGGCATTTGGCGGATAAAGTGTTGGCCAAACAGGCTGGGCAACGCGTTACTGCGAGAGACGCTAGTGTCGGTGAAAAAGCCAGTGCTTGGGGTGTGGCAAATATAATGAAGACAAAGAGAAAATTTGGCATGGGGATAAAGACCCGCAAGGGTGGCGTTTGTTTGAAAAAAATAATTGGCGCTGCAAAGAAGACAATGATTCAAAGTAATGATCCGCATAAGATTATTAAATCAGCTCTAAAGGGTGCTCGCGCAGCTGTAAGGATGCAGGGTGGTAAAGTACGCACACCTCGGGTTCTACCTGTACCCCAAACAATTGGTGGTTTATTGCCCTTCCTCGTGCCCATTTTTGCGGGTCTTAGCGCTGCGGGTGCTTTGTCGGGTGGTGCGGCTAGTATAGCTAAAGCCGTAAATGCTGCTCAAGCAGCTAAACGTGAATTGGATGAAAGTGAGCGTCATAATCGGACAATTGAAGCAATTGCATTAGGTCGAGGTCTACATCTGAAACCATATAAGCAGGGATTGGACCTTCATATCAAGCCAAAAAACTATACGTTACGCTACCTCACCGACCCCTCACCGACCGCGACCTACTTCAATATGCAAAAATCCTAAAGATTCCACATTTTCGTGGAGTTTACATGCGTGACAGATTGCCAGCGAGCGGACCTCTCAAATGTGAAGCAGCAATTGTAAATTTGGATGAAAATGCCGGTCCTGGAACACAATGGGTCGCTTACAAAAAGACTGGATGGAAAGTCGTGTACTTTGATAGTTTCGGCAATCTCCCACCACCATCCGAACTCATGAGATATTTTCGTGTTGGTAGCGTAAATTATAATTATAAGGGATATCAGGAATATGATACGATTGAATGTGAGCATTTCTGTCTCAAATTTTTTTGTCGACAATTGCAGCACATACACTATATATAGGGGGGAAATGACGTGGAGAATTCAGTTCTCAATTTACAAGCATCATGGATGAAAGTTTAACATTGACCATATCTGGCTCATCATCCATACTCGAGGCGCAATACTTTCCCCCCATCGAACTCTTGCCACATCAAAATTATACTCTCGGCCTCGTGGAATTATAAACCTTCAACTCTATTCCCAATGTCGACGTTGAGCACGATAAACTTTACGTGGGAGATGAGGTGTTGACGATACCTACGGGTAGTTATGAAATCGAGGATATTGAGACGTTTGTACAAGCAGCGCTGTCGCGTAAAAACATCAAAATCAGCATTAAACTCAATAATAATACGCTACGCAGTGAGATCGAGTGTGATCACGATGTAAATTTTGAGCCGAAAGATTCTATTGGGCATCTACTAGACTTTACCGCACGCAAATTGGAAGCCAATAAAAGACACGAATCGGACCTTCCTGTAGCCATTCTCAAAGTGAACACCCTACGCGTTGAGTGCAACATTACCGCTGGTGCCTATATTAACGGACAAAAAGTACACACAACTCACGAATTTTTTCCATCTGTGCCACCGGGCTATAAGATCATTGAAGTTCCCTTCCACGTAATTTATCTGCCAATCACGAGCCGAATGATTGACGCGATACAGCTTCGCATAGTAGATCAGGCCGGTGGTTTGGTAAATTTCCGCGGTGAAGTGATCACCATACGCCTGCATATAAAGTCGTGATGGGCATTGTTTTCAACAGATCTTCCAATAACAATAAACGGCCATGGATAAAAACAATCAGTCGTCGGCCAGCGCCCAAAGTGCTAACACCTCAAAACGTGCTACTCTTGAAGAGTTTGGGTCTCAAAGTGCGTGGCGAAAGTGCGTAAAAAATTATTTAGTCTGTGCTCTGTGCATCTGTTGCGTGAAATGGAGGAAGAAATTGTAAACATTCAGGCGCCCGTGGTCTTTGATGAATCCATCATCCATTGTGAGATTCACGCTCATCAGCCATGTGCATCTTCAACCTTCAATAACAGCGAAATCCGTATTGCCATCCAACATCAAGACCTCTCCATCCTGCCAAGCAAGAGTTCTCTACACATATGTGGGAAATTATCCAAGCGTGATGGTGCGCCCACCACTGCTACAAGTCTCGTCAACAATGCCATTTGTCATTTGTTTGAGGAAGTGCGATATGAATTGAATGCCATAGAAATCGATCGTAATAAGAATGTTGGCATAACGAGTGTAATTAAGGGATATTCATCTCTCTCACCGGCCAAAAGTTCTATGCTCAAGAACACTGGATGGCTCGATGTCGAAGAGACCAAGCAGATTGTGGATGTATCGGGAAACTTTGATGTGTGCATTCGGCTCAGCGTGCTCCTCGGGTTTGCCGAAGATTATCGTAAAATTGTCGTAAATGCCAAGCATGAGTTGTTCTCACGAGATCAAAGACCGACGACAATGCCATTGTGCAAACAGCGCCCGAAGACTACAAACTCGTATTGCATAAAATAGAATGGCATGTGCCGTATGTAACAGTCTCGGATCAACTCTCATCATCAAATTCAACTATTAAAGTTTCTCGCCAGAGACGCACCAATCTCCATGAGTTTTCGAACATGGGAACTGTACGAATATCCATTGATGCCTGTCACCTCCAAGCACGTGTGGTCTGTGAAAACCTCGATTCAGCTGGAGAAGCCACGATATGTCATACTCGCGCTGCAGACGGGACGGAAAAATATGAAACAACACAATGCGAGCCACTTTGATCATTGTAACCTGAGCGATGTCAAACTTTACCTTAACTCACAATGTTATCCATATGGAAATTTGAATTTGAACATTAATCAAAATCAATATGCTCTACTCTACGAGATGTACGCAAACTTTCAACCGACCTATTACAACGAAGAGGCCGAACCATGGCTGAGCAGGATTGAATTTTTAGAAAAAGCCCCCCTCGTTGTCATTGACTGCTCAAAGCAAAATGATTCTCTCACGTCCGGCCCTGTAGACGTGCGCCTTGAGTTCGAATTGAAAAATAATATTCCGCCACAACCTTCAGCATACTGCATGATCCTCCGTGATCGTATTGTCGAGTACAATCCAATCAGTGGGGGGGGGGGGTTAAAAAATTGGTATAAAATCATGCCGATAATTCGCATCCACTTCAGTCAACATGGAGCTTATCGTCGATGTACAGGGCTTCAAGAGCCCCATCAACAAATTTGTCCTAAAGGAGATGTCCATCATCAAACTCCACGACAAGGATGCTGAACCGCTGACGCTCGCCTTCGACGCACCATTTGCATGGGACTCTTTACCGGCCAAGTACAAAATGGCAAACAAGTAGTTGGAACGAAATTTCCATGGAAGACGATGGGATCACAGCGGCATACCATACGAGGCAGCTAGAAAGACAATTCGAGAAATCTTGCAAGGAGCTCCCAACATCTATGCGAAGGGATTCGAGAAATGCGCATGGCTATCAAGATTCGCGGTTTCCGCGACAAACGTCATCGACTTGGAGACTCTGGACTGTCCATCGCTGCAGAAGTTGCCGAAAATCACAAACTCCAAATGTCCCCATCATTCCTTCAACACGAAATACAACTGCGCCCATGATAATGTAAAATCGCTGAAAAGCTGGTTGACTGTATACGAAGCGTTGTGTGAGCGAGGGATTTTTTTTAAAGAATAAAAAAACATTTCGATGAAAATATATACTATTTGTATTATTCATTTATTCTACGATGAAAATTGTTTTGTATTTCTCCTTCTCATACATTTTGATAAAGCAGTTTTTTTAATACATTTTTTGCACATAGTCAAACACTTAAAACGTCGAAAACGCTGGTGAGACGACTTTGATCTGGACGGCTGTTCCACTCAACGAGGCTTTCCCAACGAATTTGCTCTTTTCCACCATACTCCAAAACAATGGAACTTGACGCTGATATATTTTCGACAACTGCATGTAGAGTTGATTATTACGCGCCAGTTGCAGCATACTCTCGATGATGCAGACAGCCGTTCGATGATGGTGCTCCAACGAATTTCGTCTTTTTCCACCATGTGTGCTCAGACTTCGAAAAAGTCTATGCTGTTGTATTTTCCACCTTTGTATGTCATCCAGAGATGATGATCACGTGCCGCTTGCCGCATTCGCTCGAACATTTCCAAATCTTCATCAAAGGCCTTCACAAGTCGCGCTGGTAAGAAGACAGTGAACTCATCCGCGATGTCCACGATGCAGCGTTTCCCAAACTTGGTTTGTACAGCCCTCATGTCGGAGATTCGATGATCCGAGTGAACGCGGAATTCTGACAGCTCCTTCGTTAGAAGGAATTCCGCCATCACGCTAACTTTGTTTATGCTCGAGAGATCCATCTTCCCATAATTTCAAAGTTCCTTTTTTTGGAGAGATGTTGATGTTGCGGTGGAATAATGCAGTCTGAGCTTGGTCCACGAAATTATAAGCTTCCTCGTAACACTCCCACTCAAATTTTCAAACTTCTCCCCACTTTTCCAATCGTGAAAAAAAAAACAAGTTTAAACACGTTAGAAGAATCCCCATACGTGGAGAATTTCCTCCATCACGCCTCTACACTTCTCCAATCATGAAAAACAAGTTCAAACACGTCTGAAAATCCTCGTACGTGGAGAATTTGCCCCCTCATGACATTTTTGACATTCCCGACGTTGAGGTGGGGGGCCGTCAATGTGATCTCTCATTTGCGGTGTATTATAATGCTCCATGCATGGAAGATATGATATCACTTCACTATCTTTCCGATGATGTTCTGGCAAACGATCCCACAATAAACCAATGTAGTTTCCCCAATAATTCAAGAGCAAGACCTTTGGGATCTGTGCGACCTCGTTTTTGGTCAAGTCCAGGGAGTGCTTGGCCGATTGCACTGCGTACATACTCGCACATGTGAACATCTTAACGTTATATTTCGGAATGACACCGAGACGTGGACGTATTGAAACTTATTTTTGAAGAGTGCAGCTCGAGTGGTCCATCTGCGGTCAAAGTCTTTGATGTTAAATTCCTAAAGTTTATAGTTTTTTCAAGAAAAAACCCCTGACTTGTCAGGACCTGTCTCAAGTGTCGGCGAGACTCGAGTTGATACGCATACAAACATTTTAAGGATTTTGGAAAAACGAAACCAAGGCACCGCAGATGCATGTAATAAATAAAAGGGCTTTAAAGTGCCTCCTTTATGTGATCTTCAAATTGTTGAAATTTTCCCCTACCCATATACGGTCGTCACGCGCACATATCGTGTCCACACACACACACACACACACACACACACACACACACACACACACACACACACACACACACACACACACACACACACACACACACACACACACACACACACACACACACGCACGCACGCACGCACGCACGCACACACACACGCACGCACGCACGCACGCACGCACGCACGCACACACACACACACGCACGCACGCACGCACACACACACACACACAAATTAGTGTAGAAAGAAAAACACTCCGCTTGCATCGATGATAATATTTGTATGTCTATAATAAATTAGAAGATTTATGGGTTTTCAACGCTGACTCACCATGATCCCCGCCCCTACAAAACACTCGGCGACAGCGGCTTCCTGCCACCCGCTCTTCGGACCGCATGGCTACCCCCTCCATAGAGACCCCTGACATCCCCCCTCGTAACGTCACGCCCTCGGCCCCTCTCCGCCATGTATACTAGGCTTCCCCGCGCTGGACCCCCGCCCCGCTCCCCCCTGAGATCCCAGACTTAGAACCAGCCTATTACCACTACTGGACAGCACGACATGATGCTATGCTATATCAAAAAATCAAAAACGAAGAAAGAGCACGCTATTGCGGCAACGAAGCGAGGAATTGGTGACAAACTGTAGCGGCGAGTTAAAGGCGTATTTCGAGCACGCTGGGACGCATCTGCGACGGCACAGGGACGGCACGCTGTTGTCGCGTGTTTAGAGCAATAACGCATGCTACATTGCCGACAGCCGGACAGCATATCGACGGCACGCTGTTTCGAAGCAATGGCAGCTGACCCCAGGTGAGTTTAGAATATAATTTTGCGTCTGAATTAAAGGAATACAATTAAGTAGAATTCATCATTTTTTCAATAAATTATTAACCCTCCAAGTGTATTTTTATCTATGAATTTCTTAATTTTTTTTTCGACGTGCGTATAGTACGTCGCGTAAAGCACGTAGATAGTAGACATGCGCAAAACAGTTCTTTATAAAGTAATGTGATATGGCATTACATTTCTTACTGAGTGATATTACATTACATCACCCAAAACATCACCCAAGATGGCGCTCCATGCGGCAGCCTACTATCACGTCTTGTGTGATATTTTAATGGAATGATAGGGTGTAATATAGAGTAATAGATAGATTAACACCCGTATTCATAGTCGTTCCTTCAGAAACAAGGATTCCTGATTCCGCGTTTCATTGCAAACGCGAAATGAGGAATCCTTATTTCTTTAGGAACGACTGTGAATACGGGTGTTATTACATGAGATAGCGAGTTATATAGTGACGTGACGACATAAAGGGTATTCCAGGCTTAGGACTGGCAATACATATGGTTTACAATTATGGTTGACCATGAATATTTACGTATTTAAAAATCAACTTTATTCGTTAACAACAATTGTTATTTTTTTATTTTTTCAAATAACTTTTGTTTATTCTTATCGAAACCACACGTTTACAGGGGACGGATGTAGCTGTGATGTTCGATCGTTTCAACATATATTAGCACAACTATTATATTAAAATATACTAATTACTAATAGAATGATAGTATATTTATTAACCTTGAACAGCTCTTGTTTGTTTTTATTGTATTATTTAAAAAAAATTAATTGCAGCTAATGAATAATAATTGCGACAGTTTTTTTGTCGTAAAACGTGTGCGCCTTTCATTTAAAGTTAGGCCCGCCTTTGAAAACACACGCTCACAAGGGACGGATGTAGCCGTGATGTTCAATCGTTTTAACATGTATTTGTATAAGTTCGTTTGTTGTATGTATTTGTATAAGTTCCACCAGAGCAGTGGATTTTCTGATCTTTTGATGAGCGGTTCTTCTATATATTTATCCAACTCGACGATGCCGGCTGCAGTCGGATTTTGCGGGACGAGAACAGCAATTTCCGTGTCAAATTCGTCCCAAATGGAGACACATTCACCAGATGATGTCGGCTGTGGAACTGGTACTTCTTGAATTGGTTCTGGGGTTCGGTCTGCGCCAATTCTCAGTTTCAGTGCTGATACAGCTCTTTCAAGATTGTGAGGGTCATTAAAACCGCTTTTTTTTAAACCGCGGATCTAGTATGGTTGCCTCACAAAGAAGCACATTCTTTTCTACCTCTCCAAACCTTTGACGCATTTGCGTCTTTAGGGAGTTAAGTAGCCGTTCAATACTTTCATTATTGTCGCTAGAATATTTGATAAGTGTCCGGTTTATAAGTTTACAATATACTATATATTTTTACGTAGACACATATTCTTCACCGCAGATTTCGGCAGTGACGTCATAAAAAATTCTCAAAAGCTTGGTTGCTTTTTCGATTATCGTCCAATCGTTTTGCGGCATACTCAAGTTTGGTCGCATTATTGCTAACGTGGCGATAAGGGCATCTTTTACTCTTAATAGCCTCATGAGCATGTCGTAGGTAGAATTCCACCGTGTAGCCACGTCTTGTTTGAGTTTCAACGGCGATATTTGCATTTGTTCTTCGATCTCCGTTAATTTCTTTTTGGCCGGATTGCTTCGGTGAAAATATTCCACGATAGCCTTAACCCTGTTCACGGTGTCGGATATTTCACTTATGCTTGATTGCACTACTAAATTGAGAGTGTGCGCATAGCAAGACAGTGAGCGCCAGCTGCCTAGCCGAACAGCACTTAGCATATTTGCGGCATTGTCGCTGACTATGACATTCCCGTGCTGGTGTAAATTCCATTCTAGAAACTTAGCCTCTAGGAAGTTTTTGAGGTTAACACTTGTGTGTCTCTCTTCAAATTCAATACATCCTATCATGACCGTGCATAGCTTGTGCGTTTCTGTGTCGATGAAATGCGCGGTGACAGCGATGTACCCGTCATTCACAATAGACGTCCAGGCGTCCGTTGTTATACAAACAGCTGCCGCTTTTGCCATTTGTTTTTTAACAGCTTCCAAAACTTTATTGTAGACCTTAGGAAGCAGGCTTTCCGAGACAGCTTTCCGCGTCGGCAGGGTATACCCGGGATTTAACATTTCGACGAACCTCCGGAACTCGACTTCGTCAAGCATTCAAAGGGCGTGGTAGCGTTTTGCGATCATTCTAACTAATTGCTCGTCAAGCTGTTGTATCCGGTTCCTTGGTAGTGATTTTTTTGATAATAGATAGTCGGCTATCGAAGGAGCTGCCTGCTGAATTTCCTTATTTGGAAATCTCAATGGTATTGACGCTTCATTCGTGGCCACTTTCACTTGTGCTGAATCTTTACTACCTGAGGGAATCGGCTCTACTTCGATCTCATTATCGACATTTCGATCGGAAAGAGACACAAGCTGTCTGTCACTGTTAACTTTTATTGTAGGATGGATGGCTGTCATGTGTCGGCTTAGGCTACCTATTGAGCTGGAAGAAATTGCCAGTATACGCGAGCAGTAGCCACATTTGGCCTTTTTGCTCGGAACAACTTCTTCGAAGTGGTTCCAAAGAGGGCTACTTTTTCTCTTAGTCGCCATTATACACTATATGTGGAAGCAATGCGATTGATGATGACCACGTACTGTAGCATTACACTAAGGCTGGGTTTAGTGCTCGACCGACATCAGCGCTCATCGTCGGACGTTATACGCAATGCATATAACTACAACGCTTTACCGACATCAGCGCTCACCGTCGGTCGTTATATGATTACATATAACTATATACGCTCGACTGACATCAGCGCTCCCCGTCGGTCGAGCACTGAACCCAGTCTGATGTATTACGCGTTATATGACCCGACACTCGACCGATATCAGCGCTCCCCGTCGGTCGAGCACTAAACCTAGCCTTAGTGTGATGTGTAATGCTTAATTTGGTCGAGTCATGTGTAATGCTACAGTACGCGGTCGGGTGATATTACGCGTGATGCATCGATCGCATTACTTACACACGTCTAGTAGATAGGAAAAAAGTCGTACGGCGGGGTCAGATTAGATGGATCGATATTAATTTGACAAGAATACCCATTTTATAAGTCATTTTATTGTAGTCTCAGAATCGTTGGCAGATACATCTAGATCTCATTACGTTTCTATTATACCCGGTGAGGGAAAAGGATGTAGCCCTGGTCCCGATAAGCTGACGATCAATGTGGGCATGCAGTATAAAAATCCGAGTTTTGCGGAATCGCTAGCCACATTTGAAATCACAGTGGTCTATGGACGCCACGAAAACCCGAATACTTTAAACCGCACACCCGTGTGTTGGGGGACCACATTTTAAAGTGGAATCCGAAGCACTCATCCTCACCATGCTCTCAGCCCTCGCACTCGTAAAATAAAATACGACTTAATATGTAACAGAATAAATCTTAACAATTATGCGGCTCAGTGATGCAACGAAAATGAAGCAAACCTCTTTTCGTTCTTTTTATAACCGGTATATTTCAATACAGACTTTCGACTGACGCGATATAAAAATGAACAACATTGCAGCACATTACAAACAGTTTTTAGAACAATGATTACCGTTCTGTATGAATTCGTCGATACCTATGGTCATTACGAAATATATTTCCAAGCAGGAAAAAAGATATAGCCCTGTTCCCGATAAGCTAGGGGTCGTCCATTAATGACGTGAGGTTTTTAGGCCACTTTTTGAACCCCCCCCCCCCCCTCCCCATGGTGATATGTGGTGAGGTTTTGTAGCCCCCCCCCTCTCCCCACCACATCGCGTGTATTTTTTTGTTAAGAAACGTCTGACACAAGCGATAGAGAATGCGGTATTTTATGATGAAAAACAAAATAATATATAAGTATTATCAGCATATTTAAATGGCATTGTCCGCGCAGTTACAAAAAAAATACACGTGATATGTCACAACACCCCCCGCCGCCCCAGTGTGATGAATCGTGATGTTATCCACCCCCCCCCCTCTATTTGAGCCTCACGTCATTAATGGACGACCCCCTAACGATGAATGTGGGCATGCAGTATAAAAATTCAAGTTTTGCGGAATCGCTAGCCACCTTTGAATCCACAGTGGTCTACCGACGCCACGAAAACACGAATACCTTAAACCGTATACCCGTGCGTTTGAGAACCTCGGTTTAAACTGGAATCCGTACCACTCATCCGCACCATGCACTCAGCTTTTTTATTCGTGAAATACAATACATCTTAATATAATATAATACATCTCAACGACTATGGAGCTTACAGATATATATATATATATATACATACACACACACACACACACACACATATATATATATATATATGTATACACACATACATATTTTGATACATCCGAAGGGGTAGGTACCACTGTAGAATTTTCAAAAAATCGTTTCTTTTTATTGGCTTAAAAAATATTTTGAACTCCGTAGAATATGACTTGAAATGCATTTTACCCCAAACATGATTTTTCAAAATGGCACGCGGCATAACTCTAACTATTATCAATCCTTTTACTTGAAAATTTAACCACATCTTGACAACAAAATTTCGAAGAGACTGACGTAGGGGATTTTCGACACGTTCGTTCAAACTATTTAAATGACCGGTCCAAGTTTTTTTCTGTAAAAATTGGGCAATTGGAAACAAACTCCCCCCAATTTCTGAAAAATAAATTCATCAAAAATTCCCTATGTCATTCTCTAATTACACTAATGTAGATTAAAAAAAAATTCTCTACATTAGATTGGGTTAAGTTTTATCGCGAGCCACAGAGCGACTCGACCTCAACATGCCTCAGAAGAATTGCACAGTGCCGCTATTTTTATACATATCTTTTCATAAATTTACTGCAATATACTTGAATATATGTCCAACAATCACCTCAAGTTTTATTATTCAGTGGCCTTTTCTTCGACTACAAAAAAAAAATGCCTATAATTTAGGCCTCTACAGTGCTGTCACCACTCAATACAATATCATACATTTCAACAACTATGCAGTTTAGTGATGTAATGAAAACAAAGCAAAAATAATACTTATTATATCGATGTACGGGATCTTACGTTCGAAGCGATCGAATCCAGGGAAGACGACGAGACTCTTCGTTGGCGGGGTCGTCGGTTGGTGACGGGTACGTTGGTTGTTCGCATTTTGTTGCCTGCCCGTATCCGTGTCGGGAATTTCATGTTGATCGCCAGTTCGAACGTATCCTCCGATTCCCCTACGGTTTTCCAGTCTATAGAGACTGTTTTGATGGCGCTGTTTGGAGCCCCTGAGCGCGATGATCATCGCATCGGCGAATTCGGACCAATTTGGTTTCGGATAACTTCGAATCCTCGCAACTGCCGCTATTATTAACGTAACGATTACAAAGATTAATTACTTCTTACCGTGGAAAAATATTCTGTCTGTAATAAAAGAAAAGTTAATTAATTGGTCAGATGGCATACCATACAGGGCGTTGGCGAATCTTGTTTTACCAAGAGCTATCTCGTTTAACTTCCGACCGTGCCAGGTTAAAGCTGGAGATACCGAATCTTTGTCTCTGTAACAAAAAGCAAACAGAATAGCGGAACGTGCTCAGATAATAGTGGCTTCTCATCCGTGCATGAGTACCGATGAAGCTCCGGTTACTCTTGATCGACACAATACTCGTCCGCTACCCCGTGATATTCACGTAGACGATGTTGCCCAATTCCGCCGCTTGAGAAGTCCAAAGTTCACCTTGAGTACAACAAATCGCAATCGTTGTTGTTTGCTCAAGGGTTCAACGATATGTATGGCCGAAAACATAATTGTTTATCAGAATATTATATATCTGATTGTAAAAAATTCGATTGCGTGGAACCATTCTTCAATGTTGGTATTCCATCGAGTGAAATTGGGTTCTTCAAGTGGCAAACACTCGGCCGGGTGCTTTTTTATGGTCCCGTTGAACGATGTCCACGCAAAGTGTTATACGATGACTATGTGGTCGCAGGGGCGGATTTGATCCGTTGGTCGCCCTAGGCATATGAAAGATTGCCGAAAGATTGCCCCCTACTCGCTGTAAAGCACGAAAAATTAAATGAAGTATAGGAATAACATTAAAATGAAAAACAACGAAAGTCAATGATAAAAGTAAATGATAAAATTATCTCAATCAGTGTTTGGCAGATACTATACAATGAATCGTTATTCACAAATTGTCTTTTGTCTGGCTTTCTGAGCAGCGAATTTGCTTATCAAATCATCACAATCCAAAGACCGTAGCAACTGTGATTTGATGCAGAGGATAGCCAGAGCGTTCAAACTGTTCTCGTTCATTTTCGAGCGCAAATAATTTTTCACCCGCCGCAAACACGAGACGCTGCGTTCACCGGAACAGTTCGTAATCGGGATACAATCACACATACGTAGAGCTATATCAACGTTAGGATAAATGCTGTGTAGATCCTGATCATGAAGCCATTTCAATAATGTCATCGGCGTATCGGTTTGGCTTCGGCTCGAAAAACACTGGCAGCGAAAATGTTAGCACTCTTCCACAAAACCCTCTTCGAGATCAGAAGAGTAAATATTTTTTAACGCTGTTGCTTTCTCTTCTACTTCAGCTGGGCTTAGGATCGTCAGGTTTGTGAGAAACGAGAATTTATCATGAAATTGCTGAAATGCTTCTCGTCGTTTTCGTAGCTCGCAAAGAAGTTGATCTATGATGACCAAAAACGTGGAGACTCGTAGTTTTTCCCGACCACTCATTTCCGTTTGTTCGGTAGACTCGTCGAAATGGAGTTTTCTTTTGCGCGTCATTTCTTTTTCATATTCTCCCGTTACAGACAGTTTCCGCGCTTTTTCTTCGTAGTCATCGAAGTGTTCCGGGTTTCGCACTGAGTCCGATTAATGGGTCGTAAATCTGAACAGCGGTAAATATGTCGACGTCTACAGCCTGCAATTTTCTATTGGCAATATCCAACCGATTGAGTAAAAAACCCCAAAAAACGGTCATGAACGCTATCTCCAATCGCTTTAGCTTCAATCGAATACCTTTCGCTTCAGATCGACTGATCGATTTTTCGGTGGTATCATTTTCAAAGGTGCAGCGCTGTATAAATTGCGTGCCAAGACTCCAACAAACTTTTGCATGCATCTGCACGAGCTGACCAACGAGTTGTCGACAGGCTTTTCACGGTACTTGTTCCCGCTTACAAATTTTCTTTAGAGCGACGTTGAGCTTCTAAGATCTCCCAGCGATGTGTTGATACAGTAAAAAAATTGTACACTTCTTGTAGAAGTTCAAAAAACTAACAAGCTTCTTCGCAATTTTCTGCTGCGGATTGCCCAACGAGATTTAGCGAATGAGCTGCACAAGGAACATACGCTTCTTCTGGGGACAGTTTTTTAATTTGTGCCTGCAGTCCATTGTAAATCCCGGACATGTTGGAAGCGTTGTCACATGACTGACAACGACAATTTGAGATCTCAATGTCAAATTTATTCAAGGCTTGAGTGATGGCGTCTGTCATTTCTTGCGCTTTATGGACGGTGTAAGGAATAAATTGGAGGAAGCGTTCAATCGGAGAACCATCGTTTTGAACGTAACGAATCACAAGTGTTAATTGATCGACATGAGATATGTCTCGTGAAGAGTCTACGATCATGGAGAAGTATTTCGCTGACTTGATCTTACTGACAATAGTACGGAGGTCTGTATCGGCGATAAGTTTAATAAACTTTTAAACTTATGGCCGATAAGTTTAATAAAGTTTAATAAAGTTTAATAAAGAGCTGTGCTGTCAACCGCTGATCAATACGACCGAGAATATTTCCTCTCTTCTTCATATTCAAAATGCATAACTTATGGGTTGCGGAGTTCTCGTGCTGTGCCACCCGACTCACAGTAGGAGAAAAGCCCAAAAACCTGGCCAAAACCTCAAATGACCTTTGACGGGAATGAAAATTGGCTTACAGGGGTTTTCAAGGTCGCTGATTACGAATCTGAAAGCCAAATTATCGTAAACAAAATGGCCGATCCAATATGGCTGACATGAATGTTAAAAAGTTGCCAGATGTCGACAAAAATTGGTATTTACGGGTTTTCAAGGTCGCTGATTAGGAATCCGCAAGCCAAATTATCGTAAAAAAAAATGGCCGATCCAATATGGCCGACATGAACGTTAAAAAGTTACCAGATGTTGACAAAAATTGGTATATACGGGTTTTCAAGGTCGCTGATTACCAATCCGATATCTATTGTTTATAACTTGCAACAAAGAGCTTACAGCAAATTGTTATAAACAAAATGGCCGAGTATCCTGCTAAATAGATAAATTAATATATTTTAAAAAATCATCATAATAAAATAAACGTGAACAGTGTATTCTACGCAATTATTATTTTTATTTCCAAAATACATACGGAACGTTTCAAAAATAGAAAATTTTATTCTTAATCAAAATCGTAATCGGAGTCGGAGTCGGAGTCAGAATCATTATCCGAGTTTGTATCTATTACAACTCCCGGCACGGCTTCAATCTCGGCGCAAAATTCGTCTGCTGCAGCAGTCACTTTAGGAGCGATCAACATCGCTACAGCTTCCGGCGACAAACTCTTCAGCTTCTTCTGTGGTAGTCTTCTGACACTTGAAATGTACGGATCAGAAGTAACTAAGAGCCGATGAAAAACGTCTTCCATAGTTTTAACCCTGGAACTTTTTCGCGCAAAATCTTCTCGATATCGTTTGATGTCTTTGTTTCGAGCTTCCTGAGCATCTTCGGATAATTGGCCGATTGGTAATAGAGCATGAGTTATTATCACTGGACCATGAATTAATAGTTTGTGCACCGAAGTAGGCATGGAGTACCAAGGGTATAATGCAACGGTCTTTCTTGCCGTTTCAATAGCATACTGTTCAAATCTTTCACAGTTTATCTCGTGGCCACACGATATAACTTGTAGGATTACGTACAAGCGTTTAATAACTTCTTCGTTGACCCCCGTTATCGCAGCGGAAACCGTCGAATTTTGAAAGAATCGCCGAGCTGTGTTGCCATCATTGCTGCTGCCGTATCCAGGCTTTGGGCGATCGATATTTAGACCCAATTGCTTCTTGAATCCTTCTTGAATGGCCCTCTTGCGTTCCTGGGTAATTTTTTTTTCTTCGGCACTTCGAGCTTGCCATTTTTTAATGCCGAGTTTGTAAGACACGTGTAAGCAATACTCGAAGCACCGTATCCACGCATGCAGCGTCGACAATCCGAACTTCAAATTTTTTTCATTGATTTCCCTTTGCAATACAGTGTCGATGGCATTAAAATCTTTGCTGGTTGCTCCACACAAATAGCACCGTTGAGCAGATTTCGTCAATGATACAGCGTTGCAAACTTTACCATCTATCATGGTGAACAACAACTTGTACATTACGGAGATTTCTTTTCCATCTATTACACTTTCGAATGGACGAAGTGACTTTATTTGTTCTTCAACAATTTGGACTTCATTAAGTGTTGACTCTGTGTCTTTGCGTAGAAACAGTAGTCTAAGCGGTCTACAAAATCGTGGAGACGAGGGTCTGGGGTTGTTCCAAACAACTATTTCTTCCTTCGATTGTTGATCATAACACACGAGTTGTAATGGCACGACTGAAGTAAAGAATACATGCGCATCAGATTTGCTGTCATCACTGAACGTCTGCTTATATTCACTTTGCCCAGAACTTCCATCGCAACCCCACTTGCAAATCAAGTCCATTTTACGAACATTATCTGGAGTCAATCTTTGAATGAGTACATTTTGGACGAGTAAAATACGTTCAACTGTATGATCTAATAGTGCCTGTAGTTGGACTTCTGCACTACTCTCTGTAATCCTGATTGCATCACGTGGTGGATAACAACGCTTTTTTGCTTTCATCACTTTTTCGTAAGACGGATATAGCTTACAGTTATTTTCCTTCCCTAATCTTCTCATTCCCTGGTAAGTACTCTTGGAGAATTTATATTCAATCATAGCGGAAAGTGCAGCCTCTTCGGATAAAGTAATTTCATCCGTTGCTGAGTAAGCTTTACGATACTTGGAAGCTCTTAAAGGACTCGTCATTGTTACGTCCTTAATAACTTTTGCGGCGTCGGATTGTCCTGAAGAGCGAAGGCTCATCTGAGTAGCGTATGCTAACTCGACCGAGTTGAACGATGTACGAATATCTTGGGTCTTCCTTCGTTTAGATCTTTCACTGGACATTGTAAACTCAAGGGACGGGCGGCCGCCCGTATTACCCGGGCTTGTTACTACAGTGTCTGTAGGTGCGGCAAAACATACCTGCTTGCTAAGCCATTCACCGTTATTCTTGAAAAATACACAGGATTTTCTGTGAGCTTGTTGCCACCTCGTTCTCATTTGATTGAAGAGTATCGAAAAAGTCTGTTTCGAGTCCTCAGGCACTACAACTGTACGTCCGGTGTCCTTGGAAATTTTTTCTACCATAAATTCGATCAAGGAAGCGAATTTATCGGATAAATGCTCGCTGATTATCAGAAATACTTCTTTCCTTGTCAGCACCAATTCTTTGTAACCGGATCCTGTAATAAAGACATAAAATTGTAGAAAATTGGTGTTAAAGGAAAAGATAAAATTTTCAATTAATACAAAAACTTGAACAATGTACATTATTTTACCAAATAAATAACCGCAATAATTGAAATAATTTTAAGAAAATTCGACAGAAAATATTGACATGGATTTGGTTAAAAGAAAGCTTTGCTTACTATATAATATATATATATATTCAAATATTTTATTCGAATGTTATAACATTTCATTCATATTTAAGAAATTTTTATGTGGTTGATTTTAATATGTATATATATATATGCATACGTATATATCATAATTAAATCACAGAAAATTTATATATATATATATACACATACATATATATTAAAATAATTTATTTCAAGCGTATAACAGCCGTCTTGTCCGTTATGATGCTACTTCACCTATTCTCAGGTAGAGGCGCAGCGGCTGCTCAATAGTGCCGCGTGCACGCTCGGCTACCGCACGATGCGAAAAAAATCATAACGGACAAGACGCACGTTTTCCGCAGGTAACTCTTGTAAATTTCGAAAGCTTATACATTAAACTAAAGGCCGAGACTAGGAGCTTTGCAAAATGTGACAAAATATATAACTTTTCGGACCGTTGAAAATATAAGTTTTCAAAATTATTCAATTTTATTTATGCCGAAGGCTATACTACATTTCAATCATTTATACATAAACTTTCGATTCAACCGATGTAAAAACATGTTCTACATACCTCCAGAAGTCGTATCCATGTTGCAGAATTGAAATTAAACCCGTCACTTTAAAGTTATGGGTTTTTGAAGTCAGCGTTATTTTCGTCTGTTCAGCGCGTGACACGTACACTCTTCACGAACACTCACTGCCAACTGACGCTGCGGCGCAGGTATACACTTAAAGGGCTTTCCCTTCCACAATAGAATGCAGTTACTAGTCCTCTACCTGAATAACTACTCAACTGACCCTATTTCGAAAATTTATTTTTTGGGTTTTTGGCCAGGTTTTTGGGCTTTTCTCCTACTGTGCGACTGTTAGCGATCTTTCAATCATTAAACCCTGTGCTGCCGAACTGGGTCCCACCACCATTACCACCAAACACAAGACATGGCCCACAATAAACTCGACCGGTGCTTTGAAAATAAATCAATCAGCTTCGGTGAGTTGTCTCTTCATTCAAGAGTTGCCGTTCAAATAAAGATTGCGACAAATCACGAGTGCGGTCTTCGTATACGCGCTGGCTTTGAGAAAAATCAACATGCATGTTTTGCTGCACTCCATTCATCGCTATCCAGTCCCTAGTCTTATCGTTTATGAGCCATTTAGCTGGATGTTCGCACACTTCAAGCGTATTATTGTCGGCAGTCGAGCCAGCGTGAACTGTGGTGGCCACGATCTGGTTACTACAGGTACTTGTACCGGGTCGTTCAGTATTTGCGTCGTCAATGGTTTTGATCATCGTACACGGTGGAGAAGAGGAATTATCGTTCTCAGGGTCAGTTATACTTACCGTCGGCTTTTTGAAAAACGCCTCTAATTTGTTCATTTTTTTAATGACATCTTGTTTCTCGGTCTTTTCTTGGGCTAGCTTTCTGTACTCCGCTCCGCTCAACTTTTTCCGCCCATCACTCATATTTGCAATATCAAATACTTAATACCACTTTTTTAAACCGTAATATATAATTGATCGCGATTAAACTCACTAGACCACCAAAATATTCACAGATTATGAAATCAACGCAACTATTTTAGCTATTCATGCACACTCGTTATTACTTTTGCGGTTTCGCGCTGAATGGCTGAAAACTGTCACGGACAAAATGAGTTTGGGTCGAATGAAGATTTTCGAAGAGCCGAGAGTAAAAAGTAGGGTTGTAACGGAACCTCGCCTCCGCCGCCGGAAGTGCGGAACTTCCGCAAGAAATTATACCTCTGCATCCGCATGCTCCTCCGTAATTTTTTTTTGCGGAGTTGTAATGGAGGTTTATTTACGTTGACTTACAATGCGAGAGGAGCGACTCTAGGCGATACGTCCACTCGGCTGAGCGTTGCGAGCGGAATGGTGAAGATTATGCATTGCTTGTGTGGCGGGAACACGCGGGCAGTGGGTAGAGATGTGAATAACGGCTTATATTGGATAACAAATTTAAACGTTGTGCTTTTTAAAAATATCTGCTTTTCTTAATTGCGTATTTGTTGAAACGCAAAGTGAACTCACGATTCGTGATTTTAAGTTACGTTTATAAAAGCATTATGAATTATTTGCTATTTGCTAACCGTTTAAGTCTCTATTACTTAAATGTTTTATGTTCAAATGTTGTTTCGAATAGGTCACAGTTGTTTTATTTGATAAAGTTTTTTTTACAATAATTACACTCAGCTAATTTTTTATCTTGATTTCTTTTTAAAAAAAAGTCCAACCCAAATAGGGTTTTACAATCGGCACAGTAATGGCCCACGACTGGTTGCCAGAGAACAAACGATGGCGCGGTAATGGCTATGTAAACGGGCCAGATCCGCACCATGCATGGTTGGTAATGGTAAACCATGAATGGCTGCTAGGACTTGGCCAACTATCATACGCCCATATTGGCCCAGCAACGGCTGCCGGATCTTCTGCCGGAAATGAAAAACAGAAAATTGACAAATTATGAATATAAACATTCTAGTAGTATCTTTTTTGTTTTCTTATGCTTTCCATGTACATAGAATAATTGCATTAAAATCGCTTTCTGCATTGTTCAAGTTTTTACCTTTGATCGGGATCGAACCTGCGCCTTTCGTTATAGTGTCGAGCGCCCTATCCACTTAGCCATTCTAACACTTACAGAATGCATCGTTTGTTCGTTCCTCACTTTTATGCCGTTAATTTTATTCGTGACATTAAAGTATACCGACAATTTTTTTGGTCCATTTAGGCTGTAAAAATAACTCGCTCGTTTTGGGTGAAGTTCCGAAAAGCTTACTCCTCTGATCGAGCTGAAATTTTACACCGAACTTCCTCTCATTATGCTAAGAGAAACCGTTAACGGATTTTTGACGACTAGCAATAGGTTTCGATATATCGCATTGTAAAGTTTATTATTTCACGCCATACGAATATATCTATATATCCGATAGATACCCCTCACTCCTTCGGCCGTGCTGCTTCCTGGCAAAGAGTGCTCGCCCGTATGAGCATATCTCTTGTCATGTGGGATGGGTTTGTTTGGGTTTATTTAATATACTAGAAGCACAGTACAATAAATAACTTTCAATATACGATATATCGAAAACTATCGCTAGTCGCCAATATCCTTTTAAAGGTTCTCTTAAAATATTGAAAAGAAGGTCGGTGCAAAATGTCAGCTTCATGAGTGGGATATGCTTTTCGAAACCTTATGACTTATTTTTACGTGTTACAATTTAACGACCTGCATTTGCAAAACGCCCAAAAACAAACCATCAATGGCTGGAATAGATCTGGCAAGCCGTTCATCCGCCCACAGTACCCCAATGCTGGTCGAAGAATTATCGGCCGATTATCATCAAACCGTTTAATGGCTGAATGCTGGCATTTTTGTTACGGCAGGCGACCCTATATGAGAAATATCATTATTGCGATTCCTAGACATTGTTTATATACTATTCTATTTACAATTTAGTTATTTACACAATTACGTTATACACGTTATATTATTAATTATCCAAATTGCACACACGGATGTCACCAACAACTTAATATTATTTACGTACGTAAGTTTATCTAAAACTCCGATAACCGCGAAATTCGCTAACAACAAACAAGCCAACGTCAACTGACATAAAGCATTTAAGCAAATTAAGCAATGGACGAACCAAATAACTAATAAGCTAACAACGAAGGTTGCTTATTACATTAAGTGTGCTCATTAGCTTATTTAGAAAAACACTGCTTCGTTATATGCTTTCCGTTGAAACGCTCACCACTAGGAGTGGGAGCGTGCGTAAAATGATACCTACATGACATGCGCATTGTCGACTGGTACGCACGTAGTTGTGATTGAGCTTCGATTGTTTCAAGTGATTTAATGCGTAATAAATTGTTTTTCTTATTTAAATCGCGTGATGAAGCCGAACACAAGTGAAATTTGGCAGTATTTTTTAGAAATGGATGATAATTTTGCAAAATGCATCACCCGTGGCGAAAAATATTCAAGAAAAGGTCGGACTAGAATATCTCTAAAAGGACATTTGAAATCTATGCATAAAAAAAAATATGAATAACTTTGTAAAATAGAAGAACAACGAGAAAAGGTGAAATCGAATCAGGCGACGTCTGTAACACCATTACAACGAGTAAAAAGGCAACTGTCCTTGGAAGAATCCCCAAAAAAATCAAATGTGGGATTCATCACATCCTAAAATGATTGCTCTGCAAAATCTCTCGTTCCACTTTGCTGAAGGCATTGGTTTTCGCCGTCTTACGCTAGCGCGACAAAACCGCAAAACTGTTGTTCGTGAAGTATAATTTGCCTCTTCTTAATTCTGATTACCAGCGAAGTTTGTATGAGAAAGTGTACTATGTACCGACCTATTTTAAATAAATACTTTTTACTTTCTAAACCGATGTGCTGGTCTAGTGGTTAGCGTGCTTGCCTCTGAAATCAGCACATCGGGAGGTCGCGGGTTCGAATCACCGTCTCGTAGTTTCGGAGAGAAATAAAAACACAGGCGTGACGTAGCTCCCCTTCTACACGGATGTCGCGCGCACGGACCGGTACGTGTGTGTGTCGGGTGTGTATGGCTGTAGCCTGTGAGCTATTTCTCGACGAAACGCGACTAGCTCCGAGGCTGGGAAGCAAACTCGTGACCGGCTGTATTGGTATAGGTTTTCCGCAGTTTCCCTATACCCATGACAGAAAATGTCATGGTGAATGCGATACAGAGGGGGAAGTCGGCTGCGGCCGCAAGGTGGGGATCGATTAGGGATGTGGATTAGAGAAAATGGTGGGAAATGTAAAAAGGGGAAATCCCTGTACATGGAAGCTACAATTAGCGAAGCGTTCGCCGTAGCAGATACAATAAAAAAAATACTTTTTACTTTCTATTTCTTTAATAAATCACGAATTAGTATTTCTTTTCCATTTCCGCCTCCGCCTCCGTTAACCTCCGCATCTGCCTCTGCTTCCGCTGGGAAGGCCTCCGTTACAACCCCAGCAAAAAGTATTAGGACCGAGCATGTTGCAGCACATTTACACAACATTGTATGTTTGTTGTGGTTGTTCATTACAATGTTGCGTGAACGAGTTGCAATCCGCTCGTCCCGTCGAGCCTGCTCTTTGCCCTTGGCTCTTCGAAAATCGTGATTCGATTTAAACCCACTCTGTAAGTGAAAAAAAACGGTATTCAGTGCGAAACTAATAACACAAGTAGATGATTTGCTAAAATAGTTGTATTAATTTCTTCATCTGTTCATATTTTGGTCGTCTAATAAGTTTTATTCCGAAATTCCCATCAAATAGATATTACAGTTTAAACTGTATTGTTACGTATTTGATATTGTGAAGATGACCGTTGGCCTGAAAAAAGTGTAGCGCAGTACAGAGTACAGAAAGCAAGCCGAAAAACGGCTGAGAAACAAGTTGATATGATTTAAAAAATTAACAAATTGAAGGCGTTTTTAGAAGGCCTGCGGACGGTGTGCGATGGGAATATGACGGATCCTGGGACCGACGCTTCCTCTTCTCCACCATGTACGAAAACTAATACTTATTTCCAGAATGTCATTTATTCGAATCTCTTTTTTGTGATTGTGTACCTACTCATCAGGGCTGCTTGTTTTATTATAATTTTTACCGAATATCGCCTACGTGACGGAGCAAGAGGCGAAAGGCGCGATTACTAAAAAAAAATCCCACCAAGTTTTGCCGCCCTAGGCCCGGGCCTACTCGACAATGGCAGGGAAATACTTGCCGATGGTATATTCGTGGTTGCCGCTATGAACTCCCCTAATAACAAGTAGAGCTCGTTTAAAAATACACCGCATAAGTAAGTCCCGGCCACTGCGAAACGTACGTCGGCCTCCCTATCTCCAAAACTACGAATCTAACTTCGAGACGACATCAGCGTTAATTCAATGCTCCACGAAACCGAGGACGACGTGCAACGCGAGATGGAGGCCCTTCACAAAGATTTCGCACCAACGACGTTTGCGGCAAATGATCAACACAATAATGTGCGTCCAAAAAATTAATTGTTCATGAGTAACCTATTAAAGATTATTCGTAATAATGCATTTTCCCGCTCTTTGTAATTTACACCGCAGGAAGAACCGAGAAACTTCCGGCCATCTACGCCCAAATCGAAAGAAGTATTGTTGCGCCACAACCAGTTGCAGCAAAGTGGCGCATCATCGTCACAACCACAAGATGCAACAAAAACTTACATATACCTAACACCCGCACGTACTGGAGTGATAAACGACTCTACTGAAACGCAGACAACGGCGGATTATACAGCGTATAAACAACAACAACAACAACAACCGCCGTACGAGAATGCGTGGCGTCACCATCCTTATCAACAGCAACGGCAAAACCCACCGGAACAATGGCCCCAATTCTATCAGACGTTTAAACCAACCGACGATCGAGAAAAAAAACGTAGATTGGCTTATGATAACCAAATCTACATTTTTTTTTCTCAAATTCAGAAAATTTGAAGGGCAGACGGCTGTTCGTCTATCTATTTGACGTCGTTTGGCATAGTTTCGACGGGATCTGAAGAGCCGTTTCAGAGATTTTTGGGTATCTATAATTGTTCTACCATACCGACCGCGATGAGGTGTCATTCCGTCTTAAGACACTATTGCAGATACACGAAATTTACTTATAAAATGAATTAAGGTTAAGAAAATTAAATTTTTCAGCTGATGTGAAAGCTAATAACAACACAGACAGTTGACACCAACGCATGCGCAAAACATATATGTATATGTAGCACACAATGACTAACTTTCCCAGCGCCGCTTACGCGGAACCCAATTTTGTCCCACGTTTACGGACGCGCCAGAATACGGAGATTGGACTCCTTCCCTATAGTCTCCTTGTTCCCCACTCTAGCCTCCATGGCATAGAAGCAGCGCGGGGTGTCACCTTTCTGACTCTACCTTCATAGGTCGCAAATCACTTTTGCCTCCGGAAAAGTGTCATGTACCTACTGCGTAATCTTCAAAACATAAACACCGTAATAGTACTCGGTGCTTTGGCATTGTGTCTCATATTTATGGTGCAAGTTAAACAATTGTACAATAAGAATCAAAAGTATAACAGATATCTTGGTTACAAACAGTATGTAAGTATTTGGAATAACATTGAACTGCAAAGTCACAAACTCTACATAGTTACAATTATAAAGTAATGCAGATACAAGATCTTTAACTCTGAACTCTCATCTTGGAATATTATGTTGCAGATAGTAAAAAACCTTTCAAATTTTAAGCCTGCACGATTTCTTACCCATCGTTTTATTAAACTCACAAAGTCTTCCGTGTGAGCAAGCTGGTTTTCCCACGATAGCCTTATTCGCATAAAGAAACCATGGCTGGGGAAATAAAATTACAAAATTTCAAGGGAATAAACATTACACAGGTTTTTAGTTAGAGTCCTTCAATCTCTATGTGTGTTTCTTTTGCCAAAAGCATATATAATGTTTTCTTTGGAGACATTTTTAAGAATCTCAATTCTTTAATGCCCATTGGCAATAAATATTACCTTTTTATGATAACAGATTAATCCAGGGTTCTCAAAATTTAGGTTTAAGTATTTAACAAATTTTGGATGATCCAAGTATTGAAAATTTGGTAAACTCTAAACTCTCAAAGATGTTTGGTAAATTCAAGGCCAACCATATTTCAATGATACGCGTTATATAAAAAAATATGTTATCTCTATGTATCAACATTTTAGTAAATTACAGTGATTACTAAAACGATTGACCTATTCTTGTCGATCATGTTGAAGTTTGCATCATTGGAACAAAACGAAAATCAATTCTTTTTCTTCTTTGAATTTTTTCTTACAGTGAAAATCACTCAAACATTTTCAAATGTTCTTAATAAGAATATGTAAATATGAGATTTGCTACCTCAATTTGCAATGAATGAAGGCTTTGAATGAGCATAAAAATAAAGAAAAGAAAAATGAACAACAAAAAATCGTTGCATTCCAACGATGCAAATTTCCACGTCATTCTTGTTGTACGTACTTTCAATTGCCCCAAGCAGTACTCTTGAAATATATAGAAAATTTTGCCCTGGTATTTAAATATTTGTCAAAGTTAGAGCTTGCACAAAAAAGAATCTATGCAAATGGACAGAATCGCTTCTAGATATTTACTATGAATATCATTCTTGGCATCTTGGAGCTATCTGTACATATTTCTATTAAACTTAGAAAGTAAATTTCTCGGAAATAAAATGTGTTGGAGTAGTACTACTGTACCTTTTTTAAATCCTAGCCTGGAGGCTAGTTCTTGCGCCTTGGAAAGAAATAGCCAGCCCTCCAATAATAACAGCAAAAGGAATTGGGTTGTAAAAGCCTATATATAGCCAAACAACGAAACTTGAAAATAATAGTTTCTATTTATTTTCGCAAATATTATGTTATCAAAGCTGATAAAATTTCCAGATCACAGAAATATCATCGGAAATGAGTGCGGCTGAGAAAACAGTGAATAAGTCGACAAGTTATGTACATCAGCTCAGCGAAGCGCTGGCTAGACACGAAAAGGAGCTGAAGAACGCTTCGATCACTAGACCCACGTTTCCCAATTGATTGTGAGTTGCTTCTAATGGAATCTCCATATTTTGCCATATTTTCCACCATCTATCCGCATCTGGTCATGGATTTACTCGTAGTTTCAAAAAAGAAATCGCACATATCGACAGTGTCCGAAGGAAGGTGCACCAAGGATTAAAATCCGATGTTATCAAGGGGCATGCATCGTGACTCGGTGTTACCTATTTGTTCCAGCACTCCTCCCGGAGCACAAAGCCAAGGATCTTCTGTCGCTTTTTGCCACTCCAAGAGTTTCTTCTTCAGTGTCGCAAAAGTATCCTACAAACGGGCCGCAATAAATGCATTCGATCAGCGCGTGTTTTCAATCACCGTAAAATACCATTTACCAAATTACCTCAGCGACAGATTTCTTGGCCATATTGTCCAATTCTTCGGGATCTCTTTTCAAATCGTACAACTCCCACTCTGGCCTCTGGTAGTATTTCTTGAGGGTCTTGTACCACGGAAGCGGCAAATTTGAGCGGCTTCTGTTTAATATGTCCTTTGGGGAAACATTTGTTACGCTTCGAATCTGATTGTGCTTTCGGAACGAGAATTTCGGTATATCGAGCTTATGAAGATTACTTGAAAAGTTGGGGATACGTAGAAATCTTGATCTATCGGGAATGGCATTTTGAAGTTGATATTGTGAATGAGCTTCCAGCGTTTCGTTCTTACAGCTCGCATCGGATAGTACATCGTAATCTCATGATGATTTTGGCTCGCGAATATCGGCGTGTCGTCTCCCACGGGTTCTGTCGAAAGAGCATCGTTGAGCAGACCTGTATGACCCGTCTCCCGTGGATTTTCGCCGCCAGCCACATCTTACCTTCCTTCAAAAGAGGTAAAAGCGATCTTCCGGTTAAGAGAGCGTTTGGAATTTCGTTGTCGTCTGTTGATTTTTCGCGATCAGCTCTCTTTATTTGGAACCAATCCAAAATCGTGGGTACTACGTCCAGTAAGGAGGTCATAGCGTAAGTGACTTGATTCTTCCGATGATTAGGGCGCGGAGAGGATATCATCATGGGTTCTGCCATTCCCGGATCGTAGAGATTCGTTCTACCGTTCGGAAATGGTATACCGTTGTCCGATGTATAAATTACTAGGGTGTTGTCCTTGTGACCAGCGTCTTCCAACTCTTTCAGAACCAAGCCCACTCCTACGATAGGAAATCACTCGGCTTAGCAGAACTAGCCGTATCTTAGCGCATACGAGAATTGCAATAAAAATCATCAATCGTTGGCAATCATTGAAAACGAACCCTGGTCGAGTCGCGAAATCGTTGTGTATTGAGCAGCAATGTCGCGTCTCGCAGCTTCCGTGTCTTGAACGTAGTACGGCACTTTAATCTGGTCCCACTGATAGTAGATGGGACTCCAGTCCGGTATACTTCCCATTCCCGGGTTACCGTTGCCAAATTTTTCACAAAAACTTCCATACTCTGGATTGGAATGGCCACAGCGATGAGGATCGTGAAAAGCCACGTACAAGAAGAATGGTCTGTGTAAAAACAGAGATAATACGGAGAGAAAATATGCGGATGAACTGACAGAAAAAGTAGGGTGAAAAATACTTTATCGTACTGAGATCCGGTGGTTTTAAAAAAATCCCTGACGAGGAGTTTGATCTTGGTGATGTTTCTTCCCACTTGGAGTATCGAGTGGTTCTCTTCGGTTTCGGAATAATCGAAAGGATAAACATTCGCTGGCCCAACGTGTTTTTTCCCTATTATACCGGTTCTCACGTTGTTACTCCACAACATTTTTGGCAAACTGGTGACATGGTCGAACGAGTTGAAGTGATGTACACCCTGGTGCAAACCGTACATCCCATTCTGATGACTGGGTAAACCCGTCAGCATTGCTGCCCGGCTGTAGAATATTTTTCATTGGCCCTTTGAACACTTTGGCGAATCATTTTTGTAAAACGCTTTTTCAAACACTGACCTTGGGGAACAACTGCTAACGGATGTGTAGGCATTGTTGAAGACCAAACTGTCCTTTGCCAATTTATCGAGATTAGGAGCTTGGCATATATTGTTTCTGTACGAGCGCATCTCAAAGCCTCCATCGTCGGCTGCAAACAATTAAGAACCGCACAAGTGAAACTACTAATACATTTCAAGGGAGTACGAGCACACACTTGGTTATTAGATGTTAAATTTCCGTTATATGCAGCAGGTAATGCATGTATGCGCGTATATTTGAAAACTAAGCAACGTTACCAGCGGCAACAAGCATTGAGTGAATGAGCTCATAAAATGTTAGCAAATTCAGAGCCGTTTTTTAAGCGGAGGGTAGGGGTTTCAGCGTGAAGAAAAACACTTTTTTGCGAATTTTTTTCATCTATATGGATAGAGTACATTTATTACAACCTTTTGTACATTGTTGAGTGTCATTTCAAGAACATTCCGTGAAATTTGTACGCGAAAATATCCACAAACAAGCCGGTGCCGCGTTTTTTTCGAAACCACTTTTTCAAAGTCCGTGATCACTGCCATTTGAAAACTACATGACCGATTTATTTCAAACTTGGTGAACACTTTCTACATATAAAATACCTCCCCCCAACGGTTAGTTTGAGTTTTTTTTTACATTGAGGGGGTTTTTCACTCCCAAAATGGCGGAATTTTTCGTGAAAACTAGCACTTATCTCTTTACATGACCAGCCAAAATTTAGAAATGAAAAAAAAAAATATCAAAGACCGTTGGGGGGAGGATTTAATGATATTTTGACTAAATTTTAATGGTACTTGATTTCAGATAATTTCTAGCTGAGATACAGTGAACACCGCAAATCGTGTTTTTCCAAGGCGTTCTTGGAAAAGCTTTGTCACCGGCTTGTTTGTGGATATTTTCGCGTACAAATTTCACGGAATGTTCTTGAAATGACACTTAACAATGTACCAAAGGTTTCAATAAGTTTACTCTATCCATGTAGACGAAAAGAATTCGCAAAAAAGTGTTTTTTTTCACGCTGAAACCCCTTCCCTCCCCTTAAAGGTATTAGGCTCTTTAGTAACATTTTTCCAATTAAGAGACGCGGCAGCGTCTCGACGCCAAGTAATAAAAAAGCAACTCGAAAAATCTCGATGTCCTTGTCGAACTCGCTGCCTACTCTTTATATGATCTATATACTTATAATAAAGCTGTAAAGTCTATATGTCTGTAGGTCCTCGCATAACTTAAAAACTACTAAACCGAATGAAATATGGTGTTCTCTGTTGTATAGCGTAAAATGCCACGAAAGTAACGGTATATGTTTTATTTAAATCGAACGATTACAAGTTGAGCATTTATCTAAAAACTATTACCCTACCCTAGATAAGTTTCCTATACATAACTATCCTACATAAGTTTCTTTGCTATGCGACACATTCGCGTAATTTGAAGCTCAACGAACAAAGGCGACGTGACACGGACAGGCGACGCGAACGACGGCGACGCAACGACCTTCAACGATTTTGACTCCCGAATGTTTTTTATGCGGCTTGAGGTGCTTCACAAGATGGTAAAAAAAATGTATCATTCCATTTAAAAAAGTGGAGGTGACCTTCACTGTGCGTCAGCGCCTTCACCGAAATAAAAAAGATTGGTCGCATTTGATGGTCTCCTTCACAGCGTACAACTTTTGTCTGGAACATTTTTTTGTGACGTCGATAATTACCGAGTTATTTCGGGTGGCAGAGATAAGAGGGATACCCTGCATACACTGTAGCCCACATCTTTCATACAGTTATATATATATATATATATATATATATATATATATATATATATATATATATATATATAGCTTTAAGAAAAATGTGTGGGCAGTCCTTACATGCCGAACGCTTTGAATTTCCCGCGCAAAGCACAGTTCAAGCGCCTTTAAAAATGTCAACTCTACCGCAATTTTATTTTTATTTTTTCTACTTTTATCGCTATCGTCTAATTACCGAGCAGGAGCAAAACGTTTTGAGCTTTGGCGTTTCCGAGAGCGTGAACTGTTCTCGATCGATCATTTATCGTCAAACTAAGCGAGCAGAGTGCAACAATGACAATATTGATTTTGTCGAACATGATGAGGGAGCCGGCTATACAGAACAGCCACGCCACGAGAGAATCGTTCGGCGGTTCAACGTTGCCACGTAGACGGCTCGGCCTTCACTGAACAGTCCCATCAGTCCCTTTCGATTCGTTATCCCTAGACGTTCTTTTTCAGTTAAATATTTTTCGCGGCCATCGACGAGCCGCCCCGGCAATAAAACATTTTCATTCACACAAGAAGCATCGTAAGTTTTTGAAACTAATTATTTTGTTAAAGATAAATTACTCAATTTTTATTTATTTTTCGAAACAGCCGCCGCGTCTTTTTTTTCCTTCTGTTTATATCAATATATTCGGTACAAATATAGTGTCATTAATTTTACGTCGCGTCACAAATCGTACCTTTATCAATAAATTTCCGTCGAAAAAGCAGCTTGAACAAATAACGTTGCTCAATTGAGACGAGAAGATTATTTACCTGTGACCGGGCAGATAGTGAATGAGACACCTCGCCCCTCACGTGACCCTTGATAAAAAAACATTACATGAGATAAGATACTTGGGTGTGCAAAATCATTTTAATTAATTATAGAATAATGTTATTTTTAATTATTTTGTCGTGTCTGCATTTTCTGTTGGTCTGATTTAATTATTTAAATTATTACAGAGTTCTATAACGCAATTATGAGGCCAAGGATCATTTGCCTGTTTGACGTTGACGGCACACTGACGGAACCACAACAGGTAATACATCAGAGAGGCCAAAAGTATTATTGAGCGGTAGCATGATTTTGCTTGCAATAATGGAAGGTTACTGCTTTGATAAGCCTAAAAATCTTTGAATTTTCACCAATTTTTAATGCTATTAAATATAGGAATTTGAAATTTGGTATGGACGATGACATTCTTCGCTTGCGGAAGTCCTGAGTCCTGAACGGGTGATCCGAAGCAAAAAAATTAAACATATTTTGGTACTTCATTAAATAAATGAATTTTCCGAGAAATGAGTTACTTTGCGTTTGTTTGAGTTTAACTCAAACAAACTCATTTTCCGGAAAAGTCACTTATTTAAAGAATTACCCATAATTTTACTTTGAACGATATTGTATATAAATTGAACTAAAGTCAAGAAGAAAAATAAAGAAATTAAAAAATAACGACCGCTCGAGGGGAAATTTAGTGACCGCGTGTTATAGTGGATATCATGGTTTCGAGATAAACGTGTTTGAAGTTGATCCTCTGTCGGGTGCCTCTCAAAAACTTCTTAGGTCGGGCGTGGTGTGCCCGAGAGGCCCATTTTTGAAAACCGCCCATGAAATCTATGCCCAGCCACATTACATCAAAAACCAAAATTCCTTACCTTTGTAGAGATGTATTAAAAGGAAATATGTGGAATAGTACTTAAAAAACCATTTATTATTTATAACAAACCCAAAACCAAAAGTACAACAATTTCGACATTATTGGAAACGTGATCGCTGAGCCTGACAGCCGTGCGTGACGGAGGGTTAAAATGAAGTTTATGAGCGAATAAAATGCAAAGTTTGATACTTACACTTAATCTGCTATGCTAGGTCTATAGAGTACCTCTTCTTCAAAAGCAATTTTTTTTGCCTAAGTAGAAACCCTTATGTACGAAAAATAACCATGAATTCTACGATGTTGTGAACAATTTTAATAGATAATGAGTCTGCATATTGTATAATGGTACAATTTCACTACAGCTTATTCGTTTTTTACAATTCAGCTATGAGTTCATGAATGTATGTAACGAATTATTATTTCAACGATCCACAGCCAATTAACCCCAACGTGGAGGAGACCATCTTTGCCATAGCTAAGAAGGAAGGTTTCCACGTGGGCGTAATAGGAGGATCGGATATCGAAAAAATAAAGAGCCAATTGGGCGGCGACGAAATATTCCACAAATACAAGTATGTTTTTGCTGAGAATGGTCTCATAGCCTACGAGAACGGCAAGCAACTCCCGACAGATGTGAGTTTTTCCTAATCCTTGACGAGCGTTAAAAAAACGTGCGAAAATGTCGAGCCTGTGATTGACAGCAATTTTTTCCGCAGACCATACAGGGTTTCATTGGGGATGACGCCCTGCAGGATTTCATAGACTACTGTCTCACCTACATCGCCAATATAAAGTTACCCTTCAAGCGCGGTACATTCATCGAATTTCGCAAGGGCATGTTGAACATATCGCCGGTCGGTCGAAATTGCAGTCGCAGCGAGAGACTTCAGTTTCATGAGTACGACAAGGAGCATCGCATACGCGAAAAATTCATACTGGCATTGAAGAAAAAGTTTCCCGACCTTGCGTTAACTTATAGCATTGGTAAACATTTCCTTTCGCACATACGAAATCAACAGCGATACCTTTATTAGATAATTCACGATATTCATTACGAGCAATAGGATATTTGACTATATTGAAAATATGGTTCATTCTTTTTCCATTCTGAAAGCATATAGTGTTTGAAAAGTATATTCTATCATGTTGTAGAAAAAATATGCATTATGTTCGGTTATTTCAATTTTCAAATGAGATACTTTTGAACGTTTGGTCACGTGAACGCAAACGCTTCGGGATTGGTTGGATCTCTAGTGACGACACGCGCCAGTTAAAAGATTGTTATTGCGAGTCCTGTGACGACTAATGAGCGATTTTCTAGTTTATTTCAGTGTATTTTCGTGCATGTTCTGTTCATTCCTAGTTATTTGTAGTAATAGTCACCATATGATCAACATTTAAATAAGAATGAACAGTAGGGTGGCACAAATTTGAGCTCTATTTTTTCCCCCTTTTCTCACCATCCAATTATCTTTTTTAAAGAAAAAAAAATATCACAAAGTCTACGAGCGGTCGAAAACTATATAGAGGTCGCTCGTGCCTCCCGAAAGTTCAAATGTTCATTAAAAAAACGATTTTTTTTCTCGTTCACTTCTCACCCACGAATTTTACGCTTTATAATTTCAAAATTAACCTCGCGAAAGCTCTAGCCAATCAATGAATATTTAGTGGTCGGTCAAGAGCGTCGAAATTTCCAGTCTTCGCCAATTTTTTTTACTCTTCTCACTTATAAATTTGACGCTTTGGAAAATTTTCAAAACTGTTGATCGTTTTTCTTTAGGAATAAATTTTTCAGACTTACCCCACACTACGAACCAAATAATTATAATCTTTGTTCTCATAAAACAATTCTTTAAAGCTCTTGTCCGTAAACAAAATTATCGGTCACCTGTTTTATCGGGTTAGAAGTGTGAGGTAAATTTAAAAAATCCGTTTCTGAAAAAAAAAGATATTTCGAAACTCTTGAGTGACCACTAAATATTTAGCGAACGGCTAAAGCTTTCGCGAGCTTAATTTAAAAATTATCAAGCGTAACATTCAGTGGTGAGAAGAGAACGAAAAAAAAATCGATTTTACTGAGAATTTGATTTTTTGGGAGGCTTAAGCGACCTCTAAATATTTGTTGACCGCCCGCAGCTTTCGCGTATTTTTTTTTTCTTTAGAGTAGATAATTGGATGGTGAGAAGAAGAGAAAAATAGAGCTCAAATTAGTGCCACCCTAATGAACAGGAAGGTTTCCGTGCGATAACTCAGCGGCGATGTAGGTCCTTTACCTTGTTTACTAGCATGTGACACGTCACAGCCAACACGTAACTACATATCTGATAACGGGAGAGTTTTGGCGATCTCTTTAAATATTTAAATTTGATTACCGATTTATATCGTAAATACCGACATTCACGAAGGTAACAAATATTGTGAGCATAATATAAAATAATGATTCATTTAAGATGATTTCCGTACAACAGTCAAATACCTTATTACTCAGCTCAATAACAAAACTTCCATAGAAACCATTGCATTGCATTTTTTTCAATTCTGAGCGAAGTGTCCATAAATTTAATACGTTCTCAGGTGGACAAATATCGTTCGACGTATTCCCAATCGGTTGGAACAAGACTTATTGTCTCCGGCACATCGACGAATACGACGAGATACACTTTTTCGGCGACAAGACGGGCGAAGGTGGCAATGACTACGAGATATACGAGAGCGATCTTACGATCGGTCATCGCGTCACGGGGCCCGAGAGTCTCCTCAAAGAGCTCGAGCTTCTGAGCATCGTTATGCAGGAAAAACGTGGCAATTGATAACGAAAGCAAAAAAAAAAAACACGAGACTCAGCCAAAAAAAATTCGCAATGGCCATTCAAACGTTGATTAATTTTGTCGAAACTCGCGGGTCCAAGCTCCACGATGGAGGATGAATTCGGTGACGAACGA
Source organism: Ophion ellenae (assembly GCA_963210295.1). Classification (NCBI taxonomy): domain Eukaryota; kingdom Metazoa; phylum Arthropoda; class Insecta; order Hymenoptera; family Ichneumonidae; genus Ophion; species Ophion ellenae. The sequence goes on from OY723388.1 coordinate 6,451,827, forward strand.
TCAGAGGGATATAAGAATGATTTTTAGAGGTGCGTTAAGTTTCATGTACATTTATACTAGGTAATAAATATTATATGTATATATGACAACTGATCTTTTTTATTCGTCGCAACATTCAACGATAACACCAAAATATAAAAATTTTCTACTCGATTAAAAAAAAACACGGGTTGAAGAAAACCGCGTACACCGACGCATAAACTTTATGAAGAACGCAACGATATTAAAAATATTACAGAATCTTATAAAATCGTCAAACACACATAGAAAACAAAAAACAAGTAACACCTATGTGTAGCACATGGTATAAAATTGTACAAAATATATTGTATTTTCGTACGAAAAATAGATAAACCGTCTGACTTCGCATATCATGCGTCTCCCTCTCTTTCTCCTTCTCTCTCTCTCTCTCTCTCTCTCTCTCTCTCTCTCTCTGTCTCTTGTATTGTCAACATTCAAACGTCGCTTTTGATGTCGTCATACTTCCTCGTACTTCTTGGAAACGTCGTTGAAAAGCTTGCGATTTTTTTACTGTACACTTTTTCAGATATTAATTGATTTCACGGACTGGAGCTTCACAGGTTCTTCAATGGTGCGAAAATCGATGGGCAGAACGTGAGACATTAATCGAATATTGTTTACGAGCCGACATGGAAAGGCTCGTGTGCGTACGTCCCATTCTTTCGATGTGAAAAAAGGACGATCTTTAAGGAGAGAGATACCTTTAGGCGAGGAGAAAAATTGCTCATTTGCATGATTCTTTTCAAAGGGGTTTCCTCACTTTAGACGCTAAAAAAAGGTTATTTTTATGATTTTTTTTTCATATGTTTATATTAATGATATCAATATTAAAGTTGTTACACTTAATAAGTACACTTTCGAAATACATTTTAAAAAATTATTTATTCTTTTAAGTTACTATTTATAGACGAAAATGGTAGTTAAAAAAATGTCCTAAAAATTTTTAGGTTGCGCTGTTGATGAAATCTCGGAGATGGATCATCCGAAACAAAAAAATCAAACGGTTTTAGATTCCGTATGTTAATGGCTATAGCGCATATCATACGATATTTGATATATGCAAAATAAAAAAATGGCGGACATTTTTCGAAAAAACAAAAGAAACGTTTTCTTTTTCACCGTTTTTGGCACAATAATAGTGAATATCGAAATTTGAAAAAAAATCCTTGCTATGCGCTATAATTATAGTTCTAAAGAATATGTGGTTAAAATTTCATAAGGATCGGTTCAGTAGTGTCGAAGATTTCATCAACAAGCCGTCGGAAAACGCTGTTTCGAGAAAAACGCGTTTGAAGTTCGTTTGGGTTACATAAATACATAACATTTTTTTAAAAAATGCATTTCGAATGTGTATTTATCGAGTGTAACAACTTTTATATCAATATGTATAATAAACCTATCAAACAAATTCATGAAAATTGCCTTTTTCATCAGCGTCTAAAATGAGAAGACCCCTTAAACGGACCATTTTTGCGACTTAGGGTATGCTTTATCACTACTTTTGGCTGTTACGTAGTGTGTGTGTGTGTGCGTGTGTGTGTGTGTGTGTGTGTGTGTGTGTGTGTGTGTGTGTGCGTGTGTGTGTGTATATATATATATATATAGTTAATCTTTAAAAATGGCGGAGGTAGGGCAGAGCGGGTTCTCCTACGTCAACCACCCTAGCACACAGTCGCTGCACGCTAGATACAAGCAGGGGATGTCAGAAGAAGGCGGGAGGGTACGGGGCTTAACCGCTGTTGCGTTGGTCGCCGGCCGGCGTTCGGTTTGACGTGCGTTACTGCTATTTCGTACCAAAAGTGAAAAAAAAAACAGTTCGCCGTACTTTTTGGTCTTCAGCCCATGGTGTTACGGCAGTCAAATAAGTATATTTCGATTTCATAATAGTGTATTGATACGATGACAGAATAAAAAATCTAATATTAATAGTCTTAGGGTGGCTCGGTCCAAGTAGTGAAAAAGGGGGAAGGGGTCACTTGAGTTAAAACGACCGGGGCCTCTTGAGCACGTATAACTAACATTATAACAGCATTATAACTAAATTGTAGTTAATTTGTATTGAACATCAGGTGTTTAAACCCCGCCCCAAGTACCTATGAATCTTTCTACAAAAACTATTTCTTTTTTCCAGGATGCCAAAGTACAAGAGCAAACCTGAACTACCCATAATCATCAAAGATCTGATGAAACGTGCCGTAGAAGAAGTCATCAACGGCAAAAGTATCCGAAAAGCGGCAAAAGATAGCAAATTATATAGAACTACGCTTTCTTCTTCTTTTTTATGTTTTTCTTGTGAAAAAGAAAACCTTTATTATCCCACTGGCTCAACTGAGCCATCTGACTTTTGTGACATTCACATAAGTTTAGTCTAGTAAGCAACGTTTTAACTAGTCTTTCGATAGTGTGACACAGCCAAATAAATAACCCATCGATTTAAAAAAATATCATTACCTATCACTTCATTAGTTCGGAGCTATACTGCTAAAAAAAAGTCATGATCAAGTGACCCCGCTCGGCCCTATGGCGCGGTCTTTAAACTACATTTTCAAAACTGGCGTGACGTATAGCTAGAAAACCAATCGACCGATTCTGATGAAATTTGGTATTAATGTTTCTAACCTTATTGTCTAAAACCATGACCCTAGATGTTTTTGAAAATAAAGTCTTTTTTTATTGCAAAACGTCGCCATTTATCCGGAAAATTCAATCTTTTTGTTTCACAGTGTACCGTTTCATCGGTTTTCAACATTTCGCTTTTTTTCTTGGTACATATTCTGCGTATGGTTGTCAATGAAAAAAAAAAATCGTTGGTTTTATTTCAGATTAGTCCCGCCAACGCTACGTGTCACGCCATCTGACAACATCCGCCGCAACTCATTTAGATTGTGCCATACCTCCGCCATTTTTAACGATTAGTTATTTTTAAATACCATGTAACAGCCAAAAGAAATAATAAAAAATACTAAGTCTAAAAAATGGTTGATGAAATCTTTGCTTAGAAAAAAAATCATGAAAACAGCAATTTTTTGCTCGCCTAAAGGTATTTCCTTTCTGAACTAGTCGTTTTCGGAGGGAGGATTGAGAAAAGACATTGGGTGATAACAATCAAGCCCCTTTGCTCACGCACCCCGATAAACAGGCACGCGTTTCATCGCAAAAGCCGCTAGTCCCTCTATCCGGTCCTCCGTCTTTAACAGCTCAGCGTAGCATTGCTTCTCAATCGCAAAGCCATCCTCGATCGGCACCTCGATTCCTTTCGTTATGGCGACCTTGGCCATTCTGCAACAATAATAACGATGCGAGTTGAGAGAATCAAGTTATCAAACAGCGCTGAGCTTGTGAAAGATGAAAATAGAGCGTGCACAGCTTATCGTGAAATGAATAAAAATCGAGCTAAAAAATAAAAAATAATATACTTCGACTGTACATGCGAGCGAGAGAAGTCAAGATTACGAAGACAAACGACGATCGCTCGATTCGAGTACACATGAAAATTTCCATATCGTTCGAATTGCACATATTCGTGAGAATTGGGAAACGACTTTAACCCTTTAATGGCCACACCTATTTCTGGATGGCTCAAAATTATTTCTTCTGATAGTATAGCTGAAAAAGGGTTAAATATGAATGTTCAACCATAATTTTGTCGATAAGGGCCTGGGAAGTAGTATTTTCGGACTGTTGCAAATTTGCTACTAACATTTTCGTTTGAATTTCAAGCTATCCCGGCATTTGTAGCTGCATCTAGCATAGATTGATGGAACTGTGAAGTAGCTTGTCGCTATAGCGTCCTTACGCTTTTACCGATGGGGCCAAAGTGAACGTTGCAAATTTGCTACGATGGCAACTAAAGGGTTAAGGAGTTTCGGGACAATTGACGAAATGTTACCATTCGATTAAAGTTCATACATTGAATTCTTTGTCATATACTGAATGCACTTTCTAAATTTTGAATCGTTGGTCTACACCGTTTCTATTAATTTTCAACTGAAGAAACACTTAACATAGGGATATGCCTAATTGACATAATGTTAAAGGGAGACGAAAGTGTCATGATGTACTGAGTGATATGACAATTTATCACTCGGTACACGAGGAGCTGGCGAGAAAAAACCGGCATCGTACATGAATTACTTTTTCACAGAAGAGGTCAAAACCAAAATAACCCAATAGAGATGAGTTATAATTTTTAAGCTTTAAGATATAGGACATTCCACGCCATTTCACCTAGCTGTGACCCCGACCCTTTTTTATTATCCAGATTTTTTTGTGTAAAATTGTACCCCTTGAAAGGAATATCCACACCAATTTTTAGATTTTTATTTATTTTCTTTTGGGAGTTATAATTGGACAAAAAATGTCGATTTTGGAAGTTATGGAAAAAGTTTAAAAGCTGATAACTCCGGAACTAATTGAGATATCGACAAATGTCTATATAGAACTTTTTTCATTTTGAAACATACCTTCGTTAAAAAATATGAAAAAATTATCAATTATCAATGAAAACGTTTGAGTTTTAGAGTGAAAATAATTTTTGAAAAAAACGTTGGCCTTTTTTTTTATTTTTTCCAAAAAAATCTCCAAAATAGAGTGACCTATTCTATGATTTTTAAGAGTAGTCTCATCGCGGGCTCATTTTTCCTTATATTTTTTCTTTGAATGAATCATATCTTTAGAAGGTTTTTAACATTTTAATCTGCAATAATGCTATTGATAATTTCGTGATTTCCAATTCGGTTTCAACAGGCCTGAAACGGTCTATTTTTAATTTATGCTGAATTTAACGTAAAAAAATTTGAATACATTTTTTTTCGTTAAATTGAGCATAAATTAAAAATATACAGGGTGTCCCAGAAGTAACGTACGCCCTTCTAGCATCTGGTAGGAAAAAAATTGAGACAAAAAGTCCTCAGTCATTTTTTGATCAGACGCATAGATAATTAATTATGAATTAAAATAAATAGCCAATCAGGTGCGCGCTACAGCGGAAAGGCAGCGTAGAGGGGAGGGATAGGGGAATGCGTTGTAATTGCGTGCGCCTGAAAATGTGTGCGGAGGGAAAATTCCGAAAGCATGTGTGCAAGTGCTCACACACACGCGTGTGCGCATGTGCACTCACACTAGGACACGCACACACACACACACACACACACACTCAATTACACACACGTATGCACACAGTTGCACACACACACACGCACGCGCGCACACACACACACACACACACACACACACACACACACACACACACACACACACACACACACACATGTATATATATATATATATATATATAGATAGATATTCAAATCAAATTGTCAATAGTGTTTTTTCTTGTTCAAATGTACCTTTACATGTAACAAAAGTTTCGTAAACGAAAAAAAGTTATCTTCGAAAAAAACGCATTGAAAAAAAAACCTCGGCTGGACCAGACTCCCCCTTAAAGAAAGTGTGAACTAACTTGACGCCGATAGGCCCGTTGGGCAAAATTTCCCGGGCTATCGCGAGTGCCTCCTCGTAAGCTGCGTCGCCATTTTTGTTCTGTGGTACGGCGCGATTAACGAGACCGATCGAATCGGCTTCCTCGCCGTCGAGGATTCTGGCTGTGTAGATGAGTTCTTTTGCAACGGCAGGCCCAACGATTCTTGGCAATCGTTGCGTACCTCCGGCACCTGGGATGATGGCCAACTTGGTCTCGACCAGGCCCAGCTTAGCTTCCTTCGAAGCTATCCTGATATCGGCGGCAAGGGCAAGCTCGAGACCGCCGCCGAGGGCGTAACCGTCCATCGCCGTTATCACCGGGGTTGGCATCGATTCAACCTGGCTCATCAGATCCCTCAAGGAATCGACGAACTCCGCAACTTCTTCGTTCGTCATTATTCTTCTCTCGCGAAGATCGGCACCGGCGCAGAATACTTTAGGTACCAAGCTTCGCATTATGAGCGCGCGAACTTTGTCGTTTTCTCTCACGGTCGCCAACGCGTTCGATAATTGGGCAACGAGACTTTTGCAAAATGCATTTTTTGCATCTGGACGATTCAAAGCGAGAACGACTATACCGTTGTCTTTGCCATCGAGATATTTCAGCAGTACCTCGCGTGGCTCGTCGTTGGTATTCGGCATTGTCTTTGTTGTCAAGCCACGAATATAAACCAGCTTGATACCGGCATTGTACGCTGAACTTGCCAATTTGAACTTTGACGTTAACGACGCCATTACTTTAATCTTTTTTTCTCTCTGTCTGTATCTCTCTCTCTCTCTCTCTCTCTCTCTCTCTCTGTGTCTCTCTCTGTCTCTCTCCCTCTCGCTTTCTGTCTCTCTCGTTCTCTAGTGCCCCGACGTCCTGCCGTCCGTTTATCCGCGGGCTCGATTAGCAGGAACTTCGGTACAACCGGTTTATCTTCCAAGCTCGAGGGAATTGTTTGTCTTTGCTGAAAAATAATGCAAAACAAAATGTTTTCGAGACTTCATTTATGCGTTTCAAAGTCTTCGGGGACGTTTAGTTGCGAGTTACGAAGAAGAAAAATATGTTTTACTTTCGCGAGTTTTCGAGATACAAGTTTTTAAGGAGATTGGAGTATTGGACCTCAAAACAATGCTTACGAGATATAGATTTCTTCTGTAGATGCTATTTTTTTAATAAAATATATAATTAAAGGGCAAAATTATGCATTTATATATTTTTACTACGTAACGAAGAAAAACTTTGGTGTTACTACCAACTTGAAAAAGTATAACATTATCGATTATCATTATGAAAAAAACTGTGTTAACTAATGCTTTATACAACAGAGTTTCGAGTTATAAGGGAGAAAAAAGTTTCACTTTCTCGAGTTTTTAAGGCATAGGTGTTTAAGGAGGTTGGAGCGGTCCAGTTGAGTCCAATTACGGCATACGCATTTCTTTTTCAATGAACAAAAAAAAGTAATTTTAGAAATAAATGTTCAAAATTACATCACCCTTAGCGTGAGCATCTTGCCCATCTAACTGCACTATTATTAAACTATTTTTTTATCTCTGGTGTTTAATGATGAAAAAAAAACAATAAATTCGTAAAGACTCCGTATAATCTAGACAATAACATTCATATTTAAAAAGAATTAACCTTGGATTGTGGCTAACGCTTCAAACTCCTTAAGAGAATAGAAAAATGTTCATGTCCCAATGAAAAGGCCCCCTCAGAAAGAATAAAATCGAAGAATCATCCTGCAGATTTATTTTTAACATTGAGCTAATGCTACCAGCGTGCTAATGAAGAGAAGTGCATGATCTAACTTTCACAAAGTTTCAATGAAGCATTGTCTCGATGTCAATTTTCCGCCAACGCGAAAACTCTGTATCATTGCGAACGTAATTCCACGCACAATCCAGTGCCGCCAATTATCTTGTACCACACTATTCTTTCAGTTCCAGAATTTTAACAGTCTATTATTTTCTTAGATGTCCCGCGGGGCAATGGCCTCAATGGAGGACGCAATCGACAGTTGTGGAGATTGCGTTTTTCTTTATCGCGATGATTTGACTGCTTATTTGACGAGCGGCGTAATAGTGAGCTTCGAGTGTCTATTATTCATATATATATATATACACATATATATATATATATATTCACATATGTATATAATTCTACTATATACTTACGTGTACGTATTTAAAAAGGTATGTAGCTGTATTTTGTGCCAACAGGGTGGAGCACAAGAGCGCGCGAGCGGTGAAAGTTTCGAAAATAAAGGACAGTCCTTCGCACGGCGCCAACCAAACAAGAGTATTGTGTGTGTGTGTATATATATATATATATATGTATATATATTTATATAAGAATAGATGTTTATATATACGTATATATTTGTGTACGTATGCGTGCGAGCGTGTGTGTAGGTGCGGCTCGCGGGCTATCTTTTAACGCTCTCGCTTCGACGACGAAAACGAAACTGCCTCCAGTGCGGGGTCGTCATCGCCGCCGTATTCCACCGCGCACAGTCGAAAGTCAAAACACCGTATGCAAGATTGCGCGCGTGCTATATGCTAGTGGAAGGAGGCGGGAGAACAGTAAGGAGGTGTGCGTGCGTGCGAGTGTGTGTGCGTCCGTGTACACGTATAGGATATTCCATAACAATGTGCGACCGCGTTCACACATAATTGTCCTCGTTAAGGGGGTATCCCTGTCTGGAAACTTCAAAAAATCGTCTTTGTGTGTGAACTTTCAAGAATATTTTAAAACCAACCAGACCCTGCGATTCTAAAAATTGACGGCGTTACACCTATTTTAGTGGAACAATGTGCGTCGGGTTTACCGCGATCAGTCGAGTTTGAACGTGATTATCTCGAAACTACATATCTCGAAACGGCGGTATTGATATCTTGAGTAACGTTTACACTATTGACTTGAATTTGCGCTGTTAGCGTTCGAACAGTATTCATTTTCGCCTCACGATCGCATTTTTTAATTGGATGAACCAGTTGTTAATAACAATGACTTCAGCAAGCAATTTATCGAAAGAAGAATGCGGTTTTCATTGGAGAAGCTGTCATTTTTCGTATTTTTTAGAATTTCCAAAAGTGGATCGTGAACCCATAGCCAGTTGGATATGTTAGAAGAATTTTTTTGTTTGTTTTCGTTTCAGATTACATTTGAGTCTGGTAGAGATCGCGCGGTTTCGGGCCTCGCCGCTGGAGGATTTTAACGCCAACTGCACACGTAACCACAAACACGTGTACAACATGCCGGGAAAAATTAATTTATTCCAACCAATGGGTGACTAGAAAAAAATTCATCATTCTGACCCTTGAAATTGGGCTTTCAGAGAGGGATACCCCGTTAGGGAGTTTCGGGACAGTTGACGATATGTTGCCATTTCATTTAAATTTATACAGTAAATTCTTTGTCATATACTGAATACACCCTCCAAATTTTAAGTCGATCGTCTACATCGTTTCTATAAAATGTACAATTAAATAAACACTTTTTAACGGGCTACATCTATCTGGGTGGGTCGAAAAATTGCATTTTCCAAAAATATTTTTATTCTATAGGATCACCTATTAGCTATATTCCCGGAAAATTTAATTGAAATATTCCTGAAATTGATTGAGCTACAGCTTCCAACAGTCGGCCGGGCGAGCGGTAACAGCACCATACGTCAAACTTCAGACGCGTTTTTCTGGAAACACTGTTTTCAAAGTCGGTGGACATGATATCTCGAGAACCACGTGATGGATTTTTTCCAGGACATTTACAGGAGATACGATGAGAAACATTTAAAGGTCGTTTACGATCTCACTTTTTTTAGAATAGATCTTCCTTTGTTAGTAGTTACTTAAAAATGACGACTTTTTTCATAGATTTTGAATGCTCGAGTCTCAAATCGTCGCCGCGTTAGTGAAAAAAAATATTTTGAAAATGGACGGTCGTCAACGACTCGTATTTATTGTTAGCTTAAATAACCCGTTTGGTTTTTAGATTTGCGATGGACCGTTGATGGGGTCTTCTCACTTTAGACACTAAAAAGGCTATTTTCATGAATTTTTTTGTTAGGTTTATATTATAGATGTTGAGAACTGGTGCGATGGTCTAGTGGTTAGCGTGCTCGCCACGAAACCAGCGGACCGGGAAGTCCCGGGTTTGAATCCCAGTCGCGTACATTTCGTCGTGAAATGTTTGTCTTCGGCATTTCGCGGCGAAATAAGACTAGTTCCACGACTGGGGGGCGAACTCGATGACCAGTTGTATTGGTATAGGTTTTCCGCAGTTTCTTTATACCCATGACAGAAATGTCATGATGAATATAATACAGAGGGGGAAGTCGGCTGCGGCCGCAACAGGGGGGAACAGGGAGAAAGATGGAGACAAGAAGGAGTAAACAGTAGAGGAAAGAACGGTCATAATGATGGGAAAGAATAGGTAACAAACGCGAAAAGCGTGTACCTAAGGAAAAAACCAATAATAATATTATAGATGTTGATATAAAAGTTGTTACACTTACTAAACACACTTTCGCAATACATTAAAGAAAAAATGTATTTATTTAAGTCACTGTTTATAGACGAAAATGGTAGGTGAAAAAATGTCCAAAAAAATTGTAGGTCCGCGCTGTTGATGAAATCTCGCAGATGGATCATCCGAAACAAAAAAATCAAACGGTTTTAGATTCAGTATGTTAATGGATATAGCGCATATCATATGATTTTTTACATATGCAAAAATTAAAAAATGGCGGCCATTTTTCGAAAAAACAAAAACAAAACGTTTTTTTTTCACCGGCAAACCATCTAAAAACGTTGTTTCGAGAAAAACGCGTTCAAAGTTTGTTTGAGTTACATGAATACATACTTTTAAAATAAATGTATTTCGAAAGTGTAACAACTTTTATATCAATATCTATAATATAAACCTATCGAAAAAAATCATGAAAATAGTTTCTTGTTAGAGTGTAAAGTGAGAAGACCCCTTAAGCTGAAAAACGTCCACCGACAGACGTCACCGTGTTTGTTGTTTTTCTGTATTTTTTGGTGATTTTTTTTAAGTCTCTCAGTACATGTACCTGTGTGTTTAAAAAAATGCGTTTCTTTTTCACCAAAGGTTTCCCAACAATTGACCATTTTTTAGGGCCTTCAGGTAGATGTAGCCTCATGACACAGGGAGATGCCTACGCTCATCGCCGAATGGCAGTTTTACTCACGAAATAGTGTGGAAAAATGTTTAAAATGTTATGAAAAACTGTCGAATCACTCAGTACATTATGACAACTTCGTCTCCCTATGTCAAAAAGTGTTCCTTCAATTGTACAATTTATAGAAACTGTAGACGATCGATTTGAAATTTAGAGGGTGCATTCAGTAGATGACAAAGAATTTACTGTATGACTTTAAATCAAATGGGAACATATCGTCAATTGTCCCGAAGCTCCATAAGGCGGAATATACATTTAAAGAAGAAAAAGTTAAGTAATTTTGAGTTTTTCATAACCAATAAATAATTCTACATTTATCCAATTGACGGTATACTTTACGAGTACATTTAAGTATACAAAACATTTTTTTTTATTCGTGTAGTCTTGCTTCCCGTTCGATTTGCAAAGAAATTCAAACATTTTTCAGTTAGAACATGTATAGTTTCTATTTGACAATAATTTAAATGAATACAATGGAAAATTCACGAGAATGGCACGCATTTACAAAACTAAATCAACATTTCACGCAAAATTTCTGTAAAATTTGGATTCAAAAAGTAGTTTTTTTTTCTAATTTTTCTAAAACAATTCTTGTCAAGTAGAAGGTAGCAATATTATCAATATTTCTACCGAGTTTCAACTCAATCGGCTTAATAGTTTTCGAGTAATCCTGCACGACAATTTCGAAAATGCAGTTTTGAGAAAAACGCGTTTAAAGTTTTTGAATTTGGCCTTGAAACTTAGGAAAAATATTCTACACATATGGGTCTGTCGTTCAAAGAAAAAAAAAGAAACCTACTTTTTTATCGATATAAACGTATATACCGCCTTAAGAAAATCGGAAAATCGCATTTTCAATTCGAATTTGTCGCAATCTGATAATTATGAAAAACCGAATATTACGTTCATATTCGTGCTGCGAGGAAAAACTGGGTGTATCAACTCTCACCTACATATATTTGGTTCGGAGACAAAAAAAATGCAATAGCATTTTTGAATGCGGGCCAAGTTCGTCGCGTTTGGGATATGAGAATACCCCGAGAAGTGAATGAAGGATAAACATGGTAAATTTCTGCAAATATAGTTACACTTCCATAACAACAATATAATATACGGATCATGTTAAATCCTCGAAAAAGTCAATTGGCCGCGATACAGCTCAACGTAAAATTCTCGAAAAAGCTTGGCAGTTGCAAATATTTGAAAAACATTTTTGACTTTTGAACGAGGTCAATGAGCTTTATATCCGCCTTATCTCTTGTTTATTTTTCCTCTCGCACTGCGTGTAATGAGAGAATCGATTCTTGAGCCGAGGGAGGCCTATACGACGAGTGCACAACTTTTTTGAAATAAGTATATATTTTTTTTATCGAAAATTAAATTGTCATAGTAATACTCTGGAGATACGGCGGACATAAAGTTCGTTCTGTCACGTTATATATCTACAAATCATCGATATGGAGATATATAACGATCCGAGTACTTTCGGTGCACGAATTAAAAAATTGATGACAGGAGGTTCGTTTTCGGTGGCATGCGACATTAAGGAGGTTGGAGCATTGGCTACAATCCAAGATTAAGCATATATATATACATACCGGGTGTCCCATTTTAATCTTACACCTGATTTATCTCGAAAAATACTGCTCCGATGAAGTACAAGAAACCGTTTAGGGTTCAAAGGGGGATGGTAAAAAAATAGTTTTGGTCCATTTTTACCCATGGGATCATGAATTTTCCACCAAATCATTTATCTGGCGAAAACTAACAACTTTTGTAGAAAAAGATTTTTTACAACGTTCATAATTTTAAGGTTAGAGTACCATTTTTTTTACTATTTTAGCGCTATCCATAATATACCAGGAGGAGGTAAAGTCTTCAGCATCCCTGGTGTAAGTGTGCGTGTGTGTGTGCGCTTAGGTTTGTTTGGGTTCGCTTGGGTTTGTTCGATAGCCCAACGAAACCCAAACAAGGATTAGGTCTCTGCGGCTCGTTACTTCCATTATGAAACAAACCCAAGTGTGGGTGTGAATTTGTTTGGGTTATCGAACAAACCCAAACCATCGCATACAAACTCACACCCACACACACATTTACACTAGGGATGTAAAGACTTTACCTCCTCGTCGTACATTCTGGGGAGCGCAAAAATAATAAAAAATGGTATTCTAACCTAAAAATTATGAACGTTATCAAAAAATGTTTCCTACAAAAGTTGTTAGTTTTGACCTGATAAATGTTCTGGTGAAAAAAAAAAACATGATCCCATTTTTAAAAACGCGTCGGCCATCATTCACCGTTTTGAATTTGGGACCAAAATTCAAAATGGGGATTTTTTTTAACGTCCCCAAAGCCCCCCCATAACCCAAAGAAATCCACACACACACTGACACTAGGGATGTTAAAGACTTTACCTCCTCGTGGTACATTCTGGATAGCGCTGAAATAGTAAAAAAATGGTATTCTAACCTAACAATTATGACCGTTGTAAAAAAAGTTTGGCTGATAATTCTTTTGGTGTAGAAAAAAATGAATGACCTCATTTTTTAAAAACATGTCGTTCATCTAAACTCCGCCATTTTGAATTTGGGACTAAAAAATATATTTTTTTAAATGTTTGAACTCTAAAAGTTTTATTATACTCAATACTTGATCGGAGCAGTATTTTTCGGGATAAACCAGGTGTAAGATTAAAATGGGACATCCGGTATACACGTTATGGAGACTTGCGAATGACTTTGCGAATTAACAAAAAATCACCACAAGAGATCAGAAATATAAAATTGTTTAATGTATTTAATTTGACGTGCGGTTAGATGGTCAAGACGTTCACGCTACGGGTGATGCAATTTTTTCGGCTATTTAGCACCAAGTTAAATCAATTCTAACAACGGATTAACACAAACTGAACTAAAACCTTCCTAAACATATAGAAAAAAACCCATCTTGTCCATCATAAACCATATATATTCAATATCGAACCATGAAGGTTCAATAAAAGATTATGAATCTTGGCTGGCGAATGAAGAGTAATGAAGGTAGTAATAAATAATTTCGTGACATAAATATAAATAGGCATCATTATAAATTATTCAAAATTTCATTCCGAGTTGTCTAAAACATTCACTGACGCAGTTTTTTCATAATAATCATCGATAATGTTTTACTTATTCAAGTCAGTAGTAACACAGCAGATTTTCTTATTCAGGTAATGAAAATATAAAAATGCAAAATCTTTCCCTTTAATTGCATATTTTTTGAAAAATTAGCATCTACAGAATAAATATATACCTCGTATGCGTTTCTTGAGGATCATTGAGAAAAAAAAATTCACGAACTGTCATTTGACTCAACTGTACCACTCCAACCTTAAGGAGGTTGGAGCGGTGCTGCTCAGGGTCTTTGCGGGGCATGCGGCAAGAGGACAACGCATTTGCTTAAGCACGGGCGCCGGTAACGGCTGCCAACCCCGAATAATCAAATGTTCGGTTACGTAAAATAAATAAATTTCAGCTAATAAATACGTGGAATGCATATAATTGATCGTTTAGAAATGGTATTAATCTTTTTTGTTTATTTACATCGCGAATAAGTTATTAAGCAAGTTGACATGTGACAAACGCGCAATTTAGTTCTCAGTAACTGGTATCACTGAGCTTAGATACGAACGTTACATCGTGAGCGCGTAGCTGTCGAACATCCTTCGCGAATTCCGTTTTTTTGTCCGGCGAAAATGAAAAAAATAGAAGGGAAAATGCAAACCGAAAAACACTATAATCGACGGGTGGAGCAAGTACAACCTGGAAAGCGGCAGAAAAAAGTAGTTAAGCCGGAAAATGCGCAGTCGAGGGACGACCCGTAATTGATTTGAAGGTTATGTCGAAATACATGCACTGCAGCTTCTGTAACGAATGATTCAGAATGTTCAAATACTCTTTATGAAATCGCGGTAAGAAATTTATAGCAAGGAAGGCATAGTTTGTGCGTTTCAAATTTTCGCGCCTATTTGAAATGGCCGCCTTGACAGCAGCGTTGCCACATGCCGTAGGGCGCTTTATTGTTTTACGCGAATCAGCAGACATTTCATGTTTTATTTCACGAATATCTCGATAACGAGACAGACAAAACGCTGTACTCTTCGTTGAAATTATTCATAAAAATCTCAAGAATTTTTTCTGCCTATTTCCATTCAATTCTTACTATTTTTATAATATTGCGACAGTCATATTAAAGCTCTTATGAAGCTTTTGCTATGTCGCCCATGTATAAGAGCCTAACTTCAATAATTAATTGCTCAACAGTCACGCAGACGAAGTACTTGAAATTTTACACGGAGTCGTAACACCTGTTCGCAAATATCCTCAATAAATTTCAGTAAATTCTTACTATTTCGCGTTAGCTGAGCAACCTCCTCAATATTAAAGAAAAGTATAAAATACGACCATGAAGGTCACTGCCTTACCGCTTTTCTGTGGAATTCCTCATATACACGTACATATATGTATAAATATTTACACACTGGGGACACGATGGAGATCTTTCCATTTACATTGCTCCGACTAGAAAAAACGTATGTTTATGAGCGCATTGCATTTTACGGCAATACAAAAATACTACGAGCTCAAGGTGAGTAACGCTGGCTCATACTGCAAAGCCGTGGAAACGCGCTAAAAAAACTCTTCCTTTTCAAGCCTTATACTGATTTTCGATCGTTTGAAGTTCTCCCTCTCGTATATACGATGCACGCGTTGAATATACGAGGATTAACTTTCCTTGCTTTCATAGTACTATGACAAATGTTGAGAAAAATAGGAAGACCGCGAGCAATAAAAATATAAGCGTGTAATCGTTACCCCAAACTCGGCGAAGATGGAAAAACTGCTGACTGATCATAATCCGCGATCGCGCGATACCGTGTGCGTCTAACGTGTCAACGGTCACGGCGCAACGGGAACACACGCGTGAATCATAATTAACCTCGGTCGTTATCAGTAGCGCAAACACGGCTGTTCGATACTCTCTCTCTCTCTCTCTCTCTCTCTCTCTCTCTCTCTCTCTCTCTCTCTCTCTCTCTCTCGATATACACAGCCGCGCGCGCTCGCCTTTATCACGTGCGGCGTCCCAAGGCAAAGAATTGTAAACGGTAATGCCACTGGTCGGTACGAGCGAGATTTGTTGCGGAGAGACATCGAAGATGATTACAAAATTTAAAAACAGGTAAAAAATAATTTTTTCAAGCAACCTTTTATTTAATGTACTAAAAAGTAGAAAATAATTTTTCTTGCCACGTCACCTATATTTGACTATAAATAAAAGCTTGTGGCGCTCAACTTTTTAAATGATTAATAATTCAGTTTTAGTAACCGTATTTAATTTGGCACAATAGTAATTAGAGAAATTATTATCATACGTTTATACTCAGTTTCAGGATTTTTATTTGAAAAATCTAAGGTTGTTTTACAGTAAATTAAATACAGTTGATATGTTTACGGATTTATGTAAATTGCGAGCGCCCCAAACTTTTATTTATAGTCAAATAAAGGTGACTTGGTAAAAAATACTATTTTCTACTTTTTGGTACATTAAGGGGTATGCATAACCTTGAAGTTAAAAAAACAGATCGATTTCAATATTTTTTTCGTACTGGGACGATAAGGTCGATCTTTCGCACACAGATAGTACATAGTGTTGACATGTCACCATTTTTATTTTATTGCAAAATATATATAAACAACGTAATCATTGTCATTTAATCTCAGGACTGTAGCCTCCGCTCGGCTGGGTCGATTACATGATTCTGGTAACTAAATTCATCTAAAGTAAAAAATGGAAAAATATACTTTTAGTACAATGGTTAAGCTACAAACCCCCCGGATACTTTTTCGAAATTTGAAACGTAGCATAAAATGCAGTTTTGAAAAAAAGTCGATTTTCGACAAAAAATAACGATTCCAAACGTTTATTATTAACAAACGGAAGAACACGCGAAAAAATAATACAGTCTGTCGATTGAATATGTTATAAAGTATGTTCAGTCCAAATTTGAAGCGAATCGGACGATCAGATTTTGACACATGACGTACGCCAAATTGCAAAGGATGCTTTCGAGATAAATGCAAGAGAAGAAAACGTACTAATTCCACTTTTTCCGTATAAATGTTTAGGTCTGCTCAATATCTTCGGTGGTTCTTCATGGTTTCGGGTACGGGCAATACGAATAGGACATTGATTTTGTTCCGAAATCGTTTTTTTTCTTTGTAAACAATTTAATTGTTATAATGAAGATTGTGAGGAAAAAGTGCATTGAGTACAAAAAAGTTTGAAGTAAAAGATGTTTCTTTTTAAATTGACAATAAAAAATGTCTTTTTCATTTTTTCTGCTAGCTCCATTAGTAATGGAGATATAAACAAGGAACATTTTTATGAGAAAAACGGAACGATGAGTGAAAGGTGATGTGATTAATTTTCGTCGCTTATATCTCCATTCCTGATGGAGCTAGTAAACAAATTAACCATCTTTTATTAATGAATTCCATCTATGAAATGCACTTTTCCGTCCCAATTGCTATTTGAAAAATTTAACTGTAAGAAAGTGCCTTGCTGTATTGATTAATTGCTTGAGATAAACTCACAATTATTTTTCGTACGTTCAATCTGCGATTCCTGTACCGTATAACAATCAAACAGGGACGTTCTGACCTGCTCCACTGAAATCGTCATAACTCGGTCAATCTTTGGAATTTTGACAACATCTTTGAACCAAATCAAAGTTAAGACTCTACGCAATAAGAACATAAAATATACCAAAAATCGATTTTTTTAAGTTCCAAGGTTATGCATATCCCTTAAATAGACGCGTGTTAAAAAGAATTACAACTAAATTATTTTCGAGTTTTCAGTCCTTAATAGATTTTACTAGAGCTCTGAAATTTTTGCAAAGAGGGATTAATCCTTCTAAACGAACCGGTGTTATTATTGGTTGATGGTCGGGAGAAATCCTGGAGAACTGTGATAGGTGGCATCTAGCATAGATGTTGGCTCACCATTTATTGGACCTTACCTTTTAACCTATTTTACCTATTCGGCCCTTTTGACGATTGTGCGATCCGAAAGCACCTAGAGCCAATTTATAGGTTGTCATGCAGTTTCCATGTATTGTCACCTCTTAGATGCATGTTTGCAAAATTTCAGAGCTCTAATTAGCCGGGAAGTGAATGAAATATCGAATTTCCGTTTTGCATCTCACAGAAAGTCAAGTAATGTTTTTTTTTGCAACTTGAATCATGAGTAGGTGAGCTAAGTGGATTCTAACCCTGGGATCTCAGGGTGGAGCGGGGCCGGGGCTCCAACGCGGGACAGACTAGTGCGGGGCTATGCATGCAACGTGACGTCACGGAGGAGGATGTCAGGGGTCTCTGTGGAGGGGGTAGCCATGTGGACCGAAGAGCGACTTGTGGGAGGGGGTAGCCACCGTCGACGACATCATAGAGCGGGGAAGATGAACGTTGAAAACCCATAAATCTCATAATTTATTATAGCGTAAAAAATGATCATCTATGCAAGCGGACCGTTTTTATTTCTACAATATTTAGTCTGTGTGAAAAAAAAACTTGGACACGATGTGTGCGTGTAACAACCATACATAGCTAGGGAAATTTTCGGCAATGTGAAAACGCTGGGCGCCACATGAAGGGCATCCTTTCAAAGTCCTTTATTTATGACATGCAGCTGTGATGCCTTGGTTCCATTCCGAAAGATAATGTCAAGTTGTTTGCATGCATGTCCACCTCGCCACAAATCTCGCCGGCACTTGAGACAGGTCCTGATAAGTCGAGGTTTCTTGGAAAAACTATAAATTTTACACATCTATCATCAAAGGCTTTGACCGCGGATAGACCACTTGAGCACAGTTGCACTCTTGAAAAAAAGGTTCGATACGAATCTCGTCACGAATCTCCCTGCTGACACTTGAGACTGTTCTTAACAAGTCCGGGTTAAAGCATTTTTTCTTGGTCGACATTCGTAGTCAGTCGCGATGGGATCTCAACTAGCCATAGAGGACGAAAAAAATGAACGCTTTGTCCATCACCGAGAGAGCTTTTAACTTTGCTGCATTTGCATTTGTTGCAACTTTGCATTATTAAAGTGAATAATTAATTGACGCTGATACGTGGAATAACAATGATAATACGCTACGATCATCCACGATCGGTTAGTTAATCGTAATCAGGTAGTCAGTCGCAGTCCAGCAGTTCTACGATCATCGTCGCGACACACATCTTCGCCAACAATCTCAATAACAACTCGTAACGAACTACAACTTCATCGCCGAATCAACGAAACCGTAAGCGACCGCCGAATTGTCATCAATTCACAGTTTTGTATTACGACTTAAAAACTTACACCCAATCAAAACAGTTTCTTGTTCTAATTCAAAGGTTACTTGAATAACCTCAGACATAATTCTGCTCTCTCGAAACCTACTCATTTTTACAAACTCTAACTCAATTCTATTCAATTAACCTATTTTCGAATTCTTATGAACATTCACCTTCAAGCCGATCCCGTGCACTAGTGCGGAGGCCAAAAAGAAGGAATCGAATCATTCGTGTCTCATCCCTGCTGGATGTGGCAGAAGCAATTTTGGAGGCTCGTCCAGGATAGTTGAAAGGAATGTTCCAAATCAGCTTCAATGTAAAAAAATTGTATGTGTACTTTAAACGCGCCAGAAGTGAATGGTTATTTGCACTTCGCTGACGGAACAAATTAGTTCTGTCGATTAATCGGGCGAGAGGGGAAGGGGGGAAGAGTCAGTGAATGAATTAATAGGGCCACTAAGAAAGTAGGAATTAACATGCATGTAGACATTAAATCAGTTTTATTTGTACCAGTATTAAATCAGTCTTATTTGGACAAATAAATAGATTTATTTGTAAGTGAAAAATTGACAAACATTTTTTCTGTTTTCTTTTTCTAGACTGTATTGACCACTCTCATTTATATAATTTTTTGTAAATCATTAGACGATGGACAAATCACCGTAAAGTATAATTAATTTGTTTCAGATTTTTTTCTTTAAATCATTACAAAATTATTACAATATAAAAGTATTCACTTAAAAAAACAATTGAATATTTTGGTGACCTACCGAGGTAGAACACGCAGCAGTGGCACATGGGTCAGCACGTGGTATTTCATCATCGCCCAGTCCTCGACGTTTAATTCCAGATAGAGGAGTTTCGGATGGAAATGAAATAATGTCGAATCAATTGAAATTTAAATTAGATAATAGACAAGCAACTGTATAGTATACATTATTAATTTTATTTTGTATTTTTAAAAAATTGTTATTTAAATTGTTGTTATTATTTTTTTGAATTGTTATTATTTTAGTTGTTTTTTTCCGAAGGCCTCCGCAGGTCTTTGCAACAGCCCCATGGTACTCCGCAGCACACTTTTTAAAAATATTTGTTTTCATGATTTTTTTAAAACTTTTATACTTACGACGTGCCTGCCGAGGCCGTCGGAGACCTTCGAAAGCCCTGCGGAGGCCTTCGGATTAAAATAATATTGTTATTTTAAGGCGGTATGATCGTCTAGAAGCTTGTTTTTTAAGTAACTTTTAGGGATTAATTTTGCGAAAACTATCAAACCTACAGAGCCGGGGGTTTGACACATATTAAAACATGCTTCAACTAGCAACACAAATTGTTATGAAATACTTGATTGAAATATATACAGGTTATGCGCTGTTATGCAGGTCGTGGCATGAGACGCTCGTCCAATCGGGCGCACGGGTTGCGGCGTGCCTAGTCATCTGAAAGGGAAGAAATGTTAAAAAAAAAAATTATATCAATGTGGTTATCGTTTGAACTAGAACTATGTACGAATTTTTTGTAACGAAATCGCAGCAATTTGAAAATTAAAGTGTAATTTTTTCGGAAAATTGTGAATTACAACATGAGAGCGGCACTAAAATATTCAAGCTATCGGCAGCATTGTAGTTGACACTATAGGTAACGGTTCCCTTGAAATGTGCGCAAAACCCGAAGTCAATGGGTCGAATAGTTTTTGAGAAAAACGTGCGCCCGACTTGAAAAATATAGTTTCGGGAAAACCAATTTAAAGTTTGCCCTACATTTAGCACTCATACGGCTGAACAATTTAGCACTGATATGGTGGATAACAACTGATTTGAGTAACTTACCCTTAATCAGCTATACCGGGACCTCACAGACCACTCTCCTCAGCTTCAAAAAAAATATATTGACGCGCACTCGCTTCGCTTCTGGCGGTCTGCGCCTCTTTAGATGCGCTAGACGCCCGTCTGTTGGACCGTTGTAAACGGTTGTCTCTACATTCTGCTCTATTGTTTTGCGTTAGGGCCGATTTTAATTCCCAATACAACCATCATTTTTAGGATTTGCTTGAATCCTTTGTTAAAAATGACGGCAGCTAAATAATTAGCAATATCTATGGGGTTTTTGCCACAGTGCAAATGTATACTGGCAGAGCTTTGCCGAGCTCAGAAGTATACTGACTATTTGTAGACTATTTGTAGGAGGGAGGTGTCTGGCTGTCTCGCGAAGGTTTAGGGACCCGTTTGTGGAATTGGGGGAGGGGGATTTGCGGCTTGCGGAGAGGTTAGCGAGTGACGTCACGCGAGGGAAGAGGATGCCCAAAAACACGGGGGTCCGCGGAGAGGGGATAACGGTTGTAGGCGCGGGTCAAGGGGGCACCGGCAGCCAGAGGACATTGTAGATGATGTGACAATTTTCTTGGGGGAGGTGGCGTTATTGATACAGGTGAATCGTTTTCCAGACAATGGAGGAAAATTTCTCTCAAACATGTGGATATGCATGTGAAAACCAGCGTCTATGACACACTCTCGGCCACTTAATGCAATTTTACTGCTAGATGTCAAATGAGAGTTTACAGATAAACTTTTTATGCAGCTATAGTGACGGAGGCCCTTATAAAATTACATTGCATTCGGTCTTGTATTCATTCCGAAAGATAACGTCCAAATGTTTGCATGTGCGAGTATGTATGCAGTGCACCCAGCCAAGAACCCATGGGACTTGACGAAAAATGAGCTTGAACACGTTCCAAAGACCTTGCTCATAAAATATTGGAGTCGACACATTGGTATGCTGTGGGATCGTTTGCCGGAACATCATCGAAACGACAGTGAAATATTATCATATCTTCCATGCATGAAGCATTACAATACACCTGAGATGTTGGATCATATTGATGGCCCCCCAACTCCACACGGAATTGTGAAAAGTGTTGTGAGGGAGACAATACTATTCGTGAGAAAAAATAAACGTTCCTCGACGCATTTCAAGTTGTTTCGTCGATGAAAAATGGATTTCTCAGGGTCAGCAAAACGGCGGAATTTTTCCCAACGAAGAAGATGTCTCAAGGTTCCATCGTGTTATCCAATCTCTGACATGAGGGCTGCCCACACCAAATTAGCAAAGCGTTACGTAGTAGACATCATGGACGAGTTCGCCGTTCTTTTACCAACACGGGTCATGAAGGCCTTCAATCACGGTCCAAAGATGTTCGAGTGTAAGACGAGATATGTATCGATACATAATAATGTATATAGCTTACAAGTAATCCTCCTGGGCAGCCCCCCCCCTAAATTATAAGAAGAGACGAATAGGTCGGTTGGCCTACGAAATATGTGAGACAGTCGTTAACGACCCACGGGACGATCATGTAGACTGACCAAAGAAAATATACGCAGTCATAAGTAAATTGTATTCGGCCCAAATTTAATTAACCCAACCATCCACCGTCGTGCTTTGTCCACCTGACTCAAGAATATCTCCACAAAGCCAAAATTCAACTCTTACACATCAGAAGTGGGATCTAAGTTGGGTTAAAACGTGGAAAGACAGAAATCGTTAACAATGGATAGTGTCTACGTGCTTAAGAGTGTCGTAGGAGATGCTGTGTGCAACGGGTGTGCGTTTGGGTAAAAGGACGCCCCGGAAATCCTACAACGAAGTTAAAAAAGTTAAAAAAAAAAAACAGTTAGCTGTGTGCCATCGTATGAGCTGTGTGCCATCGTTTTAGCTGAGTGCTAGTATTATGAGCTGTGTGCCATCGTTTTAGCTGAGTGCTAGTATTATGAGCTGTGTGCCATCGTTTTAGCTGAGTGCTACTGTTGTGACCTGGGCTCTAGTGGGATGAACTGAGTGCGGTCGAGACAGGCTGTGTGCCGTCGTTGGGACTGCCGCTGGCATGTCGTGCATTGCCACGTGAGAACATTTTAGTGCCATGTTTCAAAAAGACTGGGTAAAGCAGTTGATAATTTCACTTCAGATGTGATATGGAAGGCTCGAAGGTAAGAGCCTAAAAGTTTAAGCTCTGTATTGGGCATTGATGATTTGAGAGTTCGTGTCGCAAAAACTGTCGTACATCTAATCCCTTAGAGTAAACAGTGGTTACTTATACGCGTGAACGGGCAACGGTTATCAGCCGCGGTTTGACAAGTTTTTGCTCAGAGAACAATAAGAAGATATTGCCAGATAGCTTGGTCGCGCGTCGCGAGTTTATGATCTTAAATATATTTCGGATACACTAAATCTACACTGAGTGATTCCGGTGTGTTCGTAGAATTTTCGACGTGCATTCGACGCTCGAACGATTTTACGAAGAATTCGTAGCTATGGATCCCTCCAAATATACGGCGACGGTCCTCAAGGATGTGCTCGCGAAAAACAATTTAAGAACGACTGGGTCAAAAGCCGAACTAATTAACCGCCTAATGGAATTTGATCCTTCAGGTAGTTGGATGCATCAGTTGGCGACTACCAGTGATGACATGATTATGGAAAATATTCCAGTGGTTGACAACGAAGAACCTCGAACTAGCATGCGACAAATTAACGCGGCTTCGTCACCCGACGATCACGAAATCCTACGAAGAGAGTTAGAGCTCGCCCGCAAGGAGACGGCACTGGTAGCACGCGAGCTCGAACTTGTAAGACGAGAAAACGCGTTGTTGCTGCGGCAGGTGAATTCAGAACAACGGCCACACCAGGTCTTAGGGTTCACGGATATGCACGAACGTCCAGACGGAATGCCATATGAGCACTCGCGGTCCGAATTTAGCGTGACCAAGGTACGGGACTTATTAGCGGAGTTCGACGGAAGCGGTGATTGTTACCAGAACTGGGAAAAGCAGGTGAGGCTGCTGAGAACAACGTACAACTTGGATAGAAACGCGACAAAGATTCTCATAGCGTCGAAACTGAAGGGGAAAGCCCAAAGATGGTTCCATTCTAAGCCTGAGTTGGTTGAGATGGACGTGGATTTGCTGCTGGACGAGCTAAAGTCGATGTTCAACGTCTCTGTCGATCGAGTAACACGTCGTCGTCAATTTGAAAGCCGAATCTGGAAAACAGACGAGACGTTCAGCGATTATGTGCACGAGAAGATAATACTAGCAAACAAAGTCCCTGTCGACGCCGAGGAAGTCGTCGAACACATCATAGAGGGCATACCAGTCTTGAGCATGAGGAATCAGGCTCGGATGCAAAGATTCGGTACGGTCGACGAACTGCTCAAGGGGTTCGAAAAAATCTCCATACGCTCTGACCGGAAAATTCCGTCTGCGGGGCGAGACGCGGGTGAGTCGGCGCTGGCGATCACGCGCCACAAAAAATTCGAGAGTGAGAGACAACGTGGGATTATACGATGTTACAATTGCAACACGACGGGCCATTCGGCCGCGGTGTACAAGCAGCCACCGAAGGACAGGTCATGCTTCAAATGTAAGGGGACCGGTCATTTTCAGAAGGATTGTCCGTTAAATTCGTCGCTTCAAGTGAAGAAACAAGAAGAAGTCCACAATGTAGACGACATGCGCTATACCGACGGTTTCTGGAAGGTCGTCGAATTTCGATTCAACGGGATAGAAGAAGTTCGTCGTGTTTCGCTGGAAGCCTTGTTCGACACCGGTAGCCCAATAAGTTTTGTAAAGATGGCCATGGTTCCTTCGGGGGTAACGTATGAATGTTGCGAATTGTTTAACAGGTATAATGGAATCAATAGCTCGAAACTCGAAGTCAAGGGCGTAATCTCAGTCTGCGTCACGTTAGACGGCATTACTCGCCAGAATGTGAAACTACACATCGTTCCCAACCAAACAATGCGCAGTTCGGCTGTGATGGGACGCGACACATTACAATTGTTCGGCATTAAGCTAGCAATTCCCGGTAACGTACTCACAGATACGGCAATTCAAGAAATATTAAATATTGACCTGACAGACGTACACCGTACAAGTGACGCGTTAGAAATAAATCCCGAAATTTCGGCAGAAACAAGGCATGCGTTGTGTGCGATATTTGAAGACGATTATGTAAAACCAGAGCGCCCAATGTTGCCAAAAGTTCAGGCAACGTTAACTTTAACGTTGAACGATTTGAAACCTTTTCATTATACACCGCGCCGTCTTTCATTTGTAGAAAAAGAAAAGTTGCGCGAAATTTTAGATAATTTGCTGGCGAAAGGCATTATACGCCCCAGTAATTCAGACTATGCCTCACCAATAGTCTTGGTAAAGAAAAAAACGGGCGAGCTACGGCTCTGCGTCGACTACCGTACCCTAAACAAATTTCTCGCGCGTGATAATTACCCGATGCCTTTAATCGAGGATTTAGTCGACACACTGAGCGAAAAAAAGTTTTTCAGCATACTTGATTTACGAGACGGGTTTCATCATGTCATCATGGCCGAGGAATCGATAAGGTATACCTCGTTCGTTACCCCCCTGGGCCAATTTGAATACCTCAAGATGCCGTTTGGCCTAAAGACAGCGCCGTCGAAATTTCAAAGATACGTCAACGATGTTCTAGCGGATCTTATCAAGACGGGGGAAATCGTTGCTTACATGGATGATTTTTTAATCGCAACTCGAACAATTGAAGAGCATTTACGGGTTTTGAGTAAGACGTTAAAACTTCTGGTTGAGAACAAGCTCGAACTTCGAATTGACAAGTGCAAATTTCTGCAAACCGAAATAAACTATTTGGGATATCACATTTCAGAAAAGGGCATAAGACCAACGAGTGACGGAGTGGCAGCGATCGCCCAATTTCCGGTACCAGGCAATGTTCGAAGCGTACAGTCGTTCCTTGGCATGTGCTCCTATTTCCGAAAGTTTGTGCAAGGGTTCTCGATTATAGCCGCCCCGCTATACAATTTATTAAAGAAAAATGTCGGGTTTGAATTTGGTAAGGAAGAGCTCGAGTCGTTCGAAGCTCTTAAGAGCGCACTCATAAGTAAACCGGTCATAGCCTTTTATAGCCCCAAAGACGAAACCGAGCTCCACACGGACGCCAGTTCGCTTGGGTTCGGAGCAATTTTACTGCAGCGTAAAGCTGATAAACAATTGCACCCGGTTTTTTATTTTTCGAAACGAGCCTCCGAAACAGAAAGTAAAATGCACAGCTTTGAACTCGAAACCCTCGCAATTATATATGCTTTCCGTAGGTTCAGAGTCTACCTCCACGGGATTAAATTCAAGGTGGTCACAGATTGCAACTCTGTCGCTCTGACTTTGCGAAAAAAGGATGTGAATCCCCGAATAGCCCGGTGGGCTTTAGAAATGGAAAATTTCGACTACCAGATCGAACATAGAAGTGGGGATCGAATGAAACATGTCGACGCTCTAAGTCGTGAACACAATTCAGTCTATGTAATTGAAGAAAATTCGTTGGAAACCAACCTTGTTCTCAGCCAGAATAAAGATAAACGAATTTCAACTGTCAAAGAGCAGCTAGAACAGTCTGAAAACGATCTATTTGAAATGATAAACGGTGTCGTTTATCGAAAAAAGGGGAACAGAGTATTGTTCTATGTCCCCGAGGCCATGGAGAGTACTGTTATACGGCGCTACCACGACGACATGGGATACATGAACACAGAGAAGGTCTGTTCCGTCTTACAGCAGAATTATTGGTTTCCCAAAATGACCGACAAAGTAAAGGCTTACGTACGCAATTGCCTGAAGTGTCTGGCATTTTCGCCTGTTAGCGGAAAATACGAAGGTATGCTCAATAACGTACCAAAAGGGAACACGCCTTTTCAGGTGATACATGTCGACCACTGTGGGCCCTTCGAAAAACATCGGCTAAAGCAACACTTGTTAGTAGTCATAGACGCGTTCACTAAATTTACGAAGTTATACGCGGTAAAGTCCACAGGAAGTAAAGAGACGATAGATCAGCTGAAACGATACTTTGCGGATTACAGCAGACCCCGCGTGTTGGTGTCTGACCGAGGCAGTTGTTTTACGTCAGGAGAATTTCAAGAGTTCGTGAAAAGTAATAATATCCAACACGTGTTGGTAGCGACAGCGTCCCCAAGGGCCAATGGGCAGGTAGAGCGCGTAAATCGAGTCGTAACCCCCATGATCGCGAAACTAACGGATAGCTCCGCCGGAAGGTATTGGTACCAAACTCTGGGAAATGCGGAGTATGCGTTAAATAATACCGTGCATAAGTCCACCAAAGAAACTCCTAGCCAATTGCTCTTTGGTCTAAAGCAGCGCGGCGAGGTCGTGGACGGTCTGAGCGATTTTCTCGATGACGTTGTGCCTACTGAGCCCCGTGACCGGGAAGAGGTCAGAAGAAAAGCCTCAGAAAATATTGTCAAAAGTCAAGAGTATAATAAGAAATACGTGGACAAACGTCGGAAAGAACCGCACATTTATAAGGAGGGCGACTATGTTATGGTAAAAAATATAGAAACCACCGCGGGTGGATCAAAAAAGTTAATACCACGTTACAAGGGGCCATACGTTGTAAAAAAATGCTTTCGATTTGGACGGTATCTTGTTGGTGACGTGGAAAACTGCCCGGTAACCCAACGACCGTACGAAGGTGTGTGGGAAGCGGGAAATATGAAACCCTGGTGTGAGGGTAACAACGAAGACGATGGCCGACTCAGAGCGTAGTTGTATAAATAGGTATAAGCTTGTGTTAAATACTTTTGTTTGTTGTATTAAAAAGAGAAGGGCTCCGGTTTGTCGAGGTTGTCCGGGACGGACAAAAAGTCAGGACGGCCGAGTGTAAGACGAGATATGTATCGATACATAATAATGTATATAGCTTACAAGTAATCCTCCTGGGCAGCCCCCCCCCCTAAATTATAAGAAGAGACGAATAGGTCGGTTGGCCTACGAAATATGTGAGACAGTCGTTAACGACCCACGGGACGATCATGTAGACTGACCAAAGAAAATATACGCAGTCATAAGTAAATTGTATTCGGCCCAAATTTAATTAACCCAACCATCCACCGTCGTGCTTTGTCCACCTGACTCAAGAATATCTCCACAAAGCCAAAATTCAACTCTTACACGAGAATATATTGGAAATGACTCGCAATGACGAACTATACATGAACTATTATGGCGGACAATACAGCAGCATCGCGTTCAATAAACAGTGAGCACACCATTGTGCTGGTCGGAAATGATGAGTTCAACGGCATCACCATCATCGGTCGCTAACATCGTTGAGTTTTCAACATGCTCACAACAATGTATAAAGGATAGCTTTCATCGAATATAAAAAATGTTCCCCGTAGCTGTTGGATGTAAGAATAAATACAATCGAAAACGATATATATCAAAATGTTTTTTTAATTAAAAAATGTTCTTTATTTAAAAATCCTCCCCTCACGCAGCGCTTCGTATACACTCAACCAGCTTTTCAGCGATTTTACATTCGCATTGGCGCAATTGTTTTTCATATTGATGAAATGATGGGGACATTCAAATATTTCAGCTGTCTATTTCTGTGTGTAATCCTTTCAGAAAACACTCCTAAATTTACTGATTCTCAACTCACTTTATCGCAAAATTTTACTTTCATGATGATGCTTTTTTAATGGACTCTTGTCAAAAGCACGTTGTAGCAGCTACTTCTCATTTTCAACGTTAACGCTCCTTCATTTCACCTGAGTTATGGTATAGTGTACATTATCATTATACCCGCCTACTATGTTGTAAAGAATATCGATCCATGTATAATCAGTACGTAGCCTAAATTGCATTCACACCTTATTTCTCAATGCACGATTGAGATGCTCGCAAAGTAATGCTTTTAAATTGGTATACGTTGAACATATGTGAATATTGACACAGCTGAATGAAACAGTGACCACAGATCTTCTTACATGCATTATTCAACGGTATTGAATCTATCGAATATTGGATTCCCAATAACTAAAGGTCAAATTATAAAAAAAAAAAATATACAAAAAAATGGTGCTTCAAAACAATTTATCCATTAATGTGTGTACCACCGAAGAAGACATTGCTCCGATACTCGTGGCTCAACATAAGAAGAAGAAAAGCATATCAATTTGCTATACATACAAGATACTGAGGATAACAATGTATGACATATTACATATATAAAGAATCTGTCAAGCCTCGTGAGCGCAGAACAGAGGCAACCATTAAAAATATATATATATGCCATCGGTGTGTGAAGTTAACATAATTACTATATTGTTATATGCGCTAGACGAATAAAACAACAATCCATTATTTCGCTGGTGTCTGCATTACTTTAGATCAAAGGATAAACTGCAATCACACGAGATCGATTGTGGAGCACTAAAGCACTGCCCCATCCGACTAACAAATAATACCAATAAGTGGCACCAAATCATCAACTCCAGTCGGAAAGCTCGACATCCATTAATTGAAAATGCCTATTTGGAGTGTTTTTGACTAATGATAGGGAGAAAATGAGAGTGTGCAAAGACTGATGAGAAGAACGTACCCGAGGATATGTATCAATAGCATGAAGTATTTAGTATTGATAACCATATGTGCTTTTCATATAACGAATCGCTATCATAGTATCAATCACGTCACAGCGCTGATTCCATATTATGGTTTGTGGTAGAACTGGAAAAACTAGTGCTGTGCATAAAATACATTTTCTATGAAAATTAATGCTCATCATGAGTTAATTCCAATACGTTCACGCTATGGCAATAATTGTGCATTCAGTCATCATCAACCAATAGAGGTAGAAGTTGAATGACTCAAGATACAATGGCGTATGCTCCACATAATATTAGATGAGATCACTAATGTATCATTTCTTTGAACATTGGAAAGTGGGCGATACTTGAATATGAGTTTTCACTCTTGGGATCTATACGAATGTCCACCGCTTCAAAGCACAACGAAGCATTCATGGACCGTAAAAGCTGCCTCCCAACTAGAGAAACTAATAGATGTAATTGGTGCGGCACAGACTGGTAAAAAAGATACTATATGGCAAAGGACATTATATTATTCACCGACTGCAAACTCACAAGTGTTAAACTTTATCTCAATTCAGCATTCTTTTCTCAGGAGGACTCGCATTTGGACTTCAAAAAAGTTTCGGCATTTTGTTCAATATCTCTGATGGAAATCCGCTTATTGGAATTCGTCAGATTTTAACAAAAAATGTCAGATTTGATAATATTCCGTCAACTTTCAATGAGAAATAATGTCAGAATATGTCATTTATACGACAGAATCTGTCATATTATTTCGAGATTTGACGTTTTCTGTGAGAAGTTCATGATTTCTGACCGGAAATTGGAACATGCTTTACAGAATCTGTCATATTTTATCAGAAAAGGAATGTTATAATTCAGTAATTTCTGTCAGAATCTTACATAATATGTCATATAATGTCGTAAGAGTTTTCCATTTTATGTGAGATTTTCGACATTTAATGTCATTTTTTGATGGAATAAAATGGAATTCTTCAACATTCATGAAATATTATGACCGAATCTGTCGAGTTATATCATTCTTTCTTATTTTTTGTGAGATTTTCGTCATTAAATGTCATTTTTTTATGGAATATAATGGAATTCTTCAACATTTATAAAATATTATGACCGAATATGTCAAACCCAAACCCCCATATGTCAAAGCCAAAACCCAAACAAATTATGATAAAAATGGTCGTTTTCTATCATTTTTTGACATTTTCTGTCATTTTTTTCGATGCAACAATATAATATGTCAAAAAATGGAAAACTGATTTATCATTTTTTGTTGAAAGATGACATTTTCCGACATAAAGATGACAGAAAGTATCAAATTCTGTAATTTAATGACAGCTGAAATCTGTCAGAATTCAACCAAAATGTGACAACAAATTATGATAAAAATTATCGCTTTCTATCATTTTTTGACATTTTCCGTCATTTTTTTCGATGCAACAATATGTCAAAAAATGGAAAACTTATTTATCATTTTTTGTCAAAAGATGACATTTTCCGACATAAAGATGACAGAAAGTATCAAACTCTGTCATTTAATGACAGCTGAAATCTGTCAGAATTCAACAAAACTGTGACAACAAATTATGATAAAAATGATCGTTTTCTATCATTTTTTGTCATTTTCTGTCATTCTTTTCGATGCAACAATATGTCAGAAAATGGAAAATTAATTTTATCATTTTTTGTTAAAAGATGACATTTCCTGACAAAAAGATGACAGAAAGGATCAAATTCTGTGATTTTATGACATTCCGTAAAGTTAACATAATATGTGAGGTTCTGTCCGATTTTCATAGATTATTTCCGACAGAATCTATCAAAATATGTACGATTCCATCAAATTATGTTAGAATCTATTCATTTTCACAGTTTCTGACATTTTTTAACAGATTTCAACATTATTTGTCGAATTCCAATAAGCGGATTTCCATCAGGGATGTACTCTCGATTTCGTAAATACCATTACGACTGCAATAGTGATCGTTCTTTACTGACCATCGCCAAGTCTTAATGTAACGGCCCTCTCGCAGATAATGATTGATCGCATCAGAACGAGCCTGTAAAAAATGCTGCCATAGATGTGTGAATAGAGTTTAAATGCAAAGAAGATTCACCACCGAATACGACTGCTTATTGTTTTAATCTTACACGATCGCGTTGTTGGATATTGTTCATTGACCGATATTATGGGTAAAATTGTATAGATCAGCAAAATTCCGAGGGATACGAAGCATTATGATTGATTCGCAATGGTCTAAAGTGGGCCTATGGAAACATTCCATATAGCGTGACTGAAGGTTTAATAACAGCTGCAGTTGAAGGTTCAACGGAAGACGACATGTGTCTAATCGTATATGTTAAGGGTTATGAAAAACGAAAATGGCTAGCTGATATACTAAATATGAAAAATGAGCTATTTATTGAGTCGTTGAATATAGACTTTGACGATATGGATGTCTCAAGTAAATTAGATGGAAGTTCTACTCTACGATCTGAAAAGCATACAAATAATTGTGCCCTACAAAATGTATTTAAAATCTTTAATTGGTGGTTGAATCATAAAGATTCGTGCAAATAAAAGAAATGTAACATTATGTACTTTATATTCTCCTCACCCCGTACTTAGTTATGTCAGCATCATCTGATATCGGATTGTGCACCTGAATAAAATATTATTTTCGAATGTGAAACTCATTTTTTTTGTATGGAATTTGATTGAAAATAAAGTAATATAATCGCTGAATGATGATCGAATACATTCATCGGTATACGTTCGATAGATTTTCGTGAACCGTTTGTTGAAAGTTTGCGAGGCATTTGAAAGTTTTCGACAGTCGTTCGTAAGACGTTCCAGAGACTTCCGAAGACATTCATAAGACGTTCGAAGACATTCAACAGACGTTCTAAAACATTCATAACACGTTGAAGACATGCATGAGAGGTTCAAAGAGTTTCAAAAGATTTCTACGACGTTCATGAGACGTTTGAAGGTGTTCGTGAGACGTTGAAGAGACTTTCGAAAACGTTCATAAGACGTTTGAAGACAATCATGAGAGGTTCGAAGACGTTCAAGAGATCTGTGAGAATATCCATAATATGTTTGAAGACATCGATGAGGGGTTCGAAGACGTTTAAGAGACATTCAAAGACATTCACGAGTAATTTGAAGACATTCAAAAACGTTCGAATTCGTTTAAGAGACTTTTGACGACATTCATAATACGTTTGAAGACATTCAGGGGGGGTTCGAAGACGCTTAGGAGAGACTTTCAAAGACATTAACGAGGGGTTTGTCCGAAGACATTCATAAGACGTTTGACAACAGTCAAGAGACGTTCGAAAACATTCATAAGCTGTTTGAAGACATGCATGAGAGGTTCGAAGAGTTTCAAGAGACTTTCTACGACGCTCATGAGACGTTTGAAGATGTTCATGAGACATTCAAGAGACTTTCGAATACGTTCATAAGACGTTTGACAACATTCATGAGAGGTGTGAAGACCTTCAGAGACTTTCGAAGACATTCAAGAGATCTTTGACGATATTCATAATACGTTTGAAGACATCGATGAGTGGTTCGATGACGTTTTAGAGACTTTCGAAACATTCACGAGGGGTTTGAAGACGTTCAAGAAACTTTCGAATATGTTCAAGAGACTTTCGACGACATTCACAATACGTTTGAATACATTCATGAGGGGTTCGAAGACGTTTCAGAGACTTTCGACGGCATTCATAATACGTTTGAAGCCATTCATGAAGGGTTCGAACCATTCACCAAAAAAGTCGATTTTCACATTTCACCAAAACTGTGAAAATCCTAAACAAACCCAAACAATTAGAGCGAAACTCAAACGCCGTGAAAGTCTTCGGTTTATGGATGTCGCCTCAGATCGTATTATGAATGTCGTCGAAAATCTCTTGAACATATTCGAAAGTTTCTTGAACGTCTTCAAACCCCTCGTGAATGTCTTTGAAAGTCTCTAAAACGTCATCGAACCCCTCGTCGATGTCTTCAAACGTAATATGAATATTGTCAAAGATCTCTTGAATGTCTTCGAAAGTCTCTGAACGTCTTCGCACCTCTCGTGAATGCCTTTGAAAGTCTCTTAAGCGTCTTCGAACCCTTCATGAATGGCTTCAAACGTATTATGAATGCCGTCGAAAGTCTCTGAAACGTCTTCGAACCCCTCATGAATGTATTCAAACGTATTGTGAATGTCGTCGAAAGTCTCTTGAACATATTCGAAAGTTTCTTGAACGTCTTCAAACCCCTCGTGAATGTTTCGAAAGTCTCTAAAACGTCATCGAACCACTCATCGATGTCTTCAAACGTATTATGAATATCGTCAAAGATCTCATGTCTTCAAACACCTTATGAATGTTTTCGAACGTCCCTTGACTGTTGTCAAACGTCTTATGAATGTCTTCGGACAAACCCCTCGTTAATGTCTTTGAAAGTCTCTAATAAGCGTCTTCGAACCCCCCATGAATGTCTTCAAACGTATTATGAATGTCGTCAAAAGTCTCTTAAACGAATTCGAACGTTTTTGAATGTCTTCAAATTACTCGTGAATGTCTTTGAATGTCTCTTAAACGTCTTCGAACCCCTCATCGATGTCTTCAAACATATTATGGATATTCTCACAGATCTCTTGAACGTCTTCGAACCTCTCATGATTGTCTTCAAACGTCTTATGAACGTTTTCGAAAGTCTCTTCAACGTCTCACGAACACCTTCAAACGTCTCATGAACGTCGTAGAAATCTTTTGAAACTCTTTGAACCTCTCATGCATGTCTTCAACGTGTTATGAATGTTTTAGAACGTCTCTTGAATGTCTTCGAACGTCTTATGAATGTCTTCGGAAGTCTCTGGAACGTCTCACGAACGACTGTTGAAAACTTTCAAATGCCTCGCAAACTTTCAACAAACGGTTTACGAAAATCTATCGAACGTATACCGATGAATGTATTCGATCATCATTCAGCGATTATATTACTTTATTTTCAATCAAATTCCATACAAAAAAAATGAGTTTCACATTTGAAAATAATATTTTATTCAGGTGCACAATCCGATATCAGATGATGCTGACATAACTAAGTACGGGGTGAGGAGAATATAAAGTATCCGATATCAGATGATGCTGACATAACTAAGTACGGGGTGAGGAGAATATAAAGTACATAATGTTACATTTCTTCTATTTTCACGAATCTTTATGATTCAACCACCAATTAAAGATTTTAAATACATTTTGTAGGGCACAATTGTTTGTATGCTTTTCAGATCGTAGGGTAGAACTTCCATCTAATTTACTTGAGACATCCATATCGTCAAAGTCTATATTCAACGACTCAATAAATAGCTCATTTTTCATATTTAGTATATCAGCTAGCCATTTTCGTTTTTCATAACCCTTAACATATACGATTGGACACATGTCGTCTTCCGTTGAACCTTCAACTGCAGCTGTTATTAAACCTTCAGTCACGCTATATGGAATGTTTCCATAGGCCCACTTTAGACCATTGCGAATCAATCATAATGCTTCGTATCTCTCGGAATTTTGCTGATCTATACAATTTTACCCATAATATCGGTCAATGAACAATATCCAACAACGCGATCGTGTAAGATTAAAACAATAAGCAGTCGTATTCGGAGGTGAATCTTCTTTGCATTTAAACTCTATTCACACATCTATGGCAGCATTTTTTACAGGCTCGTTCTGATGCGATCAATCATTATCTGCGAGAGGGCCGTTACATTAAGACTTGGCGATGGTCAGTAAAGAACGATCACTATTGCAGTCGTAATGGTATTTACGAAATCGAGAGTAATATTGAACAAAATGCCGAAACTTTTTTGAAGTCCAAATGCGAGTCCTCCTGAGAAAAGAATGCTGAATTGAGATAAAGTTTAACACTTGTGAGTTTGCAGTCGGTGAATAATATAATGTCCTTTGCCATATATTATCTTTTTTATCAGGCTGTGCCGCACCAATTACATCTATTGGTTTCTCTAGTTGGGAGGCAGCTTTTACGGTCCATGAATGCTTCGTTGTGCTTTGAAGCGGTGGACATTCGTATAGATCCCAAGAGTGAAAACTCATATTCAAGTATCGTCCACTTTCCAATGTTCAAAGTAATGATACATTAGTGATCTCGTCTAATATTATGTGGGGCATACGCCATTGTATCTTGAGTAATTCAACTTCTACCTCTATTGGTTGATGATGACTGAATGCACAATTATTGCCATAGCGTGAACGTATTGGAATTAACTCATGATGAGCGATAATTTTCGTAGAAAATGTATTTTATGCACAGCACTAGTTTTTACAGTTCTACCACAAACCATGATATGGAATCAGCGCTGTGACGTGATTGATACTATGATAGCGATTCGTTATATGAAAAGCACATGTGGTTATCAATACTAAATACTTCATGCTATTGATACATATCCTCGGCTACGTTCTTCTCATCAGTCTTTGCACACTCCCATTTTCTCCCTATCATTAGTCAAAAACACTCCAAATAGGCATTTTCAATTAATGGATGTCGTGTTTTCCGACTGGAGTTGATGATTTGGTGCCACTTATTGGTATTATTTGTTAGTCGGATGGGGCAGTGCTTTAGTGCTCCACAATCGATCTCGTGTGATTGCAGTTTATCCTTTGATCTAAAGTAATGCAGACTCCAGCGAAATAATGGATTGTTGTTTAATTCGTCTAGCGCATATAATGATATAGTAATTATGTTAACTTCACACACCGATGGCATATATATATATATTTTTAATGGTTGCGTCTGTTCTGCGCTCACGAGGCTTGACAGGTTCTTTATATATGTAATATGTCATACATTGTTATCTTCGGTATCTTGTATGTATAGCAAATTGATATGCTTTTCTTCTTCTTATGTTGAGCCACGCGTATCGGAGCAATGTCTTCTTCGGTGGTACACACATTAATGGATAAATTGTTTTGAAGCACCATTTTTTTTGTATATATTTTTTTTTTATAATTTGACCTTCAGTTATTGGGAATCCAATATTCGATAGATTCAATACCGTTGAATAATGCATATAAGAAGATCTGTGGTCACTGTTTCGTTCAGCTGTGTCAATATTCACATATGTTCAACGTATACCAATTTAAAAGCATTTATTTGCGAGCATCTCAATCGTGCATTGAGAAATAAGGTGTGAATGCAATTTAGGCTAGGTACTGATTATACATGGATCGATATTCTTTACAACATAGTAGGCGGGTATAATGATTATGTACACTATACCATAACTCAGGTGAAATCGAGGAGCGTTAACGTTGAAAATGAGAAGTAGCTGCTACAACGTGCTTTTGACAAGAGTCCATTAAAAAAGCACTATCATGAAAGTAAAATTTTGCGATAATGTGAGTTGAGAATCAGTAAATTTAGGAGTGTTTTCTAAAAGGATTACACACAGAAATAGACAGCTGAAATATTTACCATATATCAAGCGAAAAACACGAAGTGTGTAGCATTTCACCTGACGGACTATAACGATGAAGCCATTGCAGGTGATTTGTACGATCAGGAGCTACTTAAAGTTCAATATCCCGATATTTATCTCATTGAAAAAGTATTGCAGCAGCGTGGTAATCGAATGTTAGTAATGCGGCTGGGTTTCGATAACACTCACAATCGCTGGATAAGCAAATCTGATTTGTAGCGAACAATGTAAATGTTTTAAAATTGATGACTCTTCTCTCGCTCTCTTTTTCTCTGCTCCTATCAGATGACAATGGTTGGTCTTTCTCTCACAAAGCGTCTGTGGGGTGCAGGTTATCCCTACCAAATATAAAGGAAACTCGCGCGGATATTGAGATGAGTATTTCTTTATTTACAGCACGCTTTGTAGCGTTCAGTCTTGTACAAAGTTCGCGATTAGATTCTCGCGTGTCTCTCCTCTAAAGGCTCACTTCCGGAAGTCCGGCTCTCGCTGCACAGGTAGTGACCAACTGCGCAACTCCCGTTTCCCCTAGTCCCAGCTCCGTGAGACCAGCCGCTGCTTGCGCTGGCGCTGGCGGCTGCTCTGTTGGACAAGATTCTCCGTTGGTAGGTGTGCTGCTGCGCGTGGTGGAACCGTCACATCTACTCCCTCCCCCCCCCCCCCCCCCCCCCAGTGACTTTGACTGGGTCAAGAGGGAACGATACCGATTTCTTCCCATGGGTTTTTGCAGGCTTGTCCGTGTTGGATCCCCATTGGAGTGGCTTAACATCGACGGCGGTTTCAGGTGTTGACTGGATATCGTCCTGTTTGCTAACGTAGGCTGGCTTTAGTCTTTCGATTGACAGGGTTTTTTCTTTCCGTTCGACGTCGATGACGAAGCGTTTGTCGTCGAGTCGTTTGACGACTTTATATGGTCCAGCGTACGGTGGCTCCAGTGGTGGCTTCACCGCGTCCACCCTCACGTACACATGTGAGGTCGAGTAGAGGTCCTTCAGAATGAAGATGCGTGTCTTGCTGTGGTGGGCCGTTGGAGTTGGCCGGATCCCTCGTATGACTTCGCGAAATTTCTCCAGAAAGATTTGCGGGTTGGCAGGCACATCGATGATAATAAAAAATTCGCCTGGCACTCGCAGAGTTGTTCCGTACAGCATTTCTGCGCATGATGCTCCGAGGTCCTCTTTGAAGGCTGTTCTCAGGCCCAGCATAACGGTGGGCAGCAATCTAGTCCATGGAATCTGTTTGCTGCACATCAGGGCTGCCTTTAGCGATCGGTGCCAGCGTTCAATCATGCCGTTCGATGCTGGATGATATGGAGTTGTCCGGATCCTCTCGGCTCCCACCATTCGTGTCAGCGACGAGAAGAGTTGAGACTTGAATTGTCTCCCCTGGTCTGTTGTAATGGACAGCGGACTACCGAATCGGCAAACCCATTGCTGGTAGAAAGCTGCTGCAACCGTGTCTGCTGACATGTCTTTCATCGGGACTGCTTCGGGCCATCTGGAGAAACGATCAATCATAGTTAAACAATAACGATAGCCGTCTACTATTGGCAACTCAATTATGTCCAAGTGGATGTGGTTGAAACGCGCGTCGGGGACGTCCATCGGGCTTGGCGGAAGTCGATTGTGTCGGTGTACTTTCGATCGTTGGCATGGTTCGCACCTCCGCGACCATTCCAGAGCATCCTTTTTAATACCGGGCCAGATGTACTTCTGGCGAAGTAACCGACTTGTGCTCCTACCACTAGGATGTGATAGTGAGTGGACTGAATCAAATGCTTTCCGACGAAGGCTGCTCGGGATGTATGGACGCACGACCCCTGACTCGATGTTGCAGAACACGTGAACGTCTCACTCGACACGTAGACGTTGGAGAGCCAGAGAGGTTTCATTTTCCAAGATTTCCCGAAGTTCCGGATCGTTGTTCTGGGCTTCCTCGATTTGCGTGGCTGAGATTGCTTTCGGCATATCTATCCGGCTAACCTCCTCGACCCGTGAAAGTGCGTCCGCTACGACATTTTCGTCACCTTTAACGTGTATAATCTCAGTGGTATATTGCGAGATGAAATCTAATTGCCGTAGTTGTCTTTGCGGAACCTTTTCCGACTTTTGGCGGAACGCGTAAGTTAGCGGTTCGTGGTCGGTTTTTACCACGAAATGTCGGCCGTCGAGGATATGATGAAAAAATTTAATTGCTTCATAGATTGCCAGCAATTCTCTGTCGTACGTGCTGTAGCGTTTCTGGGTTGAATCCAGCTTTTTGGAGAAAAACCCGACTGGTTTCCATTGTTTTTCCTCTAGTTGTTCCAGGCAAGCGCCGATGGCCGTATCCGATGCGTCGGTTGTGAGTGTGAGTGCAGCTTTCGCCGCCAGAAAGCTAGTCAGCGTCGCCGAAGCCACTCCTCCCTTGCAGTCGTCAAGGGCTTTTTCTGTTTCCTCCGTCCAGCGTATCTTCCTCTTGTCGCTTTTCCGTCCTCCTTTCAGGAGGTTGTTCAGCGGCGCTTGATGTTTGGCTGCGTTCGGAATGCATCTCCTATAATAGTTAACGAGGCCCAGGAATCTACGGAGTTCCGAGATCGTTTGCGGCTTCGGGAGATCGACAATCGCTTGGACTCTTTCTTTCGGAGGTTGGTAGCTTTTTTCGTTCACGGTGTAACCTAGAAACTTGACCTCGTCCTGGCCCAGAACGCATTTGTTCACGTTTATTTTTAGACCGTGTTGCCGTAGTCGATCGAAAACGGTTTGTAGATGCTCTCGGTGTTGTTCGGCGTTGTCTGATGCTACCAGGATGTCATCAATGTAGACAATTGCGAAGTCAAGTCCTCTGAAAATTGAATCCATGAAGCGCTAGAACGTTTGAGACGCGTTGCGGAGGCCGAACGGCATGACCAGGAACTCGAACATTCCTATTGGGGTCGTGATCGCCGTCTTTTCGATGTCCTGTTTTGCCATGGGGATCTGATAGTACGCTCTCGTTAAATCGAGCGTGCTGAACATCTTTTTTCCGTGCAACCTTTGGAAAACGTCATGGCTGTGGGCTGTCGGGTACCGATCAGGTATTGTTTTAGCGTTGAGCGCCCTAAAATCGCCGCACAACCGCCATCCTCCAGCTTGCTTGGGACCAATATGAATTGGACTCGCCCACGCGCTCTTCGAAGGTCGTAGCCATTTGTTTTCGAAGAGGTACTCGATTTCTTCTTGAAGAGCCTGAAGCTTCTCGCCGACAAGGCGACGTGGCCGTTGGAAAACTGGCGGGCCTGTTGTCTCGATAAAATGTTCCACGGTGGTCGACGTTGCGGTGACTGACATACTCTTGGGCTTTGTAATGTCGGCAAAAGAAAGCAGCAAATCGTTGTACTCACCACTCGAGCTGATTGTGGAGATGCTATATATGTTCGTTTGAGCGACTATCCCTTGGCATGAGAGCGACGTTGTTGAGTCAACCATCCTTTGGTTGTGCAGATCTGGGAGCAGTCCATAGTGTGCCAAGAAATCGGCTCCGATAATGGCGGTTTGCACTCCAGCTATTATGAATGGCCAGCGGAAGGATCTCCGGAGTCCCATGTCCACCGTGAGCACTTTTGTGCCGTAGGTCGGAATTTCAGTGTGGTTAGCTGCGTAGAGCTTCAGCTTCGCTACCGGTATTGCCTCGAGGAAGATGCTGCGTGGCAAAATCGTCACCATCGAACCTGTATCAATTAAGAATTGTATTTTATTCTTCTTGTCGTAAATGAATAGGTGGATTTCTCCTCCGTTGGTTCTTTTGCCATCTTCCACCGCCTGTATTGGAGACAGCACTTCTAGTTTTCCGAGTGGTTCGCGTTGATCCATGCACAAGGTTTAGTGCATCTGTTTGAGCGTGCGCCGAATCTCCTGTGATAAAAACATACACCCTGACGGTTGGGTGTCGCTGATCTGCTGCGAGAGCGACGGCGGTGATCTGGCTGATAGTTATTGTCGCCGTCTTTCGACCAGGATGCCTTGAGTAGCTCGGAGAGCATATGCCGCAGTTCCTTCATCTCGGCGGAGAGCTGTGTACAGGCGGTGCATGAGTTTTCGACGTGTTGTTTGTGCGCAGCCACTGCCATGACGTGTGAGTAGCCTGTCGTGTCGCAAACCCTGTCAGCTATCTCAGCGAGGCCGTCAAGTTCTATATTACTTGTCTTTACGAGCAGGGGTTTAAGTTGCGATGGCATACGGTTGAGCCACATGGGATATAATACGTCGTCAGATACGCCGCCAGCTGCAAGGTCTCTCATCTCTCTTAATAGCTGTGAAGGCGTTTTGTCTGCGAGTTCTAACTCGTTAAGAAGAGTGAAAATTTTTCTCTCTCTTGATTGCGAGAGCCGCTGAATAAGAGCTTGTTTCAAATGTTCATACTTATCTTGAGGCGGGGCGTTTGACATGACATCGGTCATCTGCGACAAGGCCTTTGAGTCGAGTGCTTTTAATACTGCGCTGTATTTCGCTTGCTCGTCATTAATGTGTAATGACTGGAATTCCGATTCGACGACGTAGAACCAGATGTCTGGTTTGTCTGGCATGAATGCCGGAAGCTGGACTCTCCGAGTACTCACGAAAAAATCGTTGTGGAGGAGGCTGTTGAGCGTAGAATCCTGTCGATTGCCGTCGTTCCCCGTTGAATACGAGCTTGATGGAGCTTGTCGCTCACCACTTGTACCCGTGTTGACCGTTTTTGACGCTTCGCTCCTCGTATTCGGTCTCGTGGTCTGCTTCCCGTCGCCCGCGGTTTTCACGTCGGTCTTTGGGTCGGCCATTATTGTGCCGCGCACGTGGATTTTCACGCCCGATTTCTATCCGCACGAATCTGACTCGGGGTCACCAATTGTGGGGTGCAGGTTATCCCCACCAAATATAAAGGAAACTCGCGCAGATATTAAGATGAGTATTTCTTTATGTACAGCACGCTTTGAAGCGTTCAGTCTTGTACAAAGTTCGCGATTAGATTCTCGCGTGTCTCTCCTCTAAAGGCTCACTTCCGGAAGTCCGGCTCTCGCTGCACAGGTAGTGACCAACTGCGCAACTCCCGTTTCCCCTAGTCCCAGCTCCGTGAGACCAGCCGCTGCTTGCGCTGGCGCTGGCGGCTGCTCTGTTGGACAAGATTCTCCGTCGGTAGGTGTGCTGCTGCGCGTGGTGGAACCGCCACACGTCCACCGTTCTCTTCACCGCAGCAAGTGTTTTTCAGCTTAGGTAGGTTTCTCTTTTGCTTCTCATCCTTTAAACCCTCTCTTTCTCTCTCTCTCTCTCTCTCTCTCTCTCTCTCTCTCTCTCTCTCTCCCTC
This sequence comes from Ophion ellenae, assembly GCA_963210295.1. Lineage (NCBI taxonomy): Eukaryota > Metazoa > Arthropoda > Insecta > Hymenoptera > Ichneumonidae > Ophion > Ophion ellenae. The sequence continues at coordinate 6,494,155 of OY723388.1, forward strand.
TCTCTCTCTCTCTACCTCTCACACAGAAGAGTGTCAGAAGGGTGTGGGAAAAATGAGGTGATTTACCAAACTACAATGAGCTCTTCTTCAGTTTCTCAGTTGGAAAATCTATAAACCAATATATTACACATAACAGACCGACACGGTTAATTACAAACCCCGATATTCACAGGACTGATTATTTACAGAACATTCTACAATTATTTTTCAATATTATTTACGATTCACAAGAATGCATACTACGATTGTATTCTATAAGGCCCCCATGGTAGCGTTTTTGTGGTTCCGGGTATGATATGCCGTTTATCATCGTGCGGACTTAGAGCAATTTTTGTCTCGCTGATGGTGTCCCATTCATGCAACTTCGATTGTATGCATGATTGCAGGCCAGTCATTTGAATGTCCCCATCATTTCATCAATATGAAATACCAATGCGCCAATGCGAATGTAAAATCGCTGAAAAGCTGGTTGAGTGTATACGAAGCGCTGCGTGAGGGGAGGATTTTTAAATAAAGAACATTTTTAAATAAAAAAACATTTTGATAAATATTGTTTTCGATTGTATTTATTCTTATATCCAACAGCTACGGGGAACATTTTTTATATTCGATGAAAGCTATCCTTTATACAATGTTGTGAGCATGTTGAAAACTCAACGGTGTTAGCGACCGATGATGGTGATGCCGTTGAACTCATCATTTCCGACCAGCACAATGGTGTGCTCACTGTTTATTGAACGCGATGCTGCTGTATTGTCCGCCATAATAGTTCATGTATAGTTCGTCATTGCGAGTCATTTCCAATATATTCTCGAATATCTTTGGACCGTGATTAAAGGCCTTCATGACCCGTGTTGGTAAAAGAACGGCGAACTCGTCCATGATGTCTACTACGTAACGCTTTGCTAATTTGGTGTGGGCAGCCCTCATGTCAGAGATTGGATAACACGATGGAACCTTGAGACAGCTTCTTCGTTGGGAAAAATTCCGCCGTTTTGCTGACCATGAGAAATCCATTTTTCATCGACGAAATAACTTCAAATGCGTCGAGGAACGTTTATTTTTTCTCACGAATAGTATTGTCTCCCTCACAACACTTTTCACAATTCCGTTGTGGAGGTGGGGGGCCATCAATATGATCCAACATCTCAGGTGTATTGTAATGCTTCATGCATGGAAGATATGATAATATTTCACTACCGTTTCGATGATGTTCCGGCAAACGATCCCACAGCATACCAATGTGTCGACTCCAATATTTTATGAGCAAGGTCTTTGGAACGTGTTCAAGCTCATTCTTCGTCAAGTCCCACGGGTTCTTGGCTGGGTGCACTGCATACATACTCGCACATGCAAACATTTCGACGTTATCTTTCGGAATGAATAAAAGACCGAATGCAATGTAATTTTATAAGGGCCTCCGTTACTATAGCTGCATAAAAAGTTTATCTGTAAAGTTTCATTTGACATCTAGCAGTAAAATTGCATTAAGTGGCCGAGAGTGTGTCATAGACGCTAGTTTTCACATGCATATCCACATGTTTGAGAGAAATTTTGGTCCATTGTCTGGAAAACGATTCACCTATATCAATAACGCCACCTCCCCCAAGAAAATTGTCGCATCATCTACGATGTCCCCCTGGCTGCCGGTGCCCCCTGTTATCCTCTCGTACTTTTGGGCATTGACCCATGATTTTGGGCATCCTCTTCCCCGCGTGACGTCACACGCCGACCTCTCTCCGCGAGCCGCAAATCCCCCTCTCCCAATTCCCCGAACGGGTCCGTAGACCTTCGCAAAACAGCTAGACACCTCCCTCCCCTTGCTATAGACTCCTCACCCCCTCCCTTTTTCCGCATACTCCCCACTACACACTTCCCCCAAAAAGTTTATCTGGAAAGTCTCATTTGACAACTAGCATTACAATTGCCTTACGTTGCCGAGAGTGTATCATAGACGATGTCGATCACATGCATATCCACATGTTTCAGAGAAATGTTCCTCCATTGTCAGAAAACCATTCACCTGTATCAATAAAGCCACCTCCCTCAAGAAAATTGTCACATCATCTACAATGTCCTCTGGCTGCCGGTGCCTCCTTGACCCGCGCCTACAACCGTTATCCCCTCTCCGTGGACCCCCGTGTTTTTGAGCATCTTCTTCCCTCGCGTGACGTCACTCGCCAACCTCTCCGCAAGCCGCAAATCCCCCTCCCCCAATTCCCCAAACGGGTCCCTAAACCTTCGCGAGACAGCCAGACCCCTCGCTCCCCTTGCTATAGACTCCTCACCCCCTCCCCTTCACCGCATACTCCGCGCCACAAACTTCCCCCACCACATGATCACACCCCTCCCCTTACCCCCCGTCCCGGACTCCCCCGTCCCCGCACTCCCCTCGCCGCCACTTTGTCCAGAACTCCCCTAGTTCTACTACTGCTGATATTTTTCATTAATTACATAAGTTATGGGGATTTTGAAGTTTCCGAAAACACGTGGTGTCCGCAATTCCATTATGTGTCGGAGGGTATGACCACGAATAGAACACACACACACACACACACACACACACACACACACACACACACACACACACACACACACACACTAACGCACAGCAGTTTTTCACACGCTGTGCGTTTTTGGGTTGGTTTGGATTATGTGTGCTGTGTGTGTGTGTGTGTGTGTGTGTGTGTGTGTGTGTGTGTGTGTGTGTGTGTGTGTGTGTGTGTGTTTATTTGGGTTTGTTTTGGTTATGTGGGCTGTGTGTGTGTGTGTGTGTGTGTGTGTGTGTGTGTGTGTGTGTGTGTGTTTGGGTTGTCGGGAAGGCTTTTTCTATGAATACACACACACACACACACACACACACACACACGCACGCACGCACGCACGCACACACACACACACACGCACGCAGGCACACACACACACATACACACACACGCACACACAGCAGTTTTTCGCATGCTATGCAGGTGAAAAATTGCTGTGTATGTGTTTGGGTACTCGGGATGGCTTTTTCTATGAATCCCCAAACCCCACTCCCAACAGAGGCGTTGAAATGTTGGAAAATGCCCTATCTGATCACGTGTTTCCGAGAACTTTAAAACTCCATAATTTATGGAGTTAATAGAAAATGTCAGCCTCCTCCAACGTAATATCACTTACTATAATGGAATCAACAACTTCATGGCGAAAAAAATGTTGCCATCGAAATTAGGGTGGTGTCCCGATTATGCATAATCACCTTTTTATCTTTTATTTTTTGAAATTGTGATTACTTTTGTAGAAATTGTGTTTTATTTTTTTATTGTTATTTAAAAAAATGATTATTAATATCATTTTTAAGTAGTTCCATCGTACGGGGTCATTCCCCTTTTACGTGCCCGCCATATTCGATTTCCGTTTATTGCCCACCTTGCGGCCGCAGCCGAATTTCCACTCTGTATCGCATTCACCATGGCCTGTTAGACATGGGCACAGTGAAACTGCGGAAAACCTATGCCAATACAGCCGCTCTTAGGTTCGCTTCCCAGTTTCGGAGCTAGTTGCGTTTCGTCGAGCAATAAATCGCGGGCCACACGCATTCACACACGACACATACACGTACCGGTCCGTATGCGTGACATCCGAATAGAACTGGATCTACGACACCCCTGTATTTATATTTCTCCGGGCTACGAGACCGGGTTTCGAAACCGCGACCCCCCAATGTTCTAATTCAGAGGCAAGCATGCTAACCACTAGAGAGCGCGTCGTAACCAGGAGGCTGGCATCTTCCAGACATTTTTCTACGCAAAATATTATCTGTTTGTAGTGTCCTACTCTGCCACTCGCAGCGATAGTTGTTCTCGAACAATCCTGATGCGCGCGCAAGAGCTATGTATATATACTCACACGCACACATATAATTCGAAGGTTTCCATAGCTTCGAATGGGAGGATCGGCTGGTATGGTGAAAAATGCACCGTTTCAGGATTACGCGAATACCCTGAGGTACAACCGTGCACAACACACGGCGTTAGCGCACGAGTATAAGTCATTTCGGTAATTTTATTAATTGTGCACCGCAGCTTAAACTCCAAACGTCAAAATAGTTGTGTTCAGCGTCGAGGGGGTTAAGTACGCCGTGCGGGCCTCGCTCCTGCGCAATAAAAATATTGTCAGTGACCTACTAGAGCCACGGGGAGAAGTAGAACTAAATAAAGCGGTCAAAAAGCGAAACATTTTATATACGGTAAAGGATAGGAGGTGGCAGCCCCGCGAACGCGTCGCGACCAATAGCGGCGCATGCGAGAGCGCGATGGGACTCGGCTCGCTCTAAGCGAAAGTACTAGAGAAGAGGCGGAAAATCGTTATCGAGCAGCGATAAACGATCGCGCGCGATAGTAATTACCCCGCGAGTCATTGAATATTTTACCGACGGAGAAAATGTTGCGAGAAATCCGACAACAACGCAAACGACACACTCCAGTAGTTGTAATAGGCCGGTTCTAACCCAGGGATCTCAGGGGGGAGCGGGGCGGGGGAGTCGAGCGCGGGGAAGCCGGGGTATGCATGGCGGAGGGGGGGGGGGGATCCTGCATGCGGCAGCCGAGTGCGGGGTTCCGGCGGAGGGAAAGGGGAGGGGTGTTAGAGAGTGGGGAGGCTAGTTTTTGGTGACGATGTCTTCCCGGCGATAGCTGGACCCGCGGGCGAGCGGGGGAAGCCGCTGTCGACTCTGTGGGGGAGGGGGCATCATAGAGTTGCGGGTCCTTGAAAACCCATAAAATCCGATAATTTATTATCAACATTATAGATGTAAGCGGAGCATTTTTGTCTAGACTATTCACAGGAGTTTATATATATAAAAAAAACAACTTAGACAAATGTGTGCATGAGTGTGTGTGTGGGAAACTTCCATTTATGGCTAGGAAAATTTTTGAGAGTGAGATAACGATAGTTCCCATATGAAGGGTTACCCTTCAAAGCCCATAAAATGCTTTATTTATTGCATGTAGCTGCAGCGTTATTCCACAACAAGTTTCAACCCGTCGAGGTTTCATTTCGAAATATAACGTCGAGATGTTCAGATGTGTGAGTATGTATGCAGTGCATCCGACCGAGCACCCCCTGGACTTGACCAGAAACGAGCTCGGAAAACACTCGTTTTTTTTCCCAAGACATATAGGGATAGCCCGAAAAATATTTTTCCCGAACGAAGAGCCATTTTTAATGATCTGCTGCGTTCGACGCTGGTTGCACTTTGAACCAAGCAGTCAGTCGGTTAACATATCTCTCTGGGAAGACTTTTCAACTCGATAATATGGAGAACAGCATTGAACCATCAGAAGAAATCTTGCACAACCAAGCCACGCTCTTGAGTTCGATTGACGACTTTGCTGTATGGGAGCAACAGATCGTCGAGTTCATCGAAGTACTGAAAACGCAAAGCCGAATTAAGCGCCAACGATTATCAACTAAACATCAATAGTCATTGATAGGCCAAATACCGCATACCGGATTGAAGTATTCCATGTACAGGCATTCTATATGCATGGGTGCAGGACACAGCGGTGATGGGTTAATGTGGTGCGAACTCGACTTGAACGCGTGATGGTCTACACTTTAACCCCTGTTCGATGAATTTCAACAACGTGGAAGTGGTTGAGCTTTACGAAAAATACGTAATCTTACAATAAATGTAAATAAGTATAAATCAATACACGTTAAATGTTATATCTCATTGCCACGGGAAATAATGATTATGAGGGCTGCGATTAATGTGCAATCAAGAGATAATACACGTTTCGCATGGGTCACAGTCACAGCTGTATACCCAGCTGAACGAATCAGTAACCACGGATCTTCTTACATGCATTATTCAACGGTATTGAATCTATCGAATATTGGAGTCCCAATAAATATAGGTCAAATTAAAAAAAAAAATTGTGCTTCAAAAACAATTTATCCGTCAATATGTATACCATCAAAGAAGACATTGCTCCGATACGCGTGGCTCAACATATGAAGAAGAAAAGCATGTCAATTTGCTACAAGATACCGAGGATAACAATGTATGACATTTCACATAGATCAAGAACCTGCCAAGCCTTGTGAGCGCAGGACTAAACAGAGACGGCCATCAAAAAAAATATATATATATACCATCGGTGCGTGAAGTTAACATAATTACTATATCGTTATATGTGCTAGACGAATCAAACAACAATCCATTATTTCGCAGGTATCGGCATTACTTTAGATCAAAGGATAAACTCACATGAGATCGATTGTGGAACACTAAAGCACTACCACATCCAACAGACAATGAATACCAATAAGTGGCTCCAAATCATCAACTCCAGTCGGAAAGCACGACATTCATTCATTTAAAATGCCTATTTGGAGTGTTTTTGACTAATGATAGAGAGAAGATGAGAGTGTGCAAAGACTGATGAGAAGAACGTAGCAAAGGATATGTATCAATATCATGAAGTATTTAGTATTGATAACCACATGTGCTTTTCATATGACGAATCGCTATCATAGTATCAATCACAGCGCTGATTCCATATCATGGTTTGTGGCAGAACTGGAAAAACTAGTGCTGTGCATAAAATACCTTTTCAACGAAAATTAATGCTCATCATGAGGTAATTCTAATCCGTTCACGCTATGGCAATAATTGTGTATTCAATCATCATCAACCAATGGAGGTAGAAGTTGAATTACTCAAGATACAATGGCGTATGCCCCACATAATATTAGATGAGATCAATAAATTATCACTACTTCGAACATTAAAAAGTGGGCGATACTTGAATATGAGTTTTCGCTCCTGGGATCTATACGACTGTCCACCGCTTCAAAGCACAACGAAGCATTCATGGACCGTAAAAGCTGCCTCCCAACTAGAGAAACTAATAGATGTAATTGGTGCGGCACAGACTGGTAAAAAAGATAATATATGGCAAAGGACATTATATTATTCACCGACTGCAAACTCACAAGTACTAAACTTTATCTCAAGTCAGCATTCTGTTCTAAAGATGACTCAAATTTGGACTTCAAAAAAGTTTCGGCATTTTGTTCAATATGTACTCTCGATTTCGTAAATATCATTATGACTGAAATAGTGATTGTTCTTTATTAACCATCGCCAAGTCTTAATGTAACTGCCCTCCCGCGGATGATGATTGGTCGCATCAAAACGAGCCTGTAAAAAATTGCTGCCGTAGATGTGTGAATAGAGTTCGAATGCAAAGAAGATTCACCTTCGAATACAGCTGCATATTGATTTAATCTTACACGATCGCGTTGTTGAATATTGTCCATTGACCGATATTATTCGTAAAATTGTATAGATCAGCAAAATTCCGAGAGATGCGAAGCATCATGGTTGATTCGCAATCGTCATGGTCTAAAGTGGACCTATAGAAACGTTCCATACAGCGTGACTGAAGGTCTAATAACAGCTGCAGTTGAAGGTTGAACGGAAGACGACATGTGTCCAATCGTATATGTTAAGGGTCATGAAAAACGAAAATGGCTAGCTGATACACTAAATATGAAGAATGGGCTATTAATTGAGTCGTTGAATATAGACTTTGACGATATGGATGTCTGAAGTAAATTAGATGGAAGTTCTATTCTACGATGTGGAAAGCATACAAACAATTGTGCCTTACAAAATGTATTTAAACTCATTAAATGGTGGCTGAATCATAAAGATTCGTGCAAATAAAAGAAATGTAACATTATGTACTTATTATTCTTCTCACCCCGTACTCAGTTATGCCAGCGTAATCTGATATCGGATTGTGCAACTGAATACAATATTACTTTCGAATGTGAAACTCAATTTTTTGTATGGAATTTGATGGAAAATAAATTAATATAATCGCTTAACGATGATTGAATACATTCATCGGTATACGTTCGATAGATGTTCGTGAGCCGATTGTTGGAATTTTGCGAAGCATTTGAAAGTTTTCGACAGTCGTTCGTGAGGCGTTCCAGAGCCTTCCGAAGACATTCATGAGATGTTCGAAGACATTCAAGAGACGTTCGCAAACATTCATAACACGTTGAAAACATGTATGAGGGGTTCAAAGAGTATCAAAAGACTTTCTACGACGTTCATGAGACGTCTGAAGCGTTCGTGAGACGTTCAAGAGACTTTCGATGGCATTCATAATACGTTTGAAAACATTCATGAGGGGTTCGAAGACGCTTCAGAGACTTTCAAAGACATTCACGAGGGGTTCGAAGACGTTCAAGAGACTTTCGACGGCATTCATAATACGTTTGAAGACATTCATGAGGGGTTCGAAGACGCTTAAGAGACTTTCAAAGACATTCACAAGAGGTGCGAAGACGTTCATACATTTTCGAAGACATTCAAGAGATCTTTGACAATATTCATAATACGTTTGAAGACATCGACAAGGGGTTCGACGACGTTTCAGAGACTTTCAAAGACATTCACAAGGGGTTTGAAGACGTTCAAGAAACTTTCGAATACGTTCAAGAGACTTTCGACGACATTCATGATACGTTTGAATACATTCATGAGGGGTTCGAAGACACTTGAGAGACTTTCAAAGACATTCACGAGGGGGGGGGGGGGGGGGGGGTTTGAAGACGTTCAAGAGACTTTGGACGGCATTCATAATACGTTTGAGGACATTTATGAGGGGTTCGAAGTTACTTAAGAGACTTTCAAAGACATTCACAAGAGGTGCGAAGACGTTCAGACATTTTCGAAGACATTCAAGAGATCTTTGACAATATTCATAATATGTTTGAAGACATCGACAAAGGGTTCGACGACGTTTTAGAGACTTTCAAATACATTCACAAGGGGTTCGAAGACGTTCAAGAGACTTTCGACGGCCTTCATAATACGTTTGAAGACATTCATGAGGGGTTCAAAGATGCTTAAGAGACTTTCAAAGACATTCACAAGAGGTGCGAAGACGTTCAGAGATTTTCGAAGACATTCAAGAGATCTTTGACAATATTCATAATACGTTTGAAGAGATCGACGAGGGGTTCGGCGACGTTTTAGAGACTTTCGAAGACATTCACGATGGGTCTGAAGACGTTCAAGAAACGTTCGAATACATTCTGGAGACTTTTGACGACATTCATAATATGTTTGAAGACATTCATGAGGGGTTCGAAGACGCTTGAGAGACTTTCAAAGACATTCACAAGAGGTGCGAAGACGTTCAGAGATTTTCGAAGACATTCAAGAGATCTTTGACAATATTTATAATACGTTTGAAGACATCCATGACGGGTTCGAAGACGCTTGAGTGACTTTCAGACATTCACGAGGGATTCGAAGACGTTCAAGGGACTTCCGACGACATTCATGATACGTTTGAATACATTCATGAGGGGTTCGAAGACGCTTGAGAGACTTTCAAAGACATTCATGGGCGGTTTGAAGACGTTCAGAAATCTGCGACGACATGCATAATACGATCTTCGACGACATCCATAAACCGAAGACATTTATTACGTTTGAGTTTCGCTGGAATTGTTTGGGTTTGTTTGGGATTTTCACAGTTTTGGTCGAACGTGTTTGAGTTTGTTTGGGTGCTCACCCAAACACACCCAAACACGTTCTACGAAAACTGTGAAAATCCCAAACAAACCCAAACAATTCCAGCGAAACTCAAACGTAATAAATGTCTTCGGTTTATGGATGTCGTCGAAGATCGTATTATGCATGTCGTCGCAGATTTCTGAACGTCTTCAAACCGCCCATGAATGTCTTTGAAAGTCTCTCAAGCGTCTTCGAACCCCTCATGAATGTATTCAAACGTATCATGAATGTCGTCGGAAGTCCCTTGAACGTCTTCGAATCCCTCGTGAATGTCTGAAAGTCACTCAAGCGTCTTCGAACCCCTCATGGATGTCTTCAAACGTATTATAAATATTGTCAAAGATCTCTTGAATGTCATCGAAAATCTCTGAACGTCTTCGCACCTCTTGTGAATGTCTTTGAAAGTCTCTCAAGCGTCTTCGAACCCCTCATGAATGTCTTCAAACGTATTATGAATGTCGTCAAAAGTCTCCAGAACGTATTCGAACGTTTCTTGAACGTCTTCAAACCCCTCGTGAATGTCTTCGAAAGTCTCTAAAACGTCGCCGAACCCCTCGTCGATGTCTTCAAACGTATTATGAATATTGTCAACGATCTCTTGAATGTCTTCGAAAATCTCTGAACGTCTTCGCACCTCTTGTGAATGTCTTTGAAAGTCTCTCAAGCGTCTTCGAACCCCTCATGAATGTCTTCAAACATATTATGAATGTCGTCAAAAGTCTCCAGAATGTATTCGAACGTTTCTTGAACGTCTTCAGACCACTCGTGAATGTCTTCGAAAGTCTCTAAAACGTCGCCGAACCCCTCGTCGATCTCTTCAAACGTATTATGAATATTGTCAAAGATCTCTTGAATGTCTTCGAAAATCTCTGAACGTCTTCGCACCTCTTGTGAATGTCTTTGAAAGTCTCTTAAGCATCTTTGAACCCCTCATGAATGTCTTCAAACGTATTATGAAGGCCGTCGAAAGTCTCTTGAACGTCTTTGAACCCCTTGTGAATGTATTTGAAAGTCTCTAAAACGTCGTCGAACCCCTTGTCGATGTCTTCAAACATATTATGAATATTGTCAAAGATCTCTTGAATGTCTTCGAAAATGTCTGAACGTCTTCGCACCTCTTGTGAATGTTTTTGAAAGTCTCTCAAGCGTCTTCGAACCCCTCATGAATGTCTTCAAACGTATTATGAATGTCGTCAAAAGTCTCCAGAACGTATTCGAACGTTTCTTGAACGTCTTCAAACCCCTCGTGAATGTCTTCGAAAGTCTCTAAAACGTCGCCGAACCCCTCGTCGATGTCTTCAAACGTATTATGAATATTGTCAACGATCTCTTGAATGTCTTCGAAAATCTCTGAACGTCTTCGCACCTCTTGTGAATGTCTTTGAAAGTCTCTCAAGCGTCTTCGAACCCCTCATGAATGTCTTCTAACATATTATGAATGTCGTCAAAAGTCTCCAGAATGTATTCAAACGTTTCTTGAACGTCTTCAGACCCCTCGTGAATGTCTTCGAAAGTCTCTGAAACGTCGCCGAACCCCTCGTCGATGTCTTCAAACGTATTATGAATATTGTCAACGATCTCTTGAATGTCTTCGAAAATCTCTGAACGTCTTCGCACCTCTTGTGAATGTCTTTGAAAGTCTCTCAAGCGTCTTCGAACCCCTCATGAATGTCTTCTAATATGTTTGTTTGGGAAAATCTCTGAACGTCTTCGCACCTCTTGTGAATGTCTTTGAAAGTCTCTTAAGCATCTTTGAACCCCTCATGACCCTCATGAATGTCTTCAAACGTATTATGAATGTCGTCAAAAGTCTCCAGAACGTATTCGAACGTTTCTTGAACGTCGTCGAACCCCTCATGAATGTCTTCAAACATATTATGAATGTCGTCAAAAGTCTCCAGAATGTATTCGAACGTTTCTTGAACGTCTTCAGACCCATCGTGAATGTCTTCGAAAGTCTCTAAACCGTCGCCGAACCCCTCATAAATGTCCTCAAACGTATTATGAATGCCGTCCAAAGTCTCTTGAACGTCTTCAAACCCCTTGTGAATGTATTTGAAAGTCTCTAAAACGTCGTCGAACCCTTTGTCGATGTCTTCAAACATATTATGAATATTGTCAAAGATCTCTTGAATGTCTTCGAAAATGTCTGAACGTCTTCGCACCTCTTGTGAATGTCTTTGAAAGTCTCTTAAGTATCTTCGAACCCCTCATAAATGTCCTCAAACGTATTATGAATGCCGTCCAAAGTCTCTTGAACGTCTTCAAACCCCCCCCCCCCCCCCCCCTCGTGAATGTCTTTGAAAGTCTCTCAAGTGTCTTCGAACCCCTCATGAATGTATTCAAACGTATCATGAATGTCGTCGAAAGTCTCTTGAACGTATTCGAAAGTTTCTTGAACGTCTTCAAACCCCTTGTGAATGTCTTTGAAAGTCTCTAAAACGTCGTCGAACCCCTTGTCGATGTCTTCAAACGTATTATGAATATTGTCAAAGATCTCTTGAATGTCTTCGAAAATGTATGAACGTCTTCGCACCTCTTGTGAATGTCTTCGAAAGTCTCTTAAGCGTCTTCGAACCCCTCATGAATGTCTTCAAACGTATTATGAATGCCGTCGAAAGTCTCTTGAACGTCTTCGAACCCCTCGTGAATGTCTTTGAAAGTCTCTGAAGCGTCTTCGAACCCCTCATGAATGTCTTCAAACGTATTATGAATGCCATCGAAAGTCTCTTGAACGTCTCACGAACGCTTCAGACGTCTCATGAACGTCGTAGAAAGTCTTTTGATACTCTTTGAACCCCTCATACATGTTTTCAACGTGTTATGAATGTTTGCGAACGTCTCTTGAATGTCTTCGAACATCTCATGAATGTCTTCGGAAGGCTCTGGAACGCCTCACGAACGACTGTCGAAAACTTTCAAATGCTTCGCAAAATTCCAACAATCGGCTCACGAACATCTATCGAACGTATACCGATGAATGTATTCAATCATCGTTAAGCGATTATATTAATTTATTTTCCATCAAATTCCATACAAAAAATTGAGTTTCACATTCGAAAGTAATATTGTATTCAGTTGCACAATCCGATATCAGATTACGCTGGCATAACTGAGTACGGGGTGAGAAGAATAATAAGTACATAATGTTACATTTCTTTTATTTGCACGAATCTTTATGATTCAGCCACCATTTAATGAGTTTAAATACATTTTGTAAGGCACAATTGTTTGTATGCTTTCCACATCGTAGAGTAGAACTTCCATCTAATTTACTTGAGACATCCATATCGTCAAAGTCTATATTCAACGACTCAATTAATAGCCCATTCTTCATATTTAGTGTATCAGCTAGCCATTTTCGTTTTTCATGACCCTTAACATATACGATTGGACACATGTCGTCTTCCGTTCAACCTTCAACTGCAGCTGTTATTAGACCTTCAGTCACGCTGTATGGAACGTTTCTATAGGTCCACTTTAGACCATGACGATTGCGAATCAACCATGATGCTTCGCATCTCTCGGAATTTTGCTGATCTATACAATTTTACGAATAATATCGGTCAATGGACAATATTCAACAACGCGATCGTGTAAGATTAAATCAATATGCAGCTGTATTCGAAGGTGAATCTTCTTTGCATTCGAACTCTATTCACACATCTACGGCAGCAATTTTTTACAGGCTCGTTTTGATGCGACCAATCATCATCCGCGGGAGGGCAGTTACATTAAGACTTGGCGATGGTTAATAAAGAACAATCACTATTTCAGTCATAATGATATTTACGAAATCGAGAGTACATATTGAACAAAATGCCGAAACTTTTTTGAAGTCCAAATTTGAGTCATCTTTAGAACAGAATGCTGACTTGAGATAAAGTTTAGTACTTGTGAGTTTGCAGTCGGTGAATAATATAATGTCCTTTGCCATAGATTCTCTTTTTTTACCAGGCTGCGCCGCACCAATTACATATTTTGGTTTCTCTAGTTGGGAGGCAGCTTTTCGGTCCATGAATGCTTCGTTGTGCTTTGAAGCGGTGGACAGTCGTATAGATCCCAGGAGCGAAAACTCATATTCAAGTATCGCCCACTTTTTAATGTTCGAAGTAGTGATAATTTATTGATCTCATCTAATATTATGTGGGGCATACGCCATTGTATCTTGAGTAATTCAACTTCTACCTCCATTGGTTGATGATGATTGAATACACAATTATTGCCATAGCGTGAACGGATTAGAATTACCTCATGATGAGCATTAATTTTCGTTGAAAAGGTATTTTATGCACAGCACTAGTTTTTCCAGTTCTGCCACAAACCATGATATGGAATCAGCGCTGTGATTGATACTATGATAGCGATTCGTCATATGAAAAGCACATGTGGTTATCAATACTAAATACTTCATGATATTGATACATATCCTTTGCTACGTTCTTCTCATCAGTCTTTGCACACTCTCATCTTCTCTCTATCATTAGTCAAAAACACTCCAAATAGGCATTTTAAATGAATGAATGTCGTGCTTTCCGACTGGAGTTGATGATTTGGAGCCACTTATTGGTATTCATTGTCTGTTGGATGTGGCAGTGCTTTAGTGTTCCACAATCGATCTCATGTGAGTTTATCCTTCGATCTAAAGTAATGCCGATACCTGCGAAATAATGGATTGTTGTTTGATTCGTCTAGCACATATAACGATATAGTAATTATGTTAACTTCACGCACCGATGGTATATATATATATATATTTTTTTGATGGCTGTCTCTGTTTAGTCCTGCGCTCACAAGGCTTGGCAGGTTCTTGATCTATGTGAAATGTCATACATTGTTATCCTCGGTATCTTGTAGCAAATTGACATGCTTTTCTTCTTCATATGTTGAGCCACGCGTATCGGAGCAATGTCTTCTTTGATGGTATACATATTGACGGATAAATTGTTTTTGAAGCACAATTTTTTTTTTTAATTTGACCTATATTTATTGGGAATCCAATATTCGATAGATTCAATACCGTTGAATAATGCATGTAAGAAGATCCGTGGTTACTGATTCGTTCAGCTGGGTATACAGCTGTGACTGTGACCCATGCGAAACGTGTATTATCTCTTGATTGCACATTAATCGCAGCCCTCATAATCATTATTTCCCGTGGCAATGAGATATAACATTTAACGTGTATTGATTTATACTTATTTACATTTATTGTAAGATTACGTATTTTTCGTAAAGCTCAACCACTTCCACGTTGTTGAAATTCATCGAACAGGGGTTAAAGTGTAGACCATCACGCGTTCAAGTCGAGTTCGCACCACATTAACCCATCACCGCTGTGTCCTGCACCCATGCATATAGAATGCCTGTACATGGAATACTTCAATCCGGTATGCGGTATTTGGCCTATCAATGACTATTGATGTTTAGTTGATAATCGTTGGCGCTTAATTCGGCTTTGCGTTTTCAGTACTTCGATGAACTCGACGATCTGTTGCTCCCATACAGCAAAGTCGTCAATCGAACTCAAGAGCGTGGCTTGGTTGTGCAAGATTTCTTCTGATGGTTCAATGCTGTTCTCCATATTATCGAGTTGAAAAGTCTTCCCAGAGAGATATGTTAACCGACTGACTGCTTGGTTCAAAGTGCAACCAGCTTCGAACGCAGCAGATCATTAAAAATGGCTCTTCGTTCGGGAAAAATATTTTTCGGGCTATCCCTATATGTCTTGGGAAAAAAACGAGTGTTTTCCGAGCTCGTTTCTGGTCAAGTCCAGGGGGTGCTTGGTCGGATGCACTGCATACATACTCACACATCTGAACATCTCGACGTTATATTTCGAAATGAAACCTCGACGGGTTGAAACTTGTTGTGGAATAACGCTGCAGCTACATGCAATAAATAAAGCATTTTATGGGCTTTGAAGGGTAACCCTTCATATGGGAACTTATCTCACTCTCGAAAATTTTCCTAGCCATAAATGGAAGTTTCCCACACACACACTCATGCACACATTTGTCTAAGTTGTTTTTTTTATATTTATAAACTCCTGTGAATAGTCTAGACAAAAATGCTCCGCTTACATCTATAATGTTGATAATAAATTATCGGATTTTATGGGTTTTCAAGGACCCGCGACTCTATGATGCCCCCTCCCCCACAGAGTCGACAGCGGCTTCCCCCGCTCGCCCGCGGGTCCAGCTATCGCCGGGAAGACATCGTCACCAAAAACTAGCCTCCCCACTCTCTAACACCCCTCCCCTTTCCCTCCGCCGGAACCCCGCACTCGGCTGCCGCATGCAGGATCCCCCCCCCCCCTCCGCCATGCATACCCCGGCTTCCGCGCGTTCGACTCCCCCGCCCCGCTCCCCCCTGAGATCCCTGTGTTAGAACCGGCCTATTACAACTACTCACTCCACTTACTTAAAGCGTTTGTTTACATTGTATCAAGCCAAATATAAACTGAATAAATTGTTTTTTATTCTAAAATACCAAAAATACACCCATTTGCGCCCATTTTGCCGCCCGAACAGGGACTCGATCAAAAGAAAGAAAGATAAGTAAAAAGGTGTTAAAGGGGTCGTCTAGTGGGTCAAATCAGAAGAAGAGAAAACGGCCTTGCATGACTTCTTTGAAGAAGAGGAAGTTGTACTCTATGGTCCAGGCATAGCAGATTGATGGTGAGACAATTTTTTTATTATGCATTATATACAACTTTCAAATGCGTTTTTCGCAAAACACAATTTTTTCAAACTGCTGCCATGATATCTCAAAAACTATTTGATTGATTCTGCTCAAATTTATACAGCATCTTTAGTACATATATAACTACAAGTTGAACTAAAATAATTAAGATTGCTTCGTTAGTTTTCTTTTTACCAGCTATATAGACTCCAAAAGAGAACGAAAGATTGATTTTTTTTCTAAAGCGTAAAAAAAATTGGAATTGTAGCTTTATTTTAGTTCCATATAGAGCCTCAAGTTTCACGATTAAAATTTCGTTTGGTTTTTTTATTTCAGATAAGCAGAACGGCCGGAATCATGGCAGCAGTGGAGCACCTCTTTTTATATATGTGTTCCTGTTGGGTGGTGTATCTCCGACTATATTCTATATAATGACTTAAAAAAATTCACGAAGTTTGTTTAAATGTCAATAAAAATGATATACAATTTATCAATTATTTTATATTTATGGTTTGTCAAAAAGAAATTCTCCAAAAAAGCATTAAAAAACGGCTTTCACACTAGACGACCCCGTTAATAACAAAATGGCTCAGCGAAACGATGAAACTTCCCTTCATTGGGAATCAACAACAGCGGATGGGCTGCTTGAAGAAGCCCGCAACGTGATCGACGAAATATTGGGTGTTTGTCGTCGATAGAACCCAGACTTGAAATGGCGAATGAAGAAACATCCAACGTTAGTCAAAACACTGTTGACACTGACAGGATGTGCACTGAGGTCAACAAAACGATAAAAGCAATGAATGAAACGCTTCACCACCAAGGTGGAAATTAAGCAGCAGAGTGACCAATGCATCGCGAGGTCGACTTCCTTTTCCAATTGCAAAAGGAAGTCAACAAAAAGATGGCGAATGAAATAAACAAAATCGGAGAACGGAATGAACGAAAACTCGCGATTCCCCAAAAACTAATAGAGCAAAGCAACAACCAAATACGGAAGAAAAATACTGAGAAAACTGAGGACTTCGAAACTCGGATGGAAGCCATTAGATGGAAGGCATTAGAAATCCCAGCTCCTTAATTCATCACAGAACGTGGGACAAATCGTTACAGACCATTCCAAAAGCGGCAGACCAAAGCTTAATGTGAGTCAGGCATACGCGGCGAAGCAAAAACCGATGTATAATGGCGACAGCAGAGAAGGACCAATGCGCTTCCTAAAAGACTTTAAAGAATTTTGGCGAATCACGAATAATGAATAGCGATCTTCATTATCTCATCAGCCAGTGACTTCGAGACACTGCCAAGGACTGGTGAAGAATCGTCGAGGACAGAGTCCAGTCGATCGAAGACTTCAAAGAGAAATTCCGGGCGCGTTACTGAAGCCAGGAAATCCAGGACAAAATTCGCAGAAATCTTGAATTCGGGGCTTACCTATGGGACGGACACCGTATGACCCGAACGGAATACGCCACCCACATATTTGGAAACGCCAAGGATTTAAGTGAGGGGCCGGCAGAGGAACAGATAATACGAAAATTGGTCAATCACTTTGATGAATCCATAAGGATGGCAGTACGCGTCAGCAGGATAAAAAACATCGATACTTTCATCGAGTTGTTAGAAAGTATGGACGGGGCGGGACAACTAAATGCCAAAAAATTCGGCACATTCTGGGGACCGCGCCCAATGGGGCCTAACCAGCCATGGAGACCTGAGTTCCCAGGTTATCAGGGACCATCCCCACCAACCCAGGGCCAACCATGGGGAAGGGGATTTGGAACTAGCAACGCAATACCAGCCCCGTTCGGACGGCCGCAGCAATGGCAATCAGGATATGGGAATGGTAGACTCTTTCCGAACCCCAGCGCACTGGCATGGAACCCAAGTCAGCCAGGGGGACCAGCAACTGCGAATACGTCGTCTAGAGGGCAACAGGAGACACATACATCCGA
The DNA here is from genome assembly GCA_963210295.1 of Ophion ellenae. NCBI lineage: Eukaryota > Metazoa > Arthropoda > Insecta > Hymenoptera > Ichneumonidae > Ophion > Ophion ellenae. The sequence continues at coordinate 6,512,386 of OY723388.1, forward strand.
GACGCAAAATGTGAATCTTCATGAGGCGCAACGGATGACGAGGAAGTCCAGGAAGCCATGGAGGAGGTCAGGCAAAGAATGAAGAGAAATCAGAAGAAAAAAGAACGAAGAAAGGAGAAACAAAACCAGACGGAAGAGCAGAACACAAGCCAAGTAAGAATGATCGAGATTCTGGAAAATAAACAAGTACGGGCCCAGAACGAACAAACAACATAAAAAATAACGGGGCAACATGTACCCAAGGCTGAACCTGGCAACCAAGATCGAGATGAGAAAATCACCGCCAGGAGCAGCACTACGGAAGAATTCGAAAGTGAAAAGAAGGAAAGGAAAATAAAAGGCCTAGGGACAAATATATACGAGCGTCCGAGGGACTTTCTCATGGAGAATTCAGGGCAAGCAAAAAGGATACGTCCGCGATGGTCGACGCTACCGATCAACTTAGACGGAACCACAGTAGAGACCCTGGTCGAAGATGGGAGCGAGGTAAGATGTGCACCGGAGGAGTCTTTCAACAACAAAAGGAGGAATTTAAGGACTGTCCCAGGATACCGGTAAAAGCACCGAGGCTATCGGAGCATTCGGGTGCAAATCTGGGAGAATCAAGCAGCAGATTATGGTAGAGGCAGAACTTCACCAAGCCAGAGGAAGACTAGAAATGCCGATCATACCAAACATGAGCAGGAATGCCATTTTGGGTATAGATGGATTGTTCAAGCCGCAGGTGGAGGTAGACGCTGGTAATGGAGTCATCGAGGTAAAAAACGAGATACTCGCCGAACTAGAAGGAAGGAGATGGATCTGGCAACGAGAACAACCCAACGAACGACCACCCATTCATATTTCCACGATAGAAAACGGGACAGAAGATGAGCTTACCCAGGAAGAAATAAGCCAGAAGCTACAGGAATGTCCTAATTTACACGAATATATTAGAGATAATTTTGAAGTCCTCATACAGAATTACATCTTCAGTTGAAGACCCGGCCGGATGCACGCATACACGCATAAATTGGTTCTCAAGAATCCCGAACCATACATGCACCGCTCATATCCGGTACCAATCTAGTATCGGGAAAAAGTACAGGAGGAAATCGTAAGGATGCTAGAACAGGGTATAATTGAACGAGCAAAAAGCCGCTTCATTAACCCACTCGTTATCGTAGTGAAAAAGGATCAATTCAACTGTGTCTGGACGTCCTACAGGATGTGGGAGGCTCGGTCATCAACTTCGTCGACTACAAAAACAGCTATCGAAAAATGAGAGCCAACATCTGGCACGTCTACACCAACTGTTCGAGAGAATCAGCGCGAACAACATGACTTTGAATTTCAAAAAGTCAAAATTCTTCTAACAAGAGGTAGCATTTTTGGGACACCTACTGACGGCGCCGGAATAAAACCGCATCCAGAGCAGATTAAATGAACCAAGAAGTACCTACGACCACGAAACATAAAACAGCTCCGAGCATTTTTGAGGCTGGTCAATTTTCACAGCAAATTCTCAGAACGACATGAACTGAATGTGCCACAAGACGTAAAAGGTCAAAATCGATGGTTCCATGCAGCACGACGTGTCAACCCGAAATCATTGTCCACTTATTTTTGCTGTGAAGATCACTTTGATGTAAGTGTAAACGTATTATAACCAACTGTAGTGACATATTTAAAAAAATACGTCTTTCTCAACACGCTTATGATACGTAGCGACAATAACGGACATAATTTATCAAGCCTCTCCTAACCTAAAAATGTTCAGTCATTTCATTATTTTTATTATTTATAGCTGGCAGAAGACATGGAAAATTATGTTTATTAAACAATGATGGGAGGACCAGCTAAAATGAAGAAAACTGCAGTGCTACACAAATTTGAGTGTCAACCGGGTCGTAATCGTCGAAAGACCCCGGCTGAACTTCCTGCATCAGGAAACTGCAGGAGGCGAAAGGAAATTGACGAAATTCTTCAACAAGAAGCCCATAATACAACTTTGATAGATGAGCTGAATGCTACTGAAATACCTACCGCGGACACCATTCCAGAACAATCTGCGATCGAATATTTCACCATACGACAACTGAAAGTACTTGAGCGAAATGGTCGTGAATAAGTATTACTCACAGCCCGAGCCAAAAGCGCCTGACGCTAGGCAACCCGTGCGACACCCGTGCAGCACCATGCGAAGGAGAAAGCAGTTCTCTCACGCGCAACTACTTTCTCACAAGCGCTTGCATGGGGCTAGGTTGTATATAACGGCGACGCCGGACCACGGATTTCGGACAAGCTCGCTCGAAGATCTGATGTACCACGTCAGATATCACTTCGCAGCTTTCTCGCCTTTACGAACTCTCAGCACGCTTATTCGGCGGAGACAGGTAAAAAATAACCCACAGGGACGAATTCTCGCCAAAAGAAAGCGATTGGCCACTTCGCGGAGATTAACCTCCAAAGCATGGAGACACGTGCGGGTCGACCTGCCAATCCGCTGCCTGCCTGGAGGCCTAACTAGGCCCCCTCGGCACCTGCTAACACCGAGAGACGATCGAGTGAGACGACTCACCTCGCCACTCTGGTACTTGATCTGCCCACCGCTGCTCTCATCACTGTCCATCCCGCCAGCTAAGAAAGCGAACAGGAGCACCCGGACGGCAAAAACCGCAAGAGTTCATCGAGGAACCCAGACTTCCTCGACGCCCAACAGGAATCAGCCGCGCTGCAAACGGACGCAGCGACGCAAACGTCCTCTGGAAGCGAGTGGGAAGCTCCCACTCGACGCAGCGCGCCAGACTCCAATCGGAGGAAGCCACACTCCACCTTTGTGGCTACCGCCTGGGGTCCGCAGGACCAAAACCCTGCCCTCTTTGCTCTGGACCGAGTCTTCTCGAACCTCCCATCATCCTCGACTTGCCGATTCTAATAATAATGACACTAAAGAATAAATGACGTGAATATCAAATATCATCGCCTGTCTCCAGTTCACTCGACGACCTACCCCAGCGCTGCACCTCCACTCACTTTGCGAAAATCAACTAATGAACAACCCGAGCTATTGAACAGTACTCTTACACTGAGCGAGAGGGAGGATGCAAAAGTGACAGCTAGCACAGAAACATCCGTAAAACAACTTAGTGTGGCGGTGCGAGCAAACATATTCACCCAATATACTACGGTACATTCATACGTAGCGTTCATACCGCGTGCAACCGCCGACAAGTGCTGTTCACCAGTAAAATATCCAGCCGCCGTGGAAGCTGTAGCATCTGCAAAAAATCTTGCTTCTTAGAAGCAGGCCTTTGCACCGAAGTGGCTCAAATGATTTGTATGTTCCTACGGATGATTCACACTGCAGTACGATTGAAAATGAGACGCTAGTAAAAAGAGCTTCCACAATTTTGAACGTAACAACTTATTTGATAAGTATGAATCCAAAGGCATACCTAGGAATTCCGACCGAATGGAGTACTCTAATAGATCTTTTAAGTGCGAAAACGAGCATCAGTGCTAAAAATATAAAAGTATGTTTAATGAAAAGGAGACAGGAATTTTATTTTTCCTCCACCTACCGCGACCGGGGTCCGTCGGTGGATAGGGCTCTAGTTTGGCTTATTAAATTCAATTTATAATTACTCATTTAACAAAGTATAGATAGTTGGGCGCCAGCTAGCTTTTATGAAGCTAACAACTCGTGATAAATTGCCTTACGCGGAGAGCTTGGACTCGCACACAGGACAGGAACAGTTGGGGACCCATTGGCGAAGTTGCGTTATTAAGGCGTTACTCCCACTTGTAGCGCAAAAAAGGCCTTTTTCATGAATTTTTTTAAAGAAAACTACAACACTTTTTTAATCGATCAATATACCATCTTAAAGAACACATCTTGAAGAACTTTCAGTAATTTTTTTATTGAAAAATATTACATTGTTTAGTGGCAAATGGCCGTCAATGGAATAATGTTTTTATATACACGGTTTGCGGTGACCAACATTGCGGCGAAGTGGATCATCTGAAAAAAAATGCGGATGGATTTAGTCAAATATAAGTATAAACTAGTCTTTAATCGAAGGATTTAAAAAAATATTCATTTTTCACAAAATGGCGGCCAGTCAAAGTTAATGGTTCGATTTTAACGAAAAAAAAACGGCCGTTTTTTGGCTATAAAACGGCAATTTTTTTCGAAAAAAAATCGAACGATTAAAGACTACATTTTTATGTATTAAATAAGCCTGCAAAATTTCAAGAAGATCGGTTTATTAGTGTTCGAGTAACCTTGGTCACCGACTTCAGAAATGCCATTTTGAGAAAAACGCGTTTAAAGTTTCTCTTTCAACGCGGATTCTTCTCTTTCAACGCTCATATCTCAATCAATTTTGTTCGGATCGACTTGAAATTTTCAGGACATATTCTCAGATACTTATACTTAAAAAATGCAATAAAAAAAATCGATTTTTTCAAAATCGAAAGTGGCGGTAACCCCTTAAAGAAAAGTTTCCATGCTTGAAGAAAAGACATAAGGTTTCTTTATTAGACTCACGTTCTGTCGCACCTATTCCAGGATTCCAATAAACTTAGGAGCGAGATTTTGTCGAATAACCTTCCTTCAATTGTTCCTCAACGAACCGCCACTCGTCAAATTTCTCTTCTCACAGTTATCGTGGATTTCCCACGTGTTGTTCCAACGGTTACAGCATGGGCGAAATAATCGCCAACAGACGTGGAAAAACCTTCGTCGATGCCGCACTCACAAAATGTTTTACAATAAATTCCGCAAAATGATTCTGTCACCAGAATCGTTGAATGAGGTATCCCGAGGGCCGACGCGCTCAACGAACAAATTTACAGACGTTACGTACGAAATTAAACAAGGAGTCCTTCCAGCACATCTGGGTAGGGAGTCCTCACAGTACAATGAATGGACAAGGAACCTCTCCGAACAAGAACCGGGCAGGGAGTCCTCTCCGAACGAGAACTCGACAGGAGGTCAATCGGTGTTTTGCACGCGATCGATACGCTCCTCGATCCCTTCCCGTTCTTCCAGGATCCAAGCCTCGATTTGTCAATAATTTGGCGTAAAGGCGTCACTCCTCAGTTCTCCTTTTCTAGACCGTATTAGTTCAGCGTAATGCGTTCGTACGAAAGCGCTGGCATCGAAGATCGATAATGGCTCGTCAACACGCTTTACTTTACATTCACATTCCACTACAGTGTGAAAAATGATGGTGATAAAATAGACGGACAAAATTTTGGGCGCCCTCGAGAAATCTCGCTATGCCGCCACGTCGAGGATATTCGCCTCAAAATTTCCTGTTACATTCTCCTCCCTCGAACCTTGACGTGGTGACGAGAAGAGTTAGCAGCCTTTGAAGGAATTGACCTGTTGTTCGTGTGTCTGAAACTTATGAATCCTTACCGCAAGCATGGTAGACAAACCATAAAGGGTGGCCTGTAAGAGAAATTCGATAATCCCGCAACTTCATGGGTAAGACAAATACAAAACATGCAGTTGGTAGGGTTTTCTAAAGTATCTAACGTGGGAGGTCTACGAGCACCTCAAATTCGTTCGAACAAAGTTCCACACAGGAATAGTTACTATTTAGTTTATGGAAAACTATTGACAATATACCGCCGCGTTATCTTAAAGTTAATAGGCAAGAAAACATCGTAAGAGAGTACATACATATTAGTAACATTCAAGGAAGCGCGTTGAGGTCCTTTACCGCCGCTATCGTATACGGCGCGTGGAAGACATCACCACATAAGGCTGTGATTCCCCCTTAGTGCTGGTATTTTCTCGGGACTATGACGCTATATTCTCCTTCGTCGTGCAGTTTTGGCTTTCCCTTGATGGTTTTAAACGAGTGTCCTCCGAGGGAATATCTGTTACCAGGCTTATACTGCGTTTTCTCCTCCCCTTTGACATGGTGATGGTGATTGAATTCGTGGTTTTTTCTGTCAAACGACAAGGTACTCTCCCGAATCAAGAAGGCGCAACCCCAAATTGGGTAATCGATCGGATCATCCAACTTCGCCTTCGTAAATTGGGTAACGATAGTATTTGGGTACCCAAGAGGTCGGCCAAGCAGACTGATTCAGTCTTTATCAGTTCACGAGGCCGTTGTGGCGAAAGTTGCAGTCCGCGTACTTGGCAACATTGCCTTATGTTCGACCTGGGCAACTCCCGAGGGCTTATTCGTGCTCTTCGCCTTGCGGATAAATGCAGTCAGCAGTGGCGAATCCGCCGGCGCCACAGATGGTACAAAATCCAGGGCAATATGGGAGTTTGCGGGCTTTGAGATGGTGATCGAGAGAGTGGCAATTAACACAGCCAACTAGGGGTAGCTTACTTGCCGCTGTCGAGACGAACGTCGGTGGGTCGTTTTAACTGTTGTCGATCCCATATGATGCACCAACATACGGCCCCTTTTGTCGCCGGGTCTTTGAGTCTTGCCTCACGCGGTAACCAGCAATCATCGATGTACAATGATTTCGTCCGGCCACTAAGGCCGACGAGTTTTGGGACCTGGAGTTCCTATACAATTGTCAAAAGGAGGAGTTGCCGTATATGATTATCGTTGGCAACCACCGAGGAGACGATAACCGTTTTCGGATGCCCGAGGTCCGTCTGTCGTACGGTCTGCGCCTAGTACCCTATTCCGTTTCCGGTTCACCTCGTGAAGTTCGGGGCTGAGGGCCTAACTGGACAGTTTGGCTACCTCAGTGTCCTGCACCGGCGCTGAGATTTCCCCAGGCTGATCTTCACTAGCGTTTAGCCCCGTTTCGTTGGTCTTACGGGCTTGGTTCCTGATTCCGTACTGGAAATTTTCCTTATATTTTGGTTCTGGTCCCTGAGTGGCATCGTCAGAAGTGATTTCCACGTTGGTCCAGTTTGGTAATGTTGATGGTGGCATGGCTGCAGGCTATAGATGTTCAACATCTACGTAGGGTTCGACGAGGTATTTTTCAATCTACGACATAGTATTTGCCCACAATCTTATCGATCTTATCTGCTAGTTCGGCGATCATTGGTCCAAGCAAGTTTTATTACTGCGGGGCCTAAATATTTTCGGCCTAATTTGGCAGTGTAGCCATCAATTTTACTGCTTAAACGTTTGTTCGGGTAATACACTTCCATACCAGGTGTTAATTCAATATGTTCGGACTTAGTCGAATTAGCCCTAGCATTGCGATTGTTTCGGTATATTCTAATCTGATCTTTTACTCTGTGGCGTAGCTCGTCGAATTTAGATATTCTTTCCACCCATTCGTCAACCAAGGCGTTCGTTATCGGCGGGTTTACGTCGGTAAAACGCTCTCGGCTATTGACATCGGCTTCACGGGCGAAATTAAGAAAGAATGGCGAAACTCTACTACCAGCGTGTGGAACGGTATTATAGGCGAGTTGCAGCTTTGGCAAATGTGCATCCCACTCATTATGGTCTTTTTTTATGAACACAGCGATCATTGGCTTTATAGTCCTGTTAACCCGTTCGACAGGGTTTGCCTGAGGGTGAGCTAAGGGAGTCGTGATGTGTTTGATTTTTTTTGCCGTCAAAAATGCTTCTACCTCTATTCACGTAATCGGTGCCGTTATCCGTAGTAATGGACTCTGGGATTGTTCCCCATTTATCAAATACGATTTGCAAAGTTTTCACCACTGTTTTCCCTACCTGATTACGAACGGGGAAAAGTTCCACGAATTTTGTATATAAGTCTTGGATGACGATTAGGTATACGTTATTCTTTTTTTGTGCGAGTGAGGGGTCCTGCCGTGTCGACTGAAAGTTGAGATCATGGTTTAAGTAGATGTCTTGTCATGAGAGGCCCTCTCATCGGATTTTGATTGAATTTGACTTTCATGCAGACGTCGCAGTCTTCGACATAAGCCTTTATGTCTTGGGACATTCATGGCCAATAAAAATTTCGGTGGATGCGATCGTAAGTATTATCCCTACCCTGCTTGTGGCGCTTCATGGTTGTCGCGTAATATAGGCAAAACTTTTGACGGTTGAATGATCCGTTTCCATGGATTCTCATCGTCAATTATTTGTTTGCCGATGTCGATATCGACGGAACCCGATTTTTAAGGGTTGAAAAGCAACCTTGAAAATTAGGGTGTTTTTCGTTTTTCGTCGATAACGTTTTAACGGTACGAGATATGAAAAACTTCAAATTGCAACAATGTTTATTTTTTCGTGTACTATACACTGGAGATGAGAACGATGCAGATAGCAACAAATTTCATATTGTTTATTGCAAAAATGCAATTTTTTCAACCGTATCTCCGAGAATGTTTAATTGATTGGGATGTAAATTTGCATACATGTAGAGAATGGAAAAGTGCGGATATGCATTTTTCCTTTTTCCGATATCTCACAATTAAGGGGTTGAAACTGCCCGTCGATTTTTTTTGCCGAGAGCATTGTATAATCAGCTAGTCGTTTGGCATTTCGGTCTAAATTCACGTCAATATATGTTCGTGTTATAACGCAATTGCATATTTGTAACATTCCAGCTGCCCCCCCCCCCCCCCAACGGTCCCTCTCTCGAAAAGCAAACGTTCAAAGTTCTTACCGCGCGGCATGGACGAACATTTCTAGAAATAAAAATGGGTTACAAAGAAAGTACAATCAGTCAAAATAGTCGATACACATTTTCTCGCTTTGGCGGAACGACACTCTTAAGGGGTCAACGCACCCTTAACAACTTCGTTCTTTCTATAGCTCGTAAACGGGCCGAAATAAAAATAAAGTTCGGAAGGAAAACATGTTGTATTCTTCGACTACTAGACGTTCATGATGATAATGATGAGTACAGCAATAAATGGCGTGTTTATTATTGCAATAATTTGTGAAAAATCACTCTTCTGTTTTCTACTAATATGGGCAGAGGCAAAGATCGCAATCACGGACTGACTTCGTGCTTCGGGAAGCAACTGGATTACAATTGTATATTTACGAAGAAATTCTCCCCCGCCACGTACTGCCTTTGAAGATTACAACACAATCAGAAAAGTGTTCTCACGCTTACTCATTTAGGAAATGTTTTTTTATGGATTATACTTATTACAATAATGATAGTCATGATAAAAGTGTTTGAAACAAAGAGATTCCTTACACCACGCACAAGTGATAATAGCTGCTTCGACGCACATATCGCATGTCGGTACATTTTCTGAAAAGCAAAATTCTACCGGATTTTCGAAGTTTGGTGGTCTTTCTTCTTCGTACCCGCTTTTGTACCACGCATATTTGAGAAGATTTGTAAACCGTGGAGAAGAAAACTGGTTGTGTGTAAGAGATTGTAATTTAATAATATTGTCTCTCAAATGCAGATTGACATCGTAATTGTATAATATTACTGCGTCAGAAAAGTGTTTGACGAAGTTTTTCCATACACGGAAGCCATAAACATCAAGGGGCTGTATCATTCCAGTCGTACCTGTAGGAATTACTAATTATCATATGGACTAATTGTCTACAGAACTAATGAAACTCGTGCAATATATTTACCTGCTGGAATGGTTAAAACTTTAATATCTTTCCCTTGCATATCCATTTCTTTAAATGCAGTTGGACATTGACCGCTCCAAGAATCCAGAAGTATTACCGATTTTGGACCCGTATTGGGAATATATACTTCTTGGAACCATCGCTTGAAATAATTAGTCGTCAATTTTCCAGATTTCGAAGCCAATAGAAATATATTTTCGGCTCTGAACATAGTTTGTTCCACTCGAGGACCAAATTTGCCGGTAGGTTCGTTTAAAACGATCAAGATAGGTGCCAAAAGCTTGAGTGAGATATCGGAAAAAGAAAAAATCCGTATCCGCACTTTTCCATTCTCTATATGTATGCAAATTTACATCCCAATCGATTGAAAATTCTCGGAGATACGGTTGAAAAAATTGCATTTTTGCAATAAACAATATGAAATTTGTTGCTATCTGCATCGTTCTTCTCTCCAATGTATAGTACACGAAAAAATAAACCTTGTTGCAATTTGAAGTTTTTCCATATCTCGTACCGTTAAAACGTTATCGACGAAAAATGAAAAACACCCCAATTTTCGAGGGTACTTTTCAACACTTAAAAATCGGGTTCCGCCGATATAAAAAAATACGTGTCGCCTATTTTTATCCATTCTACAAGCATGCCAAATTTCATCGAAATCGGAGACATCGACCTCATAACGTTTCCTTGTCAATAAATCTTTCTGGTTGCTTTCTAACAAGTTCGCGTTTCGTCTCGTACCAATTTTTATCGTTAATGGACGACAAGAGAGTTCGGTCTTGGGTACTTTCTTCGATGATTTTCTCCCACCCTAATGGGCCAACGTCGATATCGTGCATACGTGAAAGAGCATCTGGGGCTTCGTTGGTCGTGCCGTGTCAATATTCGACTGTATTGCATGTTGTAACAAAAAGAGTGCCCATCTAGCTAAGCGGCCTACAGGGCTCTTTAAGCTCTACAACCATTGCAGAGCTTGGTGATCCATTATAACTTGAAAAAACATGCCTTCGAGGTAGCATCGGAGTTTTCCGACTGCCCATACTACCGCCAAGCATTCCTTTTCGGCGGTGGTATAGTGAATTTCGGCTCCTCTTAGCGGTCGACTCAAAACTTCTAATAAGTTTTTATCGCCGGTTTCTGGGTGTTCTTGAACTAAGATCGCGCCTAATCCGAAATCACTTGCATCGGTATATAAGATAAAGGGTTGTTTAGGTATCGGTGTATATAATCTTGGGGCGTTAGCTAGAGCCGCTTTGACGTCGTCGAAGGATTTCTGTTCGGTATTTGTCAACTTTCAAGGGATTTTCGGACTTGTCAACTTGTTGAGCGGTCCCTGTATACGGGCAATATTTTTCAAGTGCCTATGGTACCAATATACTAGACCGTTAAATTGTCGTAGCTGAGTTCGATCTTTTGGGACTGGAAAATCGAGAATCGGTTTTATCTTCTCGGGATTTGGTCTCATGCCCAATTCATCAACAATATAGCCGAGAAACTTCACTTCTTTACACGCGAAGCTGCTCTTCTCGCGGTTGATTTTCAATTTCGCCTCGCGTAAAACTTCGAATAACAAGGATAAAAGCGCAAGGTGTTCGTCGAGATCTTGGCTGACGATAATCCAATCATCCAAATAGGCGAAAATTTGGTCACCCCAATAATTTGGTAGTTTTCTCTCAAGGATTAACTTCAACTCTACGTTTTAACCTGTCCATGAGACTTTGGAAGTCGAAGGTGCTCCCGTCAACCCATAGGACATCCGAACCCATTATAATAAGCCTTTTTCTTCAACGGCAAAGGCTGTATATTTGTGACTTACAGGATTCATTGGAATTTGATGGAAAGCTTCGCTCGTGTCAAGAGTTGGAATTAGTTTAGCTTAGTGCAATTGAGACAGAATTGACTTCATGTTTTGAAGAGGGTACGCGGGCTTTGTTGTTTGTCAGTTAACCGGTCTATAGTCAATGCAGAACGTCAATTTTTCGTTTGCTTTTGGCGCTACCACCGGTGAGCAGGCCCAATCGCTGTTACTCCACTGTATATAGCCCTTTTCAAGCAGTCGGTCCACTTCACTGTCGATAAATTCGCGGATTGCCTCGCTACGTGGATATGGTTTTTGTCGATGGGGGATGGGATCTTCTATTTCGATTTTGTGTTCCACCAAGCCTGTCACGCCAGTGGATTCGTTGTCTAACTTCGTAAATTCGTCATCGAGGAAGCTCTTTAATTTATTCGACTGTTCTACCGTTAAGGCTCTTAAGTCAATAGTCTTAACGTTACGCCGTAACATCGAATACGAGTAATTACTTCCTTCGAGTGTCCATTTCCTCATTGCCGAATTCACTTTAACTTTGAAAGTTATCCAAAAATTCACCCCTAAAATTACGGAGCTCGACGCAGATGGAAGAATGCTAAACCATTGTGGTCCAAAAACGTCCCTTACATCGATGACGAAACAAGTGCCACCCTCTGCTTTGACCAGCCATTTGTCGCCCAACCGAACACCGTTTCTGGACGTCAAATCTTCGGACAAGTCCATGACTTGCCGATCTTTCACTCGGTCATAAGCAGGTTGACTGAGATATGATCTGACGCTTCCGCTGTCAAGGATTCCCGAGACCTCCTCGCCAAACATTGAGATTTGAATCGGGATTCTTGAGACTCGTTTTGGTTCTCCCCAACTTTCGTTTGCACGAAAAACTCGGCGTTGTGCTAGCGTATGAAATTAATGCGATGGCAGATTTGGCGGTTTCCAGCCTCGTAGACTCTTGACATCTAATAGGTCGTTCGGTTCTAAGTCGATTGTACTCTCACAATCATCCTCGGCCGTTAGAGTGGTTAACTGTACCTCCGATTCATCACTATTGTCGAACGTGACCTGTGTGGGTTGGATAAGATCATCGTCTGAAATTTCAGAATCGCTCGTTAATTCGTAAACGACTGTCAACTGCGTTGACGATTTTTCAACGCTGATCCCCTCATTATCTATTTGAATATTATTCCCGATGTTAATGGGATTATCTACTTTGGCTAGCGTTTTGACCTGTTCGACTTTGATATCCGTCGTCTCTTTTTGAAGCGGTACCTCTTTCATGCCCTTTTTGACAGTGCCCTGAAGTGTGGGTACCGTCGGCTTACTCGTTTTCCGGACACTTTGAGCAATCCTTGTTGACGTGGCCGATAGTTCGGCAAATGAAACACACAGCCTACCGATCGGCAGTACAAGAGCGTGCTGTATGCCCCGTTTTGCAGCAATTGTAGCAAAAGATCTTGCTGGGATCCCGAACAAATCTCGACTGAGGGGTTACTGCTTCCTTGTTTTGATTGTCGGTCGAGATCTTACGTTCTTTATCGAACCGTGCCAAATTTGTCTCAAGTCTTTGTTTATTCAGACTCTTAGAGTTAAGCGATTGAGTTCTATTGTTTTTTGCCGAACGCGATGTTGTTGGTTGCATTAAATTTAGATCACTTGGTCCCTCGTTGTCTTCATTCGTTGTAGGCGAATTGTCGTCATCGTCAGTCACGTCTTCGCCTAAGAAATTCAAGTCGTTTTTGTTGCTTTTACCTCGCAACTCCTTTTGTGCTTCGAAGGACTGTCGATAGAGGTAAGTGCGTTTATTTATGAAATGTAAAAGATCATCATAGTTGTCTATTTTTGCATTTATAACGTCGAAGGTCAGTCGTGGATTCGATTTCACCAAAATCTTTGTCAACTGATCGTGAAAGGGTGGTGGTCGCTTCATTCGCTCGAAAATCACGCGCGCTTGACAAATAAATTCGGCGAGTGTGTCGCCTTTCTCGAGTTTTAGATCTCGTACATCGAGGAAGAGAGCGCCATCATCCTTTTTCACCCCCCAATAGAAGTGGAACGCTCTCGTGAAATTCTTCCACGATTGTAAACGGTGTTTGTTTAATAATTACCACGACCGATATGAGTCTTCGAAAACGCTCGATAAATAAGGGACAAAAAGATCTTTACTTATACCACTTGCACTCAGTTTCTCCCTCAGAATCAACAAAAATTGTTCGGGATCTTTTTCCGTTTTTGGAAAAGTGATTTTCCAGGTACTGACAATTCGACCAATTTTCATTGCTGAGTCATACTCCCGATTGTTTTGGGGGGCAGCAAAATTATCCGCTCTCGTATTTCTTTGGGAAGGAGTTGGAAAATGTTGATTCCCTGGCGGATTTCTGCGACCGTCGAAATGCAGCTCAGTGTCGTCGCTGTCGGTCGAATCGCTACTTCGTCCTGCGAGAACCCCTCTTCGAGGCGTCAGAGGTGGTCTAACTCGTCGAGGCCCAGAGGTCGATTCCGAGTTTTTAGCACGGTATGGCCCATTTCTGCCTTTGACAATCCGTTGCTACTCCTCCGCTGTCAGATAGTCCTCGGCCAACACCTCGCCTTCGGGGGTTACACGGGGAAACGCTACTCTGACAAACCCATTCGGGATATCAACAGACTGTCGACCACCTGGTTCTTCGGTGGCATTGGGCACAATAATTGACGACTGAACATTCCGTCGTATTCTGTTTGCGATATCGTCCTGATTTGCCTCAGACGACGGTACGTCATCCTGAACGAACCGCGCATGGGCATTTTCATCTGGGAAACGAACTCTATTCGTATTCAGGTTAACACAATGTTGATCTGTCTCGTAAACGGACGTTCCATCTAACGGTCTGGCGGCTCCAGCGCTTTTCCGGATACGTTCGCGAGAACATTATACAAAAGACGGCGAGCGATGCGAGAATCGTTCACGAGGCTGATTGTCAGCTCTACAACGCGGTGGTTGCAAAAGACCTTGAAGACTACCTCTTTCGTTAATATCGACAGACGCGATATCAAGCGAATTTCGGTAAAAATAAACATTTTTGTTGTTAGCGTCCGACGTACTATTTGACGAATTTACATTCTTTCTCGGGTTCCTTGCGTGCGTGATACGCGATATCTAGTCCTCGCTATGTCCCGATAAACCAATTGTCTGTCCCATCGTCGTACCAATTTGCTGCCCCATTGGCTGTTGGATTGAAGAACCGATTGACCGTCCAATTGTCGAACCGATTGACCGACCCATTGGGTGTTCTATTGATTTGCCTGACCCCTTGTCGAAGCGACTGACAAACCCATTGGTTTTCTTGGTGACACTCCAATTGCCTGCCCCGTCGGTATCGTTAAACCGACTGACTGACCCATTGGTTGTCTAATTGACCCCTGCACAGTTAATACGACTTCCCCTTCGTTAAACGTTGAGTTAAGCCGAGAGGAGATTTCCTGATTTCCTGAAGCTTTGGCACCACGAATTCCTGCAGCATTAAAACGAGAAACGTCGCTCAGAAACTCTGTTATCATAAAAATATGCACGGTCGGCAAATTACTCGAATTTGGGTTTACAAATCCGCTTTCACACATCGTTGCACGAAAATTAAAAAAGTTTTCGACTTTTTGAAAATGCTCAAGATGTTTTTCGATGTAAAATGACACCAAATTTCACACTTGTGTACGCTCGCGGGGAAGCCGTATGCATAGCCTATTCCATGGAGACTACATAAAGGAGTCCGAACTCCAATGCCCGGAGGCTAGATTGGGAGGAGTCCGGTCTGTGCATTTCAAAGTGGGTACAAAAATGTGGTCAAACAGGAATAGCGCCACTATCTCTAAGACCTCGAGAAGTAAGCTGAGTATCGATGGCGTGTAAGAGAGATGGAAGAGGATCGAATACGCATCCTAGCCTCCATAGCAAATACAGTAGAACCTCGCTTATCAGAGGTAATGTGGGGAGAGAGCACCTCGGATAAGTGAAATCTCGGATAATACGGAAAACAGTAGCAAGATAGGACTATTATCCGAGATTCTGCGTATTATCTAAGGATACACCTCGGATAATGCGGAGGTCTCGGAAGAGTTAGGTGACTTGGATAATGCGGAACGTCGGTTAATCAAAGGTCGGACAAACAAGGTTTTACTGTACCAGCAAATACGATAATATACACACAATATTCGACCAATTTGAGAATTTTTAAAATCGAATTTCCGACACAAACCAGCCTTGATGTTGACAAGAGGACACAAATATTTTATCTTTAAAACATTGAAGCATGTTTTTATCTTGAAGACATCGAAGCAAGCAATATCGCTTCGACTTTTTTTCTCAAATCGAAAAGCAACTACTGGACAATGTTTAAAATTTTTTTGCCTCAATGAGTAATTGCAATTTCTTTCGTGTGATTTTCTTTTCTTTTCCATTCAAATCTGTTATCGTCAGAATAATCGCGTTACCGATTCGCTGATTGCGAGTTTTTATAAAAAAAAACAGATCGCAAACATTGTTCTTTGACTAGGAATAATTTACCATCATATTGACCTGAGTAAAAAATGTATTCAAGAATAGAAAAAAATATTATTTAAGATGTTTTCCACCGTTCGTTGTACAAGAAAACAATACAGGGCAATTTTTGAATTCTTTACGGCAATGAGTAATTGCAATTTTTTGTGTATGATTGTCTTTTAATTTGTATTTAACCCTAAAACTCGTGACTGGGGTCCGGCTGCACCCCAATTTTTATGCTCAGAATGAGGTTTTTGCCGTTTTTCAGTCTTTACATGGATAGTTCACTAATGGAATGTTAATTAAATCAGATGGCTCGCACATTATTTACTTTCGTATGAAAATACGAAGAAATTGAGGTATGATAAAGTCCGTTTATCCCCGTAGGACCGGTTTAATGACAAATAAAAGCACGGGGTGCATGTACACCGCAGTTATGTGTTGGACGGTAGAAAAAATGTCATGAGTTGTTGGGTTCAATATCGTTATCGTAAGAATCATCGCGTTACCGTTCGATGCGAGTTTTAATATAAAACAGATCGCAAGGCATCGTTCTTTGACAACAGGGATTAATTTACCGTCGTATTTACCTAAGAAAATCAAAATTGATTCAAGAAAAAAAAACATCAACATTATTCAAGACATTTTCTACCGTTCGTTGTACAATTAAAAATTGTTTGAATACAAATATTTTTCTATTACTACGTATTGCATTATTATTATGTTCGACCTTTTCACCGTTCATTATGCAACGAATGCTCACTGTTAATTGGGCATTGCTATATTAAAAATATTCTTGTATCTTCACGCATTTACGGAGATCTCTCTGGTGTATATCATTGTACATCTCTCTCGCACGCAGCTCACTTCTCAAGTATCATTTTTCCTCATACACAGCTCACTTCTTATTATTCGTTTGTTCCGTTTCTGTCACACGCGGCTCACTTCTCGAGGTCTTAGCAATAGTGGCGCCATTCCTGTTTGAACACATTTTTGTAGCCGCTTTTTTCAAGTTTCTTTATAAGCGTTCGGACTCTTCCCACGCTAGCCTCCATGCTCCAATGGAAGGGGTGTGGGAAAAGTGACCACAAAATCAAGGAATGGAAGGGTTCCCGAAACCGCCACTTCGTGGCGCTGATTGTTAGGAGCGACAGCTTGAAATTAGCTATGCGTGAGAGAGATCGAATGATGAAGCGTCATCAATCGATCGGCCATATTGAATTGTTGAACTGTTGTCATGGAGACCACACCACTAGCTAATTTCAAGCTGTCGCTCCTAACAATCAGCGCCACGAAGTGGCGGTTGCCGCTAACATCTACAGTTTGAATTATCGTGATATGAACCAATTAATAATTATCTTCAGAATTATTTCAAAGAAAATCCTTTTTACATTCTGTTGTTTTCAATTACAAAACATACATTCTAAATGAAAAAATCGTACATTTTTTTTAAACAACTCAATTAAAAAAGAAGCCCTATCGAGTTTGTCGGGAATGGGTGCTTGCTTTAAAAAATGACCGAATGGACACGCTCACCTACGAACAAAATCTCGTATTAGTCCGAGAAAGGATCCGAAAAAGGTAAAAAGCGGGCCGATAGATCTAAAGCCACGCATAAAACAACAACGTTTAAGGTCGGCAAATTTGTCCTTGCCCGCGCGCTGAAAGTATCAGATCCGGCGAAACAACAGACCGCAAAATTGATGCCGTTATTCGAGGGCCCATACAAAATAAAGAAATGCGTAGGGATCGCGACATTTCAAGTAGAAGACCCAAGAGCAATAAGAGAGAGAGAGAGAGAGAGAGAGAGAGAGAGAGAGAGAGAGAGAGAGAGAGAGAGAGAGAGAGAGCGAGAGGGAGGGAGGGGGAGGGAGAGAGGCAGAAAGATTGATTGATTGATTGATACAATTTATTATGCCTTAGTTTTAAACTTTTGAGCAAATTAAGCATACAGCAAATTAGTGTAGATACAAAGTGTTGAGATGATTTTTCGTGATAACGAGACTAGCGGTCCGCATGATCCTTGCACACGTTAAAAGAAGAAAAAATAAGAACTATAACTATATAGCGAAATAATGTAGAACAAAAGATAAACATAAGAAAAATAAACATAGTGATGTGAACATAAGAAAAATAACCAATAGCTTATAAGTACAATATAAACCTAGAAAAGCCGAAGAGAAGCATGAGAGAATCGAATACCAAAAGAAAAATATCTCGAGAATATATTTTCTTAAAGAGATAGATAACGGATCGGATGAAATAGAAAAACTTGATAACTTAATTACTTAACCATGACCGAACTAAAAAAACCGAAACCTGAATATATGCGAGGAAAGCGAGCCACAGAAAGAAAATAATTATTTAATTGCGTTATATTCACAAAGAATCTCGTCCAAAGCAAAAGGAAAAGCAAAATAAAAACCAAAAGCAAAACAATAGCAGAAGCAAAAATGTACACATAAATTTACACACCGCCTCTTGCCAGCTCACCATAAAGCAAGTGTTGCGATTTAAAAATTTCAAGCGTTTGCGAGCTGGTCACACTCACAGGAAGGCAGTGCCAAAGACGACTGCCTGACACAGCAACGGAGTCAAAATAGATGGTCGTCCTGGTAAAGGGGATGGCAAATGTGGAAAGAGGTAGTCTCTGCGAGGTGCGCGCCTTCAGTTGAACTCTACCAAATAATTCCTGGATGTAATCCGGTACCCCACCATTTAACACTTTGTAAACCAGGATCCCGAGAAAGTACATACGCCTGTCCTTTACCAAGAGCCATTTGAGTCGATGTCTAAATTCCGTAATGTGAGCATCCCTCCGTAGGTTAAAGACAAAACGAATACAGCAATTCATAAGTTTTTAAAGCTTAGAGTTAAGCTTAATGGGGAGATTGCAAAAAACAATCGAACAATAATCGAGTCGCGGAAAGATCAGAGTGCTTACAAGTTTGGCTCTAATGTCCATCGGCAATGAGTTACAATGATGCTTGAGTTTGTGGAGAATACCGTGAACATCCCGTGATATGATAGCCACATGGCGCTTCTAGGAGAGAGATGAAGAGATCACCGGGCTTAGATTTCGGTGTTCCGAAACGTACGGCAGTGAAAAGCCGTCAACTAAGATAGGCGGAAGTTCGTCCAATACCAGAACCCTCGTTCGGGCACAGCTACCCAAAACGAGAACTTTGGACTTCGGCAAACTCAGAGACAACCCATTTCTAGAAGAATACTCGGCGACAGCTTTGACATCCTCACCGATTAAAGCTAGGGTCTGATTTAGCTCATTGGGTAAGCAGCTGCGGTACCCTTGAGTGTCGTCCGCAGTCCTCAAGCACTCAGAAATGTCGTTGACAAATGGAGAGAAGAGAAGAGGACCCAATCGGAGCCCTGAGGGATGCCCACATTCGTGGTAAGCCACGATGTAGCAAGTCCTTGCTCATCAACGACAGTCTGCTTACGATCAGTGAGATACGAATGGGTCCATCTGAGAGCAGAATCTGAGACTCCCAATTTCTTAAACTTACATAGGAGGATATGATGCGGCATCTTATCGAACGCCTTACTGAAGTCGAGCATAACCACAACAGTTAGCATGCCCATGTCAGTAGCGCGTCGCACATCGTCACAAATCCTAATCAGAGCAGTTTGCGTTGAGAACCCAACGCGGTACGCAGATTGTCTTGAATCGATCAGTTTGTGTGATTCAGCGAAGCTTACTATCTGATCTTTGACGATTCGTTCGAAGAGTTTAGATATCTCGGACAAATTAGCAATAGGACGAGTATCAGATGGCGATTTAGGGATTCGAGTTTTTAATAGGGGCCGAATAAGTGCTTGCTTCCACAGAGACGGGAGATAACATAATTTGATCGAGTCGTTGAATAGTGTGGTGAGATGGCCCACTACAACGGAAGAAGCATTTCGAAGGCTAAAGGCCGATACCCCTATCAGAAGTCGCGGAGAGAGAAGACGATTTTAGAGATGCGATCTGGCGTCGAATAGTGGTGCTGTCTAACTGTGTGAACGAAAAGCATGGTGCACGACTAGGGATCCCAGAGAGAATTTGCTTAACGTCATCCCAGTTCCGGACGACAGATGAGGTAGAGACCAACGAATAATAAACATTTAATGATTGAGCTGAGAAAAAGTTGAGTGGCGACGTCGTTACCGATTTGATCAGGCCTGATCGCCTGAGCTTTTCCCTAGCGGATTGGGAGACCGAAAAAAAACTCGTTCATCGGTCACGGTCATTTTCTGCCCTTTTTGAACCGGAAAAAGTGACCGAGCAGTGACCGAACAACGTTTTTTTGAGGTTAGTCACTTGACCGGTTTTTTTCGGTTTTCGGTCACTGGGGCGTTTCAGTCACTGACCCTAGTCGTGACCGAAGGCGAACCGAAGTGCATGGGGCAGAGAGAGGGTCCTTCTGGAACGATATTGGAAATATAATAATAGAAACTCGTACACAAAAACATCAGTGAATTTGAACGTTTTTTTTAAATATCTTGAAATAAATCAAACAACAATAACATTTTTGTATCCATTCAATACTCATCCTCTTCCTCCTCCTCTTTGTCGGAGTCGGTTTCCATCTCGAACTTCTTTCTTCTTCTTGTCTCTTGTTGGCCTCTGTCCTTTGTTCTTAGAACCTTCGCTCGGTATATTCCGCTCTTTAATTTGATGGATAACCACTCGCGTACTATGGCTGCCGTTAGCCTCTCCTGTTGATTTAGACGATGGCAATATTGGAGTTTCCGGCATGCAACTGTAACATAAACACGGCATTGTCATTTTTTTTTGTAACAAGGTAAATGGTAAATAACCTGCCACGCTTGAATTGTTTATTATTTGAAATCATTTACCGTATAGTCCCTGTATCTCTCTGTCGCTCACAACCCGATAGCCTTCGCGTCCCAACGTCCGTTTAACTACGAGTTTGAATAGTTGATTCTGGAACCACAAGATTGATTGAAAAGAACTCGTCAAATGTGTCGCTTAGCGTCGCGTTGCTGCGTCATGCAGCGTTAAATATGGCTGCGCATGAAGTGACGTGGTGCGCCTGCGTGTACGTTGAGCGGACATCTACTCTATCGAGGACTCCTCGGCGGGGAAGCGAGGACTGCCGAGAATCGAGAGTACATCACGTGGAGTACACTTATCTATTATTTATTTGAAGTGAATACTCAGTGCATAGGATATTATAACGTATATGCATAATGTAGAGCACATGCTCGTACTTTTTTCTTTGCAATATTTTAATTTCATCTTGTTTACAAAGCAGCAGCAGCAGCAGCAGCAGCAGCAGCAGCAGCAGCAGCAGCAGCAGCAGCAGCAGCAGCAGCAGCAGCAGCAGCAGCGTGGAACACATATGTGGCATACATATATACTGTAACGTGCTACACGAAATAGCAATAATTGCAAGAAAAGTATGTATATTTCTTTAAATCCTTGTCAACATATAATAATTATTTCCTTTCTCATTTACAGATGGAAAATCAGATGAAACACCTCAAGTGTCAAGTGACTAATCTCACTTTTATTACAGTGACCGAAAAGCAAAAAAAACGGTCAAGTGACTAACCTCACTTTTATTTCAGTGACCAAAAACCGAAAAATAACGGTCAAGTGACTAACCTAAAAAAAACAGTGTTCGGTCACTGTTCGGTCACTTTTTTCGGTTCAAAAAGGGCAGAAAATGACCGTGACCGAAATAGGGTCATTTTGACCAATTTTCGGTCTTTTTTTAGGTCTCCCAATCCACTAGGGTTTCCATAGAGATGTAGGATCTATTATCTGTGCGAGTCGTTGTCTGAAGAAATCATTTTTTGCTACCCGAATAACTTGCGTGAGTTGATCCCTACATCGCCGAAATTCTGCCAATCCAAGTAAGCTATTGGAACGTCTCGCCGCCTGATACAGCCGATCCTTAGAGTGAATACGAGATCGAAGTTCGTCCGATAGCCACGGCGCAGGCGGCCGAGATGCTGGAAAAGTCTTCCATGGAGCGTGGATATCCATAGCAGATACTAGAGCGGAAGAGAAATTATTTAATTCACTATCCATATCAGATTTCGACAGAGAAGGATTTGTCTCCCCAATGTAGGACGACACCGATTCTGCGTAAGGTTGGGTGCTAAAATGAGCTGAACAGCGGAGACGGACGAGGCCAGTGATACGCTCGCTAAGCCCGATGGAGTATGCGATATCAAGCATGTCGTGCCCATTGATAAACGGAGAATCCGACTTGGAGTAAGCAGCCATCTTCTCGAGATCGTCGACGATCATGACATCCAGCCACGAGCTAGATAGATCAGTATGAAAGGACGTCCCCGAGTCTACAAGATTTAAGGCCAACGTGAAAATGAAATCTCTTAAATATATGGACTCATGGCACTCGCGCAATAGATTGCAATTCAAGTCCCCGGCAAGTATAATATTCTTGTAAGCGTGAGAGAATTCAAAATAAATGTCTACAAACTCATCGAGGAGAAGCCCATGAGGTCTTCTATAAATGGACGCGAACAATAATGGGTCCACGCCGTTCGAGGTTACTTGAATTAAGATAAATTCCGGAGAATTTTAAAATTGGCTAGGGGAGGTAGTTAGAACTTTTGCTTTAAGGGATTTTCGGATAAAAACTGCGACCCCACCTCTTTCTTTGCCCTCTCGATCGTTCCGAATGACAAAAAACCATCTATATTTATGAGAGTATCGTCGATGTGAGAGTGCAACCAGGTCTCCGCTATAGAAATTATATGGTAATAGTTCTCTTGAAAGAATACACGAACCTGACCAATATGAGCCAGCAGGGAGCATGCATTAAACTGAGCGATGCGTAGCGGAGAGTGCGATAAGGAAATGGCCGACTTATCTGCACGACGATATTTCGGGTGAGCTGCTGGTACAGCGAGTCAATCCGACCCCACGAGATCATTTTCGGAGTGAACTTCAATGCGCGGTTGGGCATCCACTTTCCTGGCGTAGATTCGACCACTCCTGGAACACGTTGCGATCCACAGCGCCGCTAGCGAGAGCGCGTCGCGACTTGGCTCCGCTCTAATGGCCTCTGCACGCTGCGGGCGATGAGCGATCAGCGATTGGCGACGCGTTCGTGAAAATTTAATCTCCCACCAAGGAGACTATAGGGAAGGAGTTCAATCTCCGTATTCTGGCGCGTCCGTGAAAGTGGAACAAAATTGGGTTCCGCATAAGCGGCGCTGGGGAAGTTAGTCATTGTGCGCTATATATACCTGTATGTTTTGCGCATGCGTTGTTGTCAGCTGTCTGTGTTGTTATTAGCTGTCACATGAGCTGAAAATTTTAATTATCTTAACCTTAATTCATTTTGTAAATAAATTTCATGTAGCTGTAGTAGTGTCTCAAGTGTTTCTACACTTAAATCGTAGCGCTACAACCCACCTAATTATAAAAAAAAACCCTTACAAATTCCATAACAATTTATATCTGACGTAGATATACATTCAATTCAAATGTGATCGGGTGGCCGAGATTATAGTGTGTAAAATATGTAGAAAATGTCAGCGACTGGGACATGCGAGTGTAAATTGCAACCTCACATACCACTGTGTCAAGTGTAGAGCTTCACACGAAAACGGAAAACGTACTTTAAGTAACTCATCAGATTTACAGCTCCACCGCTGTGCAAATTGCAATAACCTAGATCACCCAGTGATCATAAGGGATGCATATACTACAAGGTCATATACAAACGCTCATAAAGTGAGAGACATTAGACAACGACAACTCATTGAAAGAATTGAAGTGATACACCCGAAAGTCACATCGGAGTTATCCTTTGCGCAAGGTACTGCACCATAGACAGCGACAGTAGCAACACAGAGATTTGCTACGCAGTAGCAATTGCAATAACCCAGATCACCCAGTGAACTATAAGTGATGCCTATACTACAAGTTCATATAGAAACGGTCATAAAGTGACGGACATTGGAGAACAACAACTCATCGAAAGAATTGAAGCGTTACACCCGAAAGCCACATCGGAAATATCCTTGGCATAAGCTATGGCCCCACCCGCAGCGACAGTACCAACACAGAGATTCGCTACGCAGTACCAAGCATCATCCGCAGCATCACGAGACTCACACCGCTACTATGATCCATCATTTTACATTTTTAATTGATTCAAATAATATCAACATTAAAGATGCTGATAACAACAGTCCAAAGTCTACAATCTAACTACTACTGAGATGAGTTTAATTTTACGCACAATATCAAAAAACTGTATAGCACCGCGCGAGGTACTGCTGTTAATTCTCTCCTCGTAAAGTTTTTTCATAACTATTTTTTTTTTTATCATTGAACATATTTGTTACCCCTTTTATCGGTAAATTAGTTTGATTATTGATTACATTTGTTATAAGAATCATAATAACGCAAATAAAAACAGTAATAATTCCTAAAAGCTATTAACGTTAATATGTTTATTAATAGTTGATGGTTTTTTGTAACTATCCAAAAATGCATTATGAAAATTATTTACAAAGTCATAATACATTTTTCATAATTAAACAAAAATTCAAGAACTTTGTAAAAATTGTCATACCAATAATTGCATTAAACTAATTAAACGAACTAGATCGCAAACAAACAATCTTAGTGCACGATAGGTGTTTTTTTGACGAGCGTCAACAATTAGCCGCCATGACAGTCAGTTTCACCCTGGCCACTGGCTGTATTACTATATTTTTGATACACTACGGACACGGACGACGCCCACAGGCCATATTTAACACTACGCTCTTGGGTCAAATTTACGGACGTTTCTTATACCGTCAGACCATACGAAGATGGAACTCCGTCCCTATAGTCTCCTTGTTTTCTACGTTCACATCAGGAGTCTGGCACCTCCTATCCCTTACCATATATAAAATGCTACGCTTTTTGACCGCTTTATCTAGTTTTACCTCTCCCCGTGGCGCTGGTAGGTCACTGACAATGTTCTTATTGCGCAGGCGCGTGGCCCCCAAGGCGTACTTAACCACCCCGACGCTGAATACGAGTATTTCGACGTTTGGAGTTTAAGCCGCGGTGCGGAATTGATAAAATTGCCGAAATTACTTATACTCGTGCGCTAATACCGTATGTTGTGCACTGTTGTACCTGAGGGTATTCGCGTAATCCTGAAACGGTGCATTTTTCACCTTACCAGCCGATCCTTGCATTCGAAGACTATGAAAAGTCTTCGAATTATATGTGTGCGTGTGTGTATATAACAGGGAGCTGGCATCTTTCAGAATTTTTGCTACGCAAAATATCCAGTGTTGGTAGTGTCCTACCCTGCCGCTCGCAGCGCTGTTTGTTCTCGAACAATCCTGATGCGCGCGCAGAGGCTATGTATATATACACACACGTACACATATAATTCGGGGACTTTCCAGAGCTTCGAATGCGAGGATCGCTTAGTACGGTGAAAAATGCACCTTTTCAGGATTACGTGGTCACGAACCCGAGTATAAGTATGAGAGTATAAACACGAGTATAAGTAATTTCGGTACTTTCATCAATTTCGCACCGCGGCTTAAATTCCACACGTCAAAATATCCGTATTCGGCGTCAGGGTGGTTAAGTACGCCGTGCGGGCCTCGCGCCTGTGCAATAAGAAAATTGTCAGTGACCTACTAGCGGCACGGGGAGAGGTAGAACTAAATAAAGCGGTTATAAAGTGTAGCATTTTGATATACGGTAAGGGATAGGAGGTGCCAGCCCCCTGGTATATATACATAGCCCCTGCGCACACATCAGGATTGTTCGAAAACAACTAGTGCTACGAGTGGAAGAGTAGGACACTACAAACAGACGATATTTTGCGTAGCAAAAATTATAAAAGATGCCAGCCCCCTGATTCATACTGCAAGCGACGAGCGACGCCAGCGACAAGCGTCACAACAGAGATTGAAAGTGAGGTTGCGTGAAAAACAAATCGTGAAGTATTAAAAAATTGTTCCGTTTACTCCAATATTACGAAAAGAACGTTAGAACTTGAAAAATAATCAGATAAACGTTTTATTGGAGTATATATTTTTATGTAAGGACTGCACACTTACGAAATAAACTAACTAACCTGAAAGTAATATAAGCTCAAATAGTACAAATATTTAATTTGTTTATTGCAGGATTATTGCAAGCCATGGATCTAGCTAATTATTACAGAAGAAATCGAAAACAGCTTTAAGTGATATCTCTCCGTGCGGGAAAGGGGTGGATTTTGAGTGATAATCAGAGAGGGTTGACGTTAGCTTATTACGCCTACTTGAAGAATCAGTAAGAAGATGCAAGAAACAAAACTGCACATCGATGGTGGGTTCGTCCGATAAACCAACGTCGAAATGACCAAGGAGTTGGCGATCATTTAATTAATGAGATGAGGCTGCAAGATGCCAATTACCATTTTATGCATTGCCGCATGACAGTTGAGGTCTTCGACTAACTACTTGCGATAGTTGGGCTGTTACGTCCCAGCCTTGACCTTTTTTAAATTCCTTTCCCACGAAAGTATGGATACAAACATGCATGATAGCGGCACCCCCATTTATCGACAAAACTCAATATTCTGCAAAACTTATGCAGGCGACCGTCGAAATAGACCATAGCACCCAAATGGGAAACCGTCGCGCCTACGTTCCCACGCGTAAATAAAGCCAATAGTAAATAAAGTTTACGAGCGAACATACTTGCAGTCCCGAAAGAGAAACTCCGCTCACGGAGCACTCGAATAGAAAAAACATAGGACCCAAGCGAAGGTAATCCCTTATCCTAAAATTCAAAACAGACCTCCAAGGAAAACTCGCCCGTGACTTTACGCGGTCGTAAAACTGGACCTCAGCGAGATCTACGAGAACACGTGCGCTAATTCTGATTTTCGGGAATAGAGCAGCGATTGCGCCTATCTCAGCCGCGACCCGATAAGAAATCTAGTATCATATTTTACTCTGCTAACCAACCACGAAAATTAACGTAACTTTTACGGCCGATTACCCAATCCCTAAAAAACGCATCATAAGAAATGCACTCTCCCAAAAAACTCCTTCCCCTCACAAAACCGAACGAACAAGTGCTCCCGACCAACGTCGCACCGAAATCAACACAAGGGACGCAGAGCCATAAGATAACGAAGGACGCAAGGCCGAAGAGTAGACCCGAGCCAGCGACGCACACCCGGACTGCAGGTCAAAACACCAGCCGCAGCTCACGATAAGTCAATTAGCCTAATGCAACTTGGCTGCAACCAAACAAGATCATTGGCACGAGCGAGCTACAAGATCATTACTGAGTAAGTCATAAACTCATAATGTCTACACCAATCTAAATGGAGACGTCGGAAGCCCACCACCCAGCTCAACAGAGTAAAATCTTTACATCAAAGACAACGATTCCACCATCAAATGCGCATAACTATTATCAAGCGTCTTTCGAAAATAATATATACCCACTACACGCTAATTATCGAGATTTCACAAGATGTTTACCCGAGTTCGATGGGACGCCTAAAAAATATTCATTAAACAATTTTTTGAACTATTGCGATAACGCGAAAGAATTCATCCCAGCTGTAGGCGAACGTGTAGCGAATTTGTAGTCACACTCTTAAAGAGTAAATGCAAAAGAATCGCTTGCGATAGTCTCGAAAGCTTTACAATAACAACAATCGATGAGTTCACAGACATCCTGAAACGAAAATTCATCCCTTCCAAACTCCCTCTCACCTGGATCACGGAAATGAGCACATTTTCCCAAACAAACGGTACTCAGCTTGTACAGTAGACCGAACACTCACTTGAAAAAGACAAACCAAGCCATCGAGAACTCGAACTTACGCTCCATCGAAGGAGCGAACATTTTCGCGGAAGACATAGCGACTAATCAATTTCGAAGAGGTCTTAACGCCGCTTATCGTCCCCCTATAGCATGCAAACGGTACCCAAATCTCGAGAGCATTTTCAAACAAGCAACAAATATCGACAAAAATGTTAGGACCAATCGACCCAGAAAATACACAATCGACTTGCCTACCAGTTCAACCATTCAACAAATCAAATAGTCAAATCGAAAACAAACCCGGAAGCTCAACCTTCCGTGCAATCTTAAGTAAATTCTGCAATTATTGCAAAAAGACAATCCACACAACAAATGTCATGCAACTATTGCAAAAAACCGGGCCATTTAATAAATCAATGCCATAAACGAGCATATAATAATGGGAGAAAAGACGAGGCTCAAGCTGGAAAACAGCCGGGAAACGAGTCAACGACCCTTCGACCAGACATCTCGACGGGCCCAAACACCCAAGGACGGCAGACACAGTAAAATCGGAAACGAAACAAAAAATTCTCTCAGCCTCTTGTAACCTGAGCACACGTACGAATAATTACAACTCGCCCACAATTAGCATCGAATCGGAGGATCTCAAGAAAACGCAGACACTATTTCTCGCAGACTCAGGCTCACAATTGAATTTGATCAAGATCGAAACAATTCTCCACCCGAATCTCATAATCGATCTAATAATTTACGAATTTTACGGAATTTCGATCATCGGTAGACCCAGGACACTCGGACAAATTAACATCGCAATCCATGACCAGTCCGTAAAATTCAATGTTGTCCCGAACGACTTCCCAGTAGAACTCGACGCAATCCTTGGTCATGAAACAATCGGAGAAAGTAAAGGTAGAATCGACTGGGAAGGGCGATACGTACGAGTCAATAACGTGAACATCCCATTTACAAACACAGAATCATTTCTTCTGCGGGCCAGACAGAAAACAATCATGTTTATTCGAGTCGGAAACCTACTAGAGACAGGCTACGTACCCCGTATACCCTTTCGAGATGGCATCTTTGCAGGCGAAGCATTGGTTAAAAATACCAACGGCAAAGCATACCTGTACGCTATTAATATCTTGAATGAAGACGTCAGAGTAGAGGTTCCCGTAATTTCACTCTACCCTTTCGATATGAGCACAGACGAGAACGATAAAGAAGATGACGACCCCGCGAAGACACAGACCGTAGAGCACGAAAAACCTCGGACGCGAGGAAACCGTGCCAACAGAGTAATGAACCTTTTGCGGCTTGGTCACCTTAACGACGAAGAGCGTAATGCGGTATTTACACTCCTAGAAGAATACGTAGACCTCTTTCATCTACCTGGCGAACCCCTTCGATCAACAAGCGAATGCAAACTACCTTGGAGGACATCACGAATGCTACCCTACCAAATCAACCAATATCGATTCCTCGAGCAACCGACTTCACAGATACGGCAATTCCGAAAGAAACGTAGGTGAGTCCGGTTGCCGAGCGATCGAAAGAAATTCAAAATCGAACAATCTCCATTGCCCAAGCGAGTAACCTTACAGATACGGCAATTTCGAGAGAAACGTATGTAAGCCCGCTTGCCAAAGGATCAAATCTAACTCACGGTGACCGGCCTGATCAACCGATCATCAGCGATCTCAACAAAAAGAGACCGCGTAATAAATCAAATTCGTCAGAGCGTCAAGAAACAAATTCCTCAGAGCATCAAAAATCAAATCGCACAAAGCATAAAAAAAGAAACCCCCCAGAGCATCGAAGATCAACTTCTTCAAAGCATCAAACGCCGAACTCATTGGAACATCAAGGATCGATTGCGTCAGAAAAACAAAAATCGCATTCACCAACAGATCGAAGGGAAAAACGCAAAACTTTAATCAAAAGGAGAAGCGACACTCGACGAAACAAATTCACTCACTCAAGAAACAAATTCCTCAGAGCATCAAAAATCAAATCGCACAAAGCATAAAAAAAGAAACCCCCCAGAGCATCGAAGATCAACTTCTTCAAAGCATCAAACGCCGAACTCATTGGAACATCAAGGATCGATTGCGTCAGAAAAACAAAAATCGCATTCACCAACAGATCGAAGGGAAAAACGCAAAACTTTAATCAAAAGGAGAAGCGACACTCCCCTTCGGAAACCCTTCAAAATCGGAATCTTCATCGTCATCGGACGACGACGAGGAAAATACCATCCACGTAGCACCGAGCAATTTCGCCACGCTTAAAACCCCTTCATCCTCAGAGCAAGAATCGCGTAACGGCAGCCTAAACAACGTCGTCATAAAATCCGGGGAACACGCCTGCAAAACAGCAAGACTCACCCTATCACCTATGGGACGAGCAAAAAGCAAACCGTACAAAATTTCCAGCCGTCCAAACAGCCGAGAAAGCGCAAGCGACGAAGCCCTCACAGTAGACAAACGATTTCCCCCTACGAGAAACGCGAATCTCAAGGAGAGTCACACGACCGAACCTATGGACATAAGCTCCATAAAGGAAGATAGAGAATCCGCAGACGAAATTCATACAAGTCAAGTCACGGAACTCCTAAACGCAAAAAATGTCACAAAAACAGAGAAACCAATCTCCCTACCAACGCGGAAATCCTCCAGACAAAGAAAACCTAAGAAATGCTTCTGCTGCCCAGATGGGAGTGGACACACACACGCAAGTGCCCCCCGCGCACAAGTAACGAAAAAGAAAAAAGGACCCTCCAAGGGTAATCGGCAAGCAAGAGCGATCGGAAACCCTTCCAGATGTTGCAAACACCAACCCGAGTAGAAATATTGTCAGGCTGGCCTGATATTTGATCTACGCCTGATCACGTTGTAGTACGGAGGCCTTACTTAAGGGGAGGGTAGGGGTTTCAGCGTGGAAAACACTTTTTTTGCGGATATTTTTCATCTATATGGATAGAGTAAATTTATTGAAACCTTTTGTACATTGTTAAGTGTCATTTCAAGAACATTCCGTGAAATTTGTACGCGAAAATATCCACAAACAAGCCGGTGAAAAAGCTTTTCCAAGAACGCCTTTGGAAAAACACGATTTGCGTTGCTCACTGTATGTCAGCTAGAAATTATCTGAAGTCAAGTACCATTAAAATTTAGTCAAAGTATCATCAAATCCTCCCCCCAACGGTCAATGATTTTTTTTTCATTTCTAAATTTTTGGTGGTCATGTGAAGTGAAAAGTGCTATTTTTCACGAAAAATTCCGCCATTTTGGGGCGGAAAACCCCCTCAATGTAAAAAAAAGTTTAACTAACCGTTGGGGGGGGAGATATTTTATATGTAGAAAGTGTGTACCAAGTTTGAAACAAATCGGTCGTTTTCAAATGGCAGTGAACACGGACTTTGAAAAAGTAGTTTCGAGAAAAACGCGTTTGAAGTTTTAGAAGCTAAAAAGTGATTTTTCTTCCAACTTACACTGAATCATCGATTCCAGCTCCACAGAGTAGACCCCTGCAGCAGCTTCGATGTCTTGAGCCTTTTTTTTCAAGCCTTTGCCTTGTCCTGGCTTCTTTGCTCTGCTTCTCAGCTTGTATCTCGGCGCTGTTGATGCGACAGTTATCCTCCAATCTTGCGTATTCGTGAGCGCTCGGCCCAACGCTGATGTTCATATCCGACAGAAAGGTGAGAAAAACACCAGCAACTTCATTGAAAGTGCATGCAGCCATGTAGGATGCAAATTCAACGATTTGTTTGCTGCCACGTAATTTTTTCGGTGCAATTTTCCAAATTAGCTGGTTCAGACTTTCGTTGGCATTTTGGGTAAAACCTCCAAGACACCTTTCAAGAAGTTCATCCTTGCTCAGATCTTCGTAAATCGGTTTGATTGCTTGTAAGCATCTTCTGGAAGTGGAGTGTAATTGTTTTCAAAATTTTCTACTCCTGTTGTGGCCAGAGCTTTTTGATAAGAACACCACGAGTCCTCGCCGCTCAGGTACTTTTCGTGTTGAGGGTTATCGTCTGTCGACTGCTGGTGGTAGTACGTTGCCCAGATGGCATTTTTCATTTTCTTCACCGAATCATAATTATGTCTTATTGCTGCTCCGTAGTATCGACTCAAATTATCGATGACTTTTCCGGTGAGTTTTCCTTTGCCACCGAGTACTTTACTTCGCCCTTTTTTTACCTGAATTTTTTCCCGTTTTCACGACTTTATCTTCGACAGTATTTTTTACCAGATTACGTAGACGTTTTCCCATTCTCTTTTGCACGTGAACTACACATTCTTTTTTATTTATAGTGAAATTTTCACCGCAAGGTTTCGCTTTCATTAAATTGCCATAAGTTTTGCTATCGCCGTCTCCTACATAGTTGCTGATCTTTGCTCCATGCTTTTCCTCTGAGCGGCGGAACATCTCGATTACTGCGCCTACTTCCATGTTACCTGATGGTCCGGTGTGATTGGCTTGACATTCATTATTATCAACGTGTTCTTCGTGTCACTCTTCAAATTCAGTTGTATTCAATTTTTTCCCACAATTTGCAAGACTTGCAATACAAACTACTTACGGAAATATCAATAACTTTTCCAGTCCAATAACCAATCAATGAAGTGACGCCAAACAAGGAGCTAAAGCCTTGCTTCTGCCACGTGCCGTCGCCAGAAACGGTCAAACTAGCAGACTCCGAATTTGCCCTTGTTTTCTCTTTTTTTTTGTCCGCGACGGAATGGAGAAATTTTTCAGCAGTCGTTTCGACGTAGGAGCAAATCGATTTCATAATATCCAAATAAGACGATGTGGCTACAAAATGACTTGCAATGTCCATTAGACCGCAAAACTTATTGCAGCCTGCTAAACCCAAACCTAATGTACGCATTACGAAAACAAATCGTGTGTTGATTTCGTAGCGATCACCAGTTTTCTCACTCGACGGTATATAGCGTAGATCACAATTGGCACATTTTACATGGATTTAAATGCCAAGGCCTTCTTTTTTACAACTTTTGAATGCAACTGAACCATCACACACTTCACCAAACACATTTCACCAACTTTTGAACGCAACTGAACCATCGCACATTTCACCAAACTTGCAATTGTTGACAAAACAAGCATAAAATCGACGATTCTATAATGATTTTCAACGTCTTCCGTATTAGCATCATCCGTATTAGCTTCAACCTTATTTTTTTTACATGGATTAGGCCTTTTTTTCGATCTGCCCAAATAAGTTCTTGTATCTGTTCGGTCACCTCTTGAAACTTTAGACAATCTCGGCATATTTAATCAGAACATTTCCTGACGAAATTATAAAATCACTGAGAACAAGCGCTCGACCGAACGTACAACAACTAACTGACGCTCGTTTCTCTTTTGAAAATATTAAACACCTATAATGTATGTATACGGCTTTTGTTACCTCTCTTTACTCAATAAAACCTTTTCGATACAGAATTATCGGAAGAACGATCGCCAAGTGAATAAACTGCATACCTGCTCGTCAGCTGCGCGCTGCTTTTCCGACCGCCCGCAGCTGTCGGAGCTACAGTGTTAGAGGAGCGGGACTAAATGGTCAATAACTTCGAGAGTTTTTCTCTGATTGACTTGAAATTGTGAGATTATATTCTAGAAATGTTTAACTATAAGAAAATAAAAAAATAGAAAAATCGATTTTTTAGAAGTGCAAACCCCTACCCCCCCTTAAGTATGCGTTAATTTGCCTGATCAAGCTGGGGTCAGGCGGTGGTCGACCAACCGGACTTACGGCTTACTTCAATTCGCCTGACCCAGCTAGCTTCAGGTGATGTCAAGCAACTGGACTTTCGGATTACTTCAATTCGCCTGATCCAGCTAACTTCAAGCAATCATCACGTAAGTGGACTTCTACAGTTTGTCGCTAAGAACGTGCCTAACCTTATCTTGTCAAATAATACACAGACACGAGAGAAGCACGAGACATATTTTTAATCACTTTATACATTTTTACATATAACGTGTAGGTTGTGAATAATATGGACTAACACAATCGGAAGAAAATTGCGCAGACTGCGTCTGCGTGAATAGCGGGCTCTAAATAAGATAAAAAACGAAGACATAATACAGCAGCCGGTTAGTATAACAATTAATTTTTTTCCAAGATGTACAATTCTTAAATCTATAAATATAAATTGGATTAAATCTGACTGTAAATTAACAATACGCGAAATTAGATATGCAATGGTTAAAATCTTTATTATAATACATTTGACAGATCCGGAACAAATCCTCTCACCGAGGAACGACTAGAAGTTCCTGAGGATTGGTATGTGTTGGCGCTACCACTATGTAAGTAGATTTATATTTCTTTTGTGTATCGCTTTTATTTTCTTTCACTTGGTCCGTCTCCTTTGTCAGAGGAGAAAGAGAAACAGCGTAGGCCAACCAAATAATGGTAAGCTGACTGCGTAGTTCAGTTAAGTGAAAGTAATTCCCTCGGTGCAAGTTAGCCCATAAGAAATGCACTTGAGATGGACATTGCATTCACTGAACTGCACTACGCTGTCAACTTACCATTATTTGGTTGGCCTTCGCTGTACGGGGTCTGCCATCAATGCTGAATAGCCCGGACAGCATAGGCTAACCGAATAATGATAAGTTGACTGCATAGTTCAGTTAAGTGAAAGTAATTCCATCAGTGCAAGTTAGCCCATCAGAAATGCACTTCGGATGGACATTACATTCACTGAACTGCACTACACTGGGAACTTACCATTATTCGGTTGGCCTTCGCTGTACGGGTTCTGCCATCGGTGCTGAATAGCGCGGACAGCATAGGCTAACCGAATAATGATAAGTTGAATGCGTACTTCAGTTAAGTGAAAGTAATTCCATCGGTGCATGTTAGCCGATGAGAAATGCACTTCGGATGGACATTAAATTCACTGAACTGCGCTACGCTGTCAACTTACGATTATTTGGTTGGTCTTCGCTGTATGGGCTCTCCTGCACCGATGGTATCACATTCACCGGACTGACCTTCGATTCTAATTTTCATTAAAATATCGATTTTCACTCGTCCACTCCTTACCAATGAATTGCACGCTTTGTAATTTTCAGATTGAGCTGGCGAAAGCTCTAGCCGGTCAATGGATATTTAGCGGACCCTCAAGAGCTTCAAAATTTCCAATTTTCGCTCATTTTCTATTACTCTCGTCACTCATAAATTTGACGCTTTGTAAAATATTCAAAACAATTAATCGCTTTCCTTTAGAAACAGATTTTTCAAATTTACCTTGCACTACTAACCCAAGAATTATAATTTTTGTTCTCATAAAATAATTCTTTAAAGCTCTTGTCCGCAAACACAATAATAGGTTCCCCGTTTTATCGGATTAGAATTGTGAAGTAAATAAAAAAAATTCGTTTCTAAAGAAAAAAGGATTAATTATCCTGCCATTTTTATAAAGTGTTAAATTTATGAATGAGAAGAGAACAAGAACTCGCGACAATTGGAAATTTTGAAGCTCTTGAACGACCACTAAATATTCTTTGGCCGGCTAGAGCTTTTGCGAGCTCAATAAAAAAATTATAGAGCGTAAAATTTATGGTTAAAAAGTGGACGAAAAAAATCAATTTATTAATGAAAATTAGGATTTTTGGGAGGCTTGACCGACATCTAAATTTTTATTGACCGCTCGCAGCTTTCGCAACAATTTTTTTCTTTAAAGTAGATAATTGGATGGTATGAAAAAGGAAAAAAATAGAGCTCAAATTTGTGCCACCCTAATGTATACCTTATATAGATATATATGTACACATTAAATTCTAAGTGGGAAATAAATTTTCGTATTTTTCAGTAGCTGTCATTTCGAAATACAGGGAACGGGGAATAGAAGTTCTTCCGAAACAAATTGGACAAGCCGCTGGGGCGGTATCAAGGCCTGATTAATTCAGCAAAAGACTGGGACAAGCTTCGAGCGTCCGGAAAAAAACGAACAGAACGCCCAATGTAACGCTCCTTAGAAACGTCTGGTCATAAAAACTTTAAGCTCTATTTACTTTATTCACGAAGTTTCTTAAGTTTTTGTTTAAAAAATATATTAGTTTATTTCGAAATGACAAGTGGAATACAGTACAGTGATATATCTTAGTTTATTTCGAGTTTTTGTTCTATTACAAATACAAGACAAAATTTTATTTGTTTTCCACATAGATATATGTGATAAATGTAAATATGTGATAAATTTTATATTAAGATTAAAAAATAAACGATCAGCGTTATTTATAATTTCGTGCCTTTTTCTATTTTGTGCATGCGTTGTATTTTTTATTTCAGGAATAAATCGGTCATCCTGAGCCGTGAAAAATCATATGATTTTTTACTTTGATCACGTCGTGAAAAATTAAGCTTTATCAGGCCTTGATTTTTTACGCTGATCAGGCCTTGATTTTTTAGCCTGATTAGACGGAAGTCAGGTATTGTGTTTCAAAAATGATCAGGGCTTGATAAAAGTTCTGATCAAGGCTAGAAAAAGAAATCAGGATGCCTGATCAGGTGTTTATTGTAGCTGGAGCAAGATTTCTACTAGGGAACGTCTCCGAAAATGAATCCTTACATCAGCAAGGAAAAGCGCCATCCCTGATATCGTTAAATAATTCTTCCCCTATGCCACAAAATAGAGACAACAATAGTAGAACAAATACGACCGAAGAGGATTCAATAAACAACAACGAGCAAGAAACGGAATTCATTAAGGTCATCGAAAGAAGATACAACATCGAAATGACAAAAAAGAATTAAATTTGTTTTATTTCTGCTGACGGTACCGTCTCGAACGAAATCGGCAAACGATTAATCGCGGTGGGCTTGCTAAAAAATCTTTCTCCCACCAACAGGTTCGAGATAGGGCAAGTTCTGATATCCGGAACACCAAAGAAAAGAGTGTTTGCTTTAGTAACACAGGAAAACTCCGCATCACGCTTAAGGAAAGAAAATCCTACCAAATCCCTCCGAAATCTAAAAGTAACGATGGACGAATTGAACATCAAATCAGCAGAATTTTCTCAGAAGCGTA
This sequence comes from Ophion ellenae, assembly GCA_963210295.1. NCBI lineage: Eukaryota > Metazoa > Arthropoda > Insecta > Hymenoptera > Ichneumonidae > Ophion > Ophion ellenae. The sequence continues at coordinate 6,549,083 of OY723388.1, forward strand.
ATCAAAACATACAACAGGATCCGACAACAATATTTCTGGGACAATCTCAAAAAACAAGTAGAAGATTACATTCGGCAATGCGCCAGTTGCCAGAGGAAAAAAACTGGTGAGAATTAAAACCAAACAGCCTATGGTAATCACAGATACTCTGATCGACGTATTCGACAAAATTCCAATGGATATAGTCGGACCGATAACTTCTGAATCTGAACTTGGTCACCTTTTCATATTAACCATTCAGGACAACGTTTCGAAATTTTCATTTGCAATTCCGCTAAAAAGCGGGACCGCTCACGAAATCGCTTACGCGCCCGTCTGGGAGTTCATATGCCTATTCGGATGTCCTAAAGTAATATTAACGGACCAAGGTGCAGCCTTCATCGGCTGCGTAATGAAACAATTAACGAAGGTCCTAAAAATCAAGCAAATGAAAACAACAGCATTCCATCCACAATCGAACGGATCGCTCAAACGAAGTCATCAGGTTCTCGTAGACTATCTAAAACATTACACCAACAAAAAAGACTGGCATAAATGGTTACGGCTGGCAACTTTCGAATACAATACAAGCGTACATGATGGTACGAAATACACGATGTTCCAGGTAGTCCTAGGCAAAGTAGCACGACTACCCTCACAATTTTCATACCTAGACGAAATCATAACGTACGACGAACACGTGAAAAATGTCGCGCATCATTTACAAGAGGTGCGAAAACTAGCGCACAATAATCTCGAAAATGCCAAACAAAAATCCAAAGTTCATTACGTTAAAAGAATCAATCCCGTAAACTTCCAAATTTGAGGTCAAATCTACCTAATAAAAAACCAACGAACAGAAAAATTCGATGACAATTACCTAGGACCTTACTTAAGTCACACAAGTCTTCCCAGACCAACACGATATCGAAATCGCGCTAGGAAATAATAAACGAAAAACTATCGATTGTGATCGCGCTAAACTAGCACCCTAGTCACCGCACTTCAAATTACGGAATTTTAAACACACATACCGACACCTTTCAGGAACATTAGAACAAACCGTTCTCCCAAAACTCACAGACAAATACTATCTTCGAAACCCCTTAGGCACGCCCCATCGAACTCAACGTGATACAATTTTCACTCGAAATTTATTTTAATACTTAAGACAAAACTATACGGTTACCATTTAAATATATCCTATTATTATATAAAATCAAAATCAAAACATACATTCTTGCACCTTTCATTCGTCCTAGTGCATCCACACCAGACACGTTTCAAGAATAAATTAAATAACAGCGAAATGTAACTACTCGCAGCTAATACAGGCTGCGAGTCATCTGACCCGACATCAATACATCTGACCCGACGACAAAATATCCGCGACAAAATATCCGAGGATAAAATATCCGAAAGACAAAATATTCTCATGACAAAACATCCGCGAGACAAAATCCTAAACCTCGTCCACGACATCAACGGGGTCGCGCGCAAAACACCGTTGTGGGGTGTGTGAGATAGTGGGGTGGGGGCATAATACGACTTTCTTCATTGCACCCAAACAAACAAACCCAAACATATCCGTCACATATTAATAATTTTCCTCCTTTTTGTGATGGAATAAATTTCAACGGTATGACTGTATACTTGACATGGAATAAATTTCAACGGCACGACTGTACGCTTTAAACTGTGTATAATATCGGCAGATACTTTGTCTTGCGGATATTTTGTCATGGGGATAAAACACCTTTGAGGGGTGTGTGAGATAGTGGGGTGGGGGCATAATACGAATTTCTTCATTGAACCCAAACAAACAAATCCAATGAAACAAACCAAACAAAAACAAACAAACAAACCCAAACAAACAAAACCAAAACAAACCCAAACATATCCGTCACATATTAATAATTTTCTTCCTTTTTATGATGGAATACATTTCAACAGCATGACTGTACACTTTGAACTGTATATAATATCGGCAGATATTTTGTCTTGCGGATATTTTGTCTTGCGGATATTTTGTCTTGCGAATATTTTGTCGCGGATATTTTGTCGAGGATATTTTGTCGTCGGGTCAAAACGCGTGTTACCCTAATACATTATTATTCGAAATGAACAATACCTACCCCTTAATATTTATAAGTTACATTGTAAGTCGATCAATGACGATGCCAACTCACACTATCATGCCACTATATCTTGCGATTCTAATTCAATCGAATCTAATCGAGCGAGACGCTCAATCTTGAAAGAGGGAGGAGTTACGTCCCAGCCTTCACCTTTTTTAAATTCCTTTTCCACGAAACTATCGATTCAAACATGCACGATAGCGGCGCCTCATTTATCGACAATACTCCATATTTTGTAAAACTTATGCAGGCGACCGTCGAAATAGACCATAACACCCAAATGGGAAACCGTCGCGCGTACGTTCCCACGCGTAAATATAGCCAATAGTAAATAAAGTTTACGAGCGAACGTACTTGCAGTCCCGAAAGAGAAACTCCGCTCACGGAGCACTCGAATAGAAAAAACTTAGGACCCAAGCGAAGATAATCCCTTATCCTAAAATTCAAAACAGACCTCCAAGGAAAACTCACCCGTGACTTCACGAGATCTACGAGATCACGTGCGCTTCAGCTGATTCTCGAAAATAGAGCAGCGATTACGCCTATCTCAGCCGCGACCCAATAAGAAATCTAGAATCATGCTCCCCTACTCTGCTAACCAACCACGAAAATTAACGTAACTTTTACGACCGATTACCCAATCCCTAAAAAACGCATCATAAGAAATGCCCTCTCCCAAAAAACTTCTTCCCCTCACAAAACCGAACTCTCTTCGCTTTTGCGATACGAAGGAGCGTCACTCTGTTACCGAACTCCGAATCGAATAGTCGACCTACTTAATTGAACAATTTGCCCTGCGTTTGCTCGTAATCATTGCACGCGTATCCATTTTTGTACCGAACTATAAGTTTATAAGAGTTAAACGTAATAACGTGAACTATGTGAATTAAGACACAATCTACGCGTCTGAATATTTATTTGATCAACGATCAATCCATTGGGCGGATCCAACTCGCTTACCAGAATAACACGCACCTCAAATTCGTCTAAATCCAAATTGTTATTAGACTGTATTCGGGACTCACGTGGAAGCCAAACAAAGACTTACTACGCAATCTAAATCAATTCAAACTTTTGCGCTCTAATTCGGCAACCTCGCGAGTTCCACCTAAATCTCCCTCCAGGACGTAACAGGGCCACAATTACAGAGAATGCAAACCAATGTTGGGCATCCCATTTCTCCTCGCACGAGACTGTACACGACGCTAAGGCATGTTCTCGAAATTTGAGCGCGAATAAAAAGAATAATTATTAATATCTATGCATCATGCCACATGCCATGCTCAAAGATTTTTTCACAATATCTTGCGGTATTTAGCCACTGGAGATAAAATGTGTTTGATAGCTTTAGTTTTTCGCACTGGATACAGCACGGTCTCAGCAATTATTGGAGACACTTGCGAGTCCCTGTGGAACGTGCTACAAAGTCAAATGTTTGTGCCAAGTGAAGATAGTTGCATAGAAGTGAATTCTAATGAATGAATTCTATGAACGTTGGAATTTTCCACACTGTATAGGCGCAGTGGATGGGAAGCATGGCGTCATAAAGGTGAATCTATTTTTCATTGATATTAATTTTTATCGCATGATAATGTATCGAGATTTGTACTACATATGTATGTCCCAATAACAATTTTGAAAAAGAAATGTTTAGCTGTTGAAGATTTTGGTTTACTATCAGTACACAGTAGCAGAAAAAAACTTTTATTAGTTCAATAACCGTTATTAACAATCCTTTCGATTTGAATTTTCCAACATTCAGGCGCCACCAAAACCAGGATCAACTTTCTATAATTACAAAGAAAATCACGGTATAAATTTAATGGCTACAGCTTCAGCATCATATCGCTTCCTTCTTGTCGACATTGGAGCAAAAGGTCGACATAGTGACATTGGAGTTTTTAAAAACTCCACCATGGGACAATTATTCGCGCAAAACAGCTTAATGGTACCTGCACCTTCGCAAAACATTGGTCTCGAAGATCCTATGCCTTATGTGTTAGTAGCTGATGAGGCGTTTTAGCTGACTACTTATACAATGCGGCCTTATCCAGGCAGAACACTATCCAACGAAATAAGGATATTTAATTACCGGTTGAGTCGAGCTCGAAGAGTTGTCGAAAACGCATTTGGTATAATGGTAGCACGATGGCGAATATTTGGTGCACCAATAAATACTTCATTACAATCTACGGAAAAAAATAATTAAAGCTTGCATTGTCTTGCATAATTTTTTGATGGATAAACCGCGATACTGCCGGGCAAATTTTTCTGACTTTGTACATCCAAATGAAGCAATAAGTCTCGGTGAATGGCGAGAAGACGCGAGGCTTCTGAGTTCCGACCACTGAGAGGAGTCGGATGCAACGCTCATGCTCGACACGCAGCTAATATTCGTGACAACTTTAGTAAATATTTCCTTGGTACTGGAGCTGTTCCATGGCAGTGGGATTATATTACTCATCAATAAACAGATTGGAATTGTGTAAAAATTTACAAATTGGACTATTTGATAATTCAATAAATCCGTAGAAAAATACTTTTCATTTGGTGTAACATTCTTAATTAAACAATAATTCATTATAAGCATTATATAATCGTAAAAGTTGTATTCTAATTAAAAAACAGTTTTTGTCCGTTTTATTCCATTTGCTTTGTTCCTACTTTTATAAGTTCGAGCAAGATGGTATTTGTGATCTTCATAAAATACTTTCGCTGCAATTTTTCCAACCGGCACTGCAGATAATTGCAGAATGCCTGTTCTTCGCTCGGTTTTTCTGATAATTGTGACACAAAGGTCATTGAGTCTCCGGATGAACCGCGCTAGCGTTTCCCTGGTAAACCCCACGACGTTGATGGAGCCGGGGTAATAAAAGGCGACGGTCTATTTGGGACGCTGAACGGCGACGTTATCTCCCGCGTACATATCGGCGACGGCGAACTTTACCTTCAGAATGATCCTACGATAATTTTAATATGAAATATATACATGTAATCTTGATCGTGCAAAATTCATTTTGGGTGAAAAGTATATCCATTTGCGTTTGATATATGCGTGAGACATAATAAAATATTATTTAATGAGACAATAATAATAAAATAGAAATTATTCACTGACAAGGAAACGTTGCGAGATCGATGTCTTCGATTTCGATGAAATTTGGCATGCTTGGAGAATGGGTAAAAATAGGCCACACGTATTTTTTATATCGGCGGAACTCGATTTTTAAGGGTCGAAACGCACCCTCGAAAATTGGGGTGTTTTTCGTTGATAACGTTTTGACGGTACAAGATATGAAAAAAGTTCAAATTGTAACAATGTTTATTTTTTCGTGTACTATACATTAGAGATTAGAACGACGCAGAAAGCAACAAATTTCATATTGTTTATTGCAAAAATGCAATTTTTTCAACCGCATCTCCGACAATTTTTAATCGATTGGGATGTAAATTTGTATACATGTAGAGAATGGAAAAGTGTGGATATAGATTTTTCTTTTTCCGATATCTCACAAGTAAGGGGTTAAATCTTCCCGCCGATTTTTTAGCCAAGAACATCGTATAAACAGCTAGCCCTTTGGCATTTCGTACTAAATTCACGTCAATATATGTTCGTGTTATGACACAATTGCATATTTGTAACATTCCAGCCCCCCCCCCAACGGTCCCCCTCGCGAAAGGCAAACGTTCAAAGTTCTTACCGCGCGGCATGAACGAAAATTTGTAGAAATAAAAAAGGGTTACAAAGAAAGTACAATCAGTGAAAATAGTCGATATACATTTTCTCGTTTTAGCGGAATGACACGCTTAAGGGGTCAACGCACCCTTAAAACCTTTATTCTTTCTATAGCTCGTGAACGGGTCGAAATAAAAATAAAGTTTGAAGGATACAAATGTTGTCTTCTTGACTACTTTCATGATGATAATGATGAGTACAGCAACAAATGGCGTGTTGTTTATTGCAATAATTCGTGAATTACTGGTGAAAAATCACTCTTCAGTTTTCCATTAATATGGGCACAGGAAAGGCTTGCAATCACGGACTGACTTCGTGCTTCGGGAAGCAACTGGATTACAATTGTATATTTACGAAGAAATTCTCCCCCGACACGTACTGCCTTTGAAGATTACGACATAATCGAAAAAATGTTTTCACGCTTACTTCTTTAGGAAACGTTTCAACTATATGTTTTTGTATGGATTGTACTTGATACAATAATGATAGTCATGATAAAAGTATTTGAAACAAAGAGATTTTTTACACCACGCACAAGTGATAATAGCTGCTTCGCCGCATATATCGCATGTCGGTACATTTTGTGAAAAGCAAAATTCTACCGGATTTTCGAAGTTTGGTGGTCTTTCTTCTTCGTAACCGCTTTCGTACCACGCATATTTAAAAACGTTTGTAAACCTTGGAGAAGAAAAGTGGTTGTGTGTAAGAGATTGTAACTTAACAATATTGTCTCTCAAATGCAGATTGACGTCGTATTTGTATAATATTACTGCGTCTACAGAACTAATAAAACTGGTGTAATATATTTACCTGCTGGAATAGTTAAAACTTAAATATCTTTTCCTTGCATATTTATTTTTTTAAATGCAGTTGGACATTTACCGCTCCACGAATCCAGAAGTATTACCGATTTTGGACCCGTATTGGGAATATATACTTCTTGGAACCAGCGCTTGAAATGATTAGTCGTCAATTTTCCAGATTTCGAAGCCAATAGAAATATATTTTCGGCTCTGAACATAGCTTGTTCCACTCGAGGACCAAATTTGCCAGTAGGTACGTTTAAGGCCTTAGGCCACAGTAGCGGGTATAAAATCATGTGAGAATTTAACAATTTTTTTTCGGATGAAAAAGTGATTCACTCATACAATTAATTACACATCTATTTAGTATGAATATCAATCTGTTGGCATTTTTTTTTGATCTACAAAATGGCCGACTACTCGAAACTTCTCGAAACAGGTTTTTTCCAATTAGCGTGACAAATAACTTCAACAATTTTCACTCGGTTTACTTCAAATTAAAAAGTTATGTTCCTAATTGCATTTCGCAGAGAAGTACGTACGGAATTTCTGGTTAATCGAAAACTTTTCATTTTATGAGCAGTTTATGGGCAGTTATAACGAAATTTTTCATTGAAAAATCATTTCTTAAGTTCAAATACCAACAACTTTTGAATAAAACAATATTTTTTAAATTCTATACGTACCTCTCTAGGTATTCTAATGTAGATTGAGGAGATTTTTTTCGTTCTAGGTAACTAGATAACTTCTAGATAACAAAAGAAAATATTAGTAGTCGGCAATTTTGTACATCGAAAAAAAAATCGAAGAGCTTGATATTCATACTAAATAAATGTGTAATTAATTTTATGAGTGAATCACTTTTTCACACGAAAAAAAATTGTTAAATTCGCACATGATTGTATACCTGTTACTGTGGCCTAAGGGCTTAAAACGATCAACATAGGTGCCAAAAGCTTGCCACTCGCAGAAATCAAAGGCTGTATAGTATAACTGTGTGTTGATGTTTTCGATTGTACTACTGTCTCAATGGATTTCTGCCCTTCTTTCGCCAATGTGCAGCCTGTATGTAGCTCTAAATTGAATCTACTCTGATCAGAATTAAATGTGTTTTCAGCCCCAACGTTGGCTATGTTGACTTTCACCATTTCTATAAATTCGATAGCTTTGTGTTGAAGTGTATCAGCGTTTAATAATTGTTGTTTTGTTACATATTTAATAATCTTCCGTGACACAATTCCATGTTGGTTTTTGAATGTCCTTAGCCAAGAAGCGGATGCTTGGAAATTTACGACTGGCATTTCTACAATTTCTCGTGCACGTAGGGCCCATCGTCGAAGATCTATATCATGGACAGGCAGCCTTTTGTCCAAAGCATCATCAAGGGGCCAGTTCACTCTGGAGCTACGAAAAAGGCTATTTTCGCGATTTTTTTGGGCGTTTTATAAAAGATATGAATATAAAAGTTGTTGGTCTTGATAAATAAAATCTTGAAATACATTACAAAAACATGTATTCATTTTTTAGTACAAAAACTATAGTTTAACGTAACGCCTCAAAAATAGGTGGGCTAGGTAGCTCCATCACAACTCGGCAACGGCTTGTCTGAAACAAAAAAATCGAAGTCCATTAGATTCAGCCTGACACCAGTTACAAAATGACCCTCGGATATAAAGTTTTATCAAAAAAATAAAAAATGGCAGATGAAAAACGAAGAAAAGTAAAAAAACGCGTTTTTTAGCAGTGCTTCACAAAAAAGAGTCAAAATCAAAATATTAAAACCATCGAGGGTCATCTTGTTGCGAATCATGTTTACAATATGTGGTTCAAATTTCAAGAGAATCGGTTTATTAGTTTTAGAGATACGATGGAGCTAGATTTTGAAAACGTTGTTTCGAGAAAAACGCGTTTTAAGTTTATACAATGAAAAACTCTTACCTAAACTCAATCGGCAATTCCTGCACCATACAAAATCCCTTCTGATTGCTCATCATCGTCTATTTCTTCAAGTCTTGATTGCTTTCGATTTTTTGAAATGTTCAAAGTGGACTGACCCCTTAAAATTGTTTAACGTATAGTGAGCTATTTTTGTTAACTTTTCTTTGTAGGTGCCACCCTTGTTTATACTATGACCCCACCGGCGTAACTGCGGCTCCAATTTCACCTTTTTGAATTTCGTTTGAATAGATGATAATTTTCTATTCTCATTTGCCCCGGATCTCCAGTAATCTACAGCCCTTGTCTTGTATTCGTAACTCAATTCTTCTATATCTTGGGTACGTACATTTTCATCAATTTTTGGATTTAGGTATCGTTGTCCGTGCCAATCTCCTTCACTGTCATCTTCATTGCGGCTGCTTCATGACTTTCATTCGGTGAAAGAAAATCCAAACCAGTTTCGACTTCCTGAAAGCGACGACTTCTTTCGGCGCTCACGTTGACGATCGAGACGTGGTCACCAGCGTCTAGACTCAAGTGGCGGTTACCTGAGCTGTTTATACGAAGGCGATAACTGCTTAGCGAGCGCCACGAAGGGCTGGTTGGCTCCACGGCTCGCAAGGGGATCGACGTTTCGACCATCGAGGCGACGATCACTTCTCGAGAGACTTCCAAATCCGAAACATCTTCTAATTTCTATTCATACGTGCTCTGAATACTATGGCACACGACGTCACGCGATTCTGTATTATTCACGCATAAAATATATATAATTCTGTCATCCTACATTACAGCGTTTCTTACAGTTCAGGAGGGGGATAAAGAAGTGCGTCTAGCAGTGTAAAAAGTATACTCAATATATTTTGGTGAACAACAGTGAACACGGTGCAAAGTTGTACGAGTTATCGCGAACGAGGTGAACATTGTACACGATGGGTCGCTCGCATGTCAGGTCGCGTAGATCTCAAACAAGATCTAATTCTCGCGAGACGACTTCTCGATACACACCGATACCGCGATCGCGCGCTAGACGTCGCGAAGAAAAGGAGAGGTCGTCAAGAAGACGGCGTCAACACTCTCGTGAGCGATCCCGCGATGTGCGTGATCGGCGGTGTTCACCGATAGACCTATGCACTCCTAGCAATGAACGTTCTACAGACTGGCAGGGAGCCTTTCTGAAGTTGATTGGCGTTGGAGTTCAGACGGTTGAAGCGTGGATTCAGAAGGTGGAGGAATTGAAGAAAATCCACGAGTGGGGCGACATCGCTGTCAGTATTTTCGCGCTGGAGAACAACGAGGCGTGGCCAAAACAAGACACCCGAGGCGGACAAGATGCGACTAGACCTGCAACCGACGGATGTGATCTTCCGAGGGTACGGTGGAATATGAAAGTCGACCTAGCGGAAAGGCTAGTTGACGTACTCGTCGTCCCGGACGAGACTCGAGAAGTACCGCTCATCGTGGAACAACCTTTTTTGGATCTACCTGGTGTCACCACTGTATAGAGAGACGGCAACCTGTGGGTGTTCAATGCATCCCTGGCCAAGCTGTCGGAAAATGAGCAGCTGCCACCGCAAAAAAAATGACGCTGAGGGTGGCGGAGGGGACCATCATCCCACCGCGTCATGGAGCAGATATCAAGGTAGCGGTGCAAAATAATGATCCTGGTGATTTATACGTAGAGCTAAGCGTACGCGGCGGAGAGGGCAGGGAATTTTGCATCCCTAGGTGCGCTACTAGTACGAAGTCGGGAGTATTACCAGTTATTAACTTGTCGGATCAGTCGTTAACGATTCATAAACAAATAATAATTGTCGGAGCGGAGTTAGCGAGACCAGAGTCTCTTGCTGAAAGTAAACTTCGGATAGTTTGTAGTATAGTTTTAGGTGTAAAGAAGGACGGGCTTCCAAAATATCAAATCAAAGTCGATTCTAGCGTGTCGGAGGAGACGAAGAAAAACTTATTTGAATTGCTTCACTCATAACGCGACTTTTTTGCACTGAATATTTCGGAACTCTGAGCGACGTAAGCCGCGAAAATTCGAATAGAACTAATGAACGATTCAGTGGTAACTTATCAACGTTATCGACTTTCCTACTCAGAGCGTGAAAAAGTTATCAAGATTGTAGACGAATTAACGGAGAACAAAATCGTGCGAGACTCAAATGCTCAAAGTTCGGATTTAGCTTCGGGCTATTATCAAATACCGGTTGCAGAAAAATCAATAGAAAATACATCCTTTGTAACGCCGGACGGGCAGTATGAATTTCTTGGAATGCTTTTTGAACTGGCGAATGCGCCCGCGGTTTTTCAACGCTTAATAAACAGACTAGTATGCTCGCTCAAGGGTCAGATTTCTGTCCTAGCATTTATAGCCGATATTCTTATTCCGTCCAAAGACGTCACGTTGGGTTTACATGCGCTGGAGTTAGTGTTGCGAGCGTTACGAGATGCACAACTAAAATTGAATATAAGTAAATGCACATTCCTCGACATAAAAGTTGACTATCCCGGGTACGCGGTAACTGGGGCCAGCAAGGGATACGGCCGGGTAGCCATAAAATTGACGACGTAAACAATTTTTCAAGTGCCCTCCAACGTGCACGGCGTGAGACAGTTCATTGGTCTTGCGAGATATTTCCGAAAATTTGTTCGAGACTTTCCACTGATGCCCGACCGCTTACTAAGTTAACAAAAAAAGTCTGTAGCTTGGTGTTGGGGCGATGAGCAACAGCGCGCCTTCGACATATTGAAAGGAAAGCTGATTTCTAGGCCTATATTGGCCATACATAAACAGGGCGAGATCGAGTTACATACAGACGCGAGTCAGCTAGATTTGGGCGGTATCTTACTGCAACAGCAAATCGAGAATGATTTAAAACCGATTGCTTACTTTAGCCGGCAGACCATTAAAGAAGAACAAAAATACCACTCGTATGAGCCCGAAACGCTCGCAGCCGTAAACAGCCTACAGAGATTTCGGGTTTATTTACTAGGAGTCCGGTTCAAGATCGTAAGCGACTATAGTGCGTTGCGCGCGACCTTTATTAAACGAAAGTTATTGTCATGCGAGGCGCGGTGGCCGATTCAATTGTAACAATTCGATTGCTCTATCGAGTAAAGAGCCGGAAAGAAAATGCCGCACAACGACGCACTGAGTCAAAATCCGATCGAGACTGACAATAAATTAAAAGGTATAGATGATGTAGGGTTGTTGCACATCGAAATCGGAGATTGGCTGCTGATCACTCAATTGCAAGATGCGCGATTAAGGCACGTACATGAAGTACTGAATAAAGAAGCGAAAGATGCTGAAGAAGACAAGATCAAATCTGATTACATTCTTAAGGAGAATCGGGTGTTTAGAAAATCCTGGCGGTGTCAAGTGGGCGGTGCCGACGGCAGCGAGACAAAAAAAGTCAGACTATGCCACGACGAAATGGGGAATTTCAGAATGACAAAGACGCTCGAAAAAGTGCAGGCAGACTATTGGTTTGCTTCGATGCGGCGCTACGTGAGACGTTATGTCGCCACGTGTTTGGAGTGCCTTTATAATAAGAAGGCAGTTGGTAAGCGACCAGGCCATTTACCGTCGATAGAAAAAGTCTCGATGCCTGTGCGCACGATACACATACGCCATTTGGGACCGATCGTGAAAAGTACTACCAATAATTCATATTTGCTCGTAGTGGTGGAGACGTTTACTAAATTTGTATTTGCTAAGTCAGTGAAAAACACAACAACAGTAATTGTTGAACGATCGTTGATCACCATTATTGAAACATTTGAGTTTCCGCAGCGTATTATAAGAGATCGCGGTACTGCGTTCACTAGCGAAAAAATTCAAGGAGTTTTGGAATGAAAAAGGTATTAAGCACGTAACCACCGCAGTAGCCACTCCAAGGGCAAATGGTCAGGTCGAGCGATACAATAGGACGATTCTTAGCACGTTAGCGGTTAGTCTAACTAAGGCAAGGAGATGGAATGACGGGGTGATCGGGGAACGGGCAGTCGGTCACATATCCGGTATGACGGGGCGACCAGGGAACAAGCAGTCGGCCACGGATCCGGAATGATGGGGTGACCAGCAAACGAGCAAGCGGTCACGGATCCGAAATGACGGGGTGACCGGCGAACGAGCAAGCGGTCACGCATCCGGAATGACGGGGTGACCGGGAAACGAACAGTCGGTCACTGATTCGGAATGACGGGGTGACCAGGCGATAAGGGCATTGGATCAATATGATCGTTGCATGAATCGTTTAATAAGCATTAAGCGATTGATCCGGCCAGGCTTAAAGTATATTAGCACTTTTATACAAAATAAAGCATAGCATGGAAATTAGTGCGTATTTGTGCGAGTAACTGGAGAGAATACTTAACGAATCATCCCAACCATATTAACGACTCTTAACTGGGTAGCATGATGGGAGGCGCAAAAGAAATTATGCTACAACTTGTACTATGATGTCCTATGTTCTTAGAAGATGGTGTATCGAAGTATGGTGGCACGGAAGTTACCAACATCTACACAGCCATCCACGGGTGCGGACTATAAAGCACAGCATAATGCGACCGGTGATGCCACCTTCGCGAGGACGCGAGTTCGTCAGGATGGACGACTGAAAGCGACGATTTCTTTCGGCGCTCACGTTGACGATCGAGACGTGGTCACCAGCATCTCGGCTCAAGTGGCGATCCCCGAGCTGTTTATACGAAGGCGATAACTGCTTAGCAAGCGCCACGAAGGGCTGGTTTCCTCCACGGCTCGCAAGGGGATCGACGTTTCGACCATCGAGGCAACGATCACTTCTCGCGAGACTTCCAAACCCGAAACATCTTCTAATCTCTATTCATACGTGCTCTGAATACTATGGCACACGACGTCACGCGATTTTGTATTATTCACGCATACAATATATGTAATTCTGTCATCCTACCATACGGCGTTTCTTACATTCCATTTTCATAGGTTGATCCATCGCTTCAATGATCATGTTTTCTAGATCTTTACTGAACTGTTTTTCCTGTTCGTGATTGGGGTGCGAGCCAAATTCATAGCACTTGTCGCTATGCATAGAAATTGAATAACATTAACCGGATTAACGTACATTTTTATTTGTATTTGGAACTCAAAGTGCTGGCTGGCTGGCTTCTCCGTCGTAACTGCAGCAATAATGATCGTTGGTGAATTTATATGACTTAAAACCCAATTGATAGGTACACACGAAAAAAAATAACGGCGACACACGCTCTTACCAGAACTGCTATTAATCTTTAAAAAGGCGATTTCAAGGTTATCATGGGGTAGGCGCTCTTTGTACCGTTGTCGCTCTTTGCGAAGATTTATTTCTTTCGTTTATTGGTTCTGCTGTTTGTGAAATTAAAGTTAAAGATAAAGATTTAATTATGCTGCGTTATAAGCTGATAAAAATGTTTGCATTATTCTGTTCATGAGTTGCAGCAGCAACCCAAAAACGCTGTAATCTCTGCAGATGATGCCTTCGATACGGTGAGCGGAGTGGAATTTCTTCGTAAATATACAATTGTAATCCGTGCTTTCCGAAGCACGAAGTCAGTCCGTGATTGCGAGCCTTGCCTGTGCCCATATTAGTGGAAAACTGAAGAGTGATTTTTCACAAGTAATTCACGAATTATTGCAATAAACAACACGCTATTTGTTGCTGTACTCATTGTTATAATCATGAACGTCTAGTAGTCGAAGAATACAACATTTTTTCCCTGAAAGAAAGAACAACGTTTTTGAGGGTGTGTTGACCCCTTAAGAGTGTCGTTCCGCCAAAACGAGGCAATGTGGATCGACTATTTTGACTGATTGTACTTTCTTTGTAACCCATTTTTATTTCTACAAATTTTCGTCCATGCCGCACGGTAAGAACTTCGACCGTTTGCCTTTCGAGAGGGGGACCGTTTGTTGGGGGGGGAAGGGGGGGTGGACTGTTACAAATGTGCAATTGCATCCTAACACGAATATATATTGCCGTGAATTTAGACCGAATTGCCAAAAGGCTAGCTGATTATACGATGCTTTTGGCTAAAAAATCGACCGGCAGTTTCAACCCTTTTATTGTGAGATATCGGAAAAAGAAAAAATCAGTATCCGCACTTTCCTATTCTCTACATGTATGCAAATTTACATCCAAATTGATTAAAAACTCTCGGAGATACGGTTTAAAAAAATGCATATTTGCAATAAACGATATGAAATTTGTTGCTTCTGCATCGTTCTCATCTCCAATGTGTAGTACACGATAAAATAAACATTGCTGCAATTTGAAGTTTATTCATACCTCGTACCGTTAAAACGTTATCGACGAAAAACGAAAAACACCGCAATTTCGGGGGTGCGTTTCAACCCTTAAAAATCGGGTTCCGTCGATATTAAAAAATACGTGTCGCCTATTTTTACCAATTCTACAAACATGCCAAATTTCATCGAAATCGGAGACATCGACCTCGCAACGTTTCCTTGTCAGTACGCCGCCCACTATTTTTGCCTGCAATGTACTGGATCGTCTTTTATGCCTGCGGTTGATACGCGCATTGACCGAACAGATAACCGCGCACCGTACTTCTACTTTTTAATTTTTCAAATATTTCAACGCGAGAATTATCGCAAACTATAAGACTATAAAAATATGTAAAAAAAACAAAAATAGCGTTTTACTATTTTTTTTTAAGGTAGATGTATAAGGCCCGGTAATCGTCACCTTAAGCAGATCGCTGGACTTTGCAGATTTCTATAGCTCAACTAGGAAAGTGAGTAAAAGTTATTTTAAGTCGTTCTTAATCAGTTTTTGGTTACGAAGAAGAAGGTCGTCGTGAAATTCTCGTGCCTGGTACAGTTTTCGAGAAAATATTTCGTAAACGTTACGTAAAGTCACGAGTCATAGTCATGCCGCCATGACAGTTGGTCTGGTAATCGCCATGGGAACGTCCCACTAATCGTCACATGCGTTCAAACTGCTTTAAGGCCTTATATACCTTTGGAAAAAAATGGTTTTTTTATCGACTTAAATTATGTATAGACATGTCGAAAATAATATGCTAAAGTTATTTCAGGGGGACATTTTTTTAAGACATGTAGAAAAATGGTTTTAAAACTTTGAACGCGTTTTTCATGAAGAAATGTTTTCAAAATCGGGCTTACTCGTAGGTCCTGCATTTTCTGACCGATTGACTTCAAATTTCAACTATAACTTCATAGATACATTTTATAGCGATGTACACACGATTTTTATAATCGTTTAACAATTGTGATTTTTGGAAACAAACAAAGGCCGTTGTTTAAGACGAAAATGCGACTTTCTTAAAAATCGGGCTAGATGTACAAAAACAAATATTTTATAATAATCGTGTGTACTTCGGTAGCAAAACTCATGTAGATTACGGGGAAAAGAAAATTCTTCTGGATGCATATGTGCGACTTCAACGAGTCAGCTCGTTGGAGGTACCTACAGGTATGTAAAATAAACCCTCTAACCCTCGTTTTGAATGCTTTATTAGTGTTTTGAAAAAATCCCAAAAAGCCTTGTTTTTCGACCATCCAAAGATATATAAGGTCTTAACTAATTATGCAAAGGTTCGTAGGACTTTGTTGACTCGGTTATGTCTGCGTATAGAACGGCAGAATAATTTTTACGCACTCTGTCACAAACTTTATTCTTTTTATTTAAAATTTGATAAAGTTTGAAACATAAATGTCTCTTCCATGGAACTTTATTAATTTCAAAGATAAAACTAATTATTGCCTATTACGTCAGAATTATAATTTTTATTTATTTGTAGTCATTATAAACAACTATTTTTTCATAAAATAATTTCCAATATTATTTCGATCGAGTGCTGTTCACCTGTGTGAACACACAGTATGTCAAGACATACCCAGTTATCGACATGGTCCCGACCCACTAATCGACCACATTTATTTATATGTATATCTTTTTACTATCGCGAACATGTGTATGACGTTTACTGGTCCGTGGATCCTTCAGACAATGCTAATTACGGACCCAATATTTCTTTTCTGATTTTCTATAAACTAATATCCGATTCGCAAGACTCTTTTTTTGATAACGTTGTCCCAGTTATCGACAACCGTGACGATTAATCGGCAGAGTGTTGATGTTGCTGAACCGGTAATAGTCATATATGAAAATTCGTTGGAATTAACATAAAACTATAATTTTTTGGGTTGAATGCGAAACTAAAATCCTTGTTAATCACGTGAAGGAAAACTTACTTCACGCAAGTCGACAGGCATTCTCAAATCATCCGAGATGTGACATGGTTCACGTTAACCTCCTAATGAAGGATTCGGCCGAAATGACAGCTAGACGTCGTAGCGGAATATATTTAATTTAATTATTCTTTTATACGTATACTTACGGGTGTGAAAATGTAATACAACATAGTAAATACCTCCTGAAAGCTAGTACACCACAGATCTGCACGGAGGACTGATTTTTATCTTAAAATACTTATTTCATGCGTAAACATGACGATCACTAGGACCCTGACGGCCACTGGGCCGACTACCTTATACTTTTTTTTGTCTCTCCCGTCTCCCCGATTAAGCCCAAAAAGCGATGTACTTTGTTTGTCTACAGATTGTGCTGCGTCAAACATTGCGGGTCGAGCACACGGGTACACACATAATAATTGCCTGCTTGATATGCAGCATATATATCGTTTACCTTTTCAGTTTACAATGCATGATTTATAGTGATACAAATGGTAGTCATCGTATATACGCACGCACGCGCGTGCATTTTCTTCTCTCTGTCTCTCTTTCATGCTCTCTTCCTCGCTTCGTACGGTAGCCTCGAGCGAATGGGAATTTATTGATACGAGGCTCAAGGTCGGAGTGTGCTCGAGGGATCGCAAATTCTCCGACGGTCGAGCTTGGCACAACTCGCGATAATGTAACACAAAGCCCAAGGTCGTCTCACTCCGGCTGGGTGGTGCAACCCTGGTGCGGAGAAGATCAAGCGAAAAGGGTGAAAGAAAAAATAGCAGCGGATGTCGTCGCCGCCACTACCACTGCTGCCACCAACATGATTGCATGTGTACGACTTTCTTATTCATTTTTTTTGCTCTTCCACGTACGTATGGGAAATTACAGGTCATACGATAAAGGAGCCGGGGCCTTGCCTAACAAGAAAAATCACTTTGGTGTTTGCGGCCGATTCCATCCACGCTCGTATATGTTAAAGGGCTTTAAAAAGTAAGGAATACGTTTTTTTTTTGTATTTGCCGATACATGGTTTCAAGGAGCAAACTCACCCTTTACAGTTGGGAAAATTAACGGCTAAGAATGCAGTTTGACATACGCGTAAATCGATTTCAATTAAACAAAAACGAAAACGTTTTTCCACTTTTAATGCCCCGTACATGCCGGTCGCGTATATCCATCTACCTGGCCAGCGAGAAAACCCTGGGCGAGAAAACCCTTAGATCTCCGTTATAACAGTTGAATTTTTTTAAGAGACTGTCGTAATTATTTACATTATTGCTTAAGTGTACATTTGAATCGGAATGTAATGAGAATACCCGATATGAAAAAAAATCGCACAAAATATTCCAGATGCGGAATCCGAATATATCGAGTGGTTATAACTTTCCTTTTTGGTATGATCATTGTGATAATATTCGTACTGATGAGTGTTGCTTTCTGCCAAACTTTGGAGAAATGTACACTCCAAAGGTTTATCAATAATAAGCTTCGTTGACCAACATATTGGGCGGAACAGTTCTCCAATTAAATTTTACAATGCTGTGTACGCATGGAATAAACATTATGTTACCAAAAAATATAGAAGAAATCTGTATTTAATACGAAATTTGAACACACCTTAAGTGTGTATGAATTTTGTTCTACAACCGGTAAAAACTCACCGTTTTCAGTAATGTTGCATCAAAATATATCGCAACAATTATATATGAACATTTCTTGTGAGAAATATCATCACAATAACCATATGAAAAGAGACAACCGGAAAATGTTGCTTGAATTCCGCAACTAGAAGAATTATGTGCAACAATTTTCAGATGATGTAATATAATTTAGTGCTGATATAAGTTGATATTCGAAAAAAAATATTGTAATTAAATGACAATATTTTGCTGATAATCAAGCGTCATCGCCGAGCCATGTAAATTGATTCGACTATACGTCGCTTAAAAGCAATTTCACAGACGAAAAGCCTGATAAGTTTGACAATTCTGCAGAGTTTAGTTTCGTTGAATTTTCTAAAGCCCAGCGTGACGATGTAACTATTACAACAGGTTATGGTGTAAAAATCTTCGTGTTTGAAGCATTTTTTTACGATTGCCATTTTGCACAACTTATGAATCTGAAGGTGATTGATGCTCTAAATTAAGTTTTTTTTCGCAATACGCGATTGTATGCAATGTTAGCGTTTGTCGACCTACCGAAATGCTGCGAGTTTTTATGGAATTTATGGTACAATTTCGAAACCACACAATTAAAGGAAAAATTGAGTAGTAAATTCACCCCCTTAATTACGATTAATGACTTGTTCAAAAGAAAACCTTTTATATCAACTGAAGACGAGTATTTCGAATGCATATGCACGGTTGCAGAACGAATTCTGTATAACGCTGATCGGTATAAAGGTGTCGACGTGTGCGAGGCAGTTCACCCTCTTAAACGTGCTTCCTTGCTAAAATACAAAAATGTGTAAAATTTAATTTTGTTTTCTTTCTAAAGTAATATCTGATACATTTAAATTAATTTGAAGGTCTAAATATGGGATCGAAAAAGTAGAAGCGGTAGAGTTTTCTTATTCACTTGAACACGAAACGTTTCCGTTTTTGTTTCATTAGAATCGGTTAACTCCTTCTATGCGAAACTGCATTGATGGGATCCACTTTGATATGAAAAAGATGTGCCCAATTTAAAAGGGAGATTCCACCTCATAAACCAGGTATAAGCGGATTTAAAAAAAACGCGTGCTTCGGTATTTCAAGCCTTTTAACATATATGCGTGGGAACGAAATCAGCGGCGGACACCAAAGTGGCTTTCCTTGTAAGTAAGTGTTGCGATCGAACGCCTCAGATAACGTAGAAGACTAATTGCTCGCAGCTGGAATTTAACAACAATACTACTTATACAAATGGTTTTTTATTGCAGGAGTACAAAGTGCCATGTTATGTACTGTGATCCCCCGAAAAAAACTCAGGAGAACTATCCGAAAAAAATGCGGTGCGCTTCTGGGCCGGGATTCGAACCCGGGACCTTTCGATTGCCGGTCGACTGCTCTGACCAACTGAGCTACGCCAGCCCGCTTACCTCACCTTTCTCGCATAGTCTCGATATGGTAACGCAACGTTACAGTAAACATGCTTTTTTTCTGCCATTTTCTTTCTTCTGTGAACTTTTTCCAATTCTACAAGGTCAGCGAAAAAAAACTCGGCTGAAATTCCTCCGCTATTCTTCGCAAGTATCCAGGTAGTATCCAGGTAGTATCCAGGCAAGTATCTCAGCCTAGCCGCCGCGAGTAAAGTAAAAGTTCATGCGGTTCATGCGGTATCCTTAGTAAAGTGTAATGTTTCACGACCGCTCTGGCAAGGTGGCGCCATCGAACTCTCGCAGGAGGAATGGTGTAATATCGGTTAAATGGCCATCGTAGTTATCAACATAGACAATGTGTTATTAACTCGGAGCCCGTCATTTGCTACCTCTAATTTCCAGTGTACTTGTGTGGTTCATACTTTGTATCTTTCTATAATGCTTATATCCATTCAAATTTATTTAAAAAATTTAATTAATTAAAAAATCAACATATTGTTAATAATATTATTTTCGAGGTTTAACCATTTTTTCAGTACAATATTTCTCGGATACTTGCATAATACACTATTTTAGAAGTAATAAACATTTTTTCACAAATGATTCATGGAAAGAATATTATAAAATCATTGTTCAAATTGAAACAAATAATGATTCATTTCAAGGTAAACAAGAATTTATCGATGAGGTTCCAACGAACAAAAATGTTGCGCGGAGGGGAGGGGGGATTTTTTGTTGCTTGGCGCTCTTTGTGAACTGTTTAAAAGTTTTAAAAAGAGATAATATACTTCCGGACCCATTTTGCCTTCGTCCATATATTTTGTGGGATTACGCGAGACTTAATTACGATAAATGACAAGCAACGGAAGAGCAGAGAAAAGCAAACCGAAATGGTCGTTGGCGCCGTGGGAAACCCGACGGAACATTTCTCAGTTGATATTTTTCATATGTAGACTCATACATCGCGATGGCTTTACGAGGGCACGTCATGTATGCGAATTAAGAGCATCACTGCCCTTGTTGTCACACAGATGCACACACACGGGCGCACGGGCGCGCGCGCGCGATAGACGCTGCACTGACTGTATGTCAGTGCCAGCTTTTATCACGTTTACAGCGATAACGAAACAACGCGCGATCTCTCGAGTCGATTAAATACGAACTTAATTTAAACGATTAAACTAACTTACTTGTAAGTGAAGTTGTATCTTGACTGTACTCTGTGCCCTTTACCCAGGATAAAAGCATAGTATGCCTACTTGACGCAAGTAATCTCACACAATACAACGTTTCGAGTGTCAACTTCTTTATTGTTGCTTTGATATACATGGTTCGATTGCGCTCGTCTAATTCTTCATTTACATATGTGCCGGTATATCAATACACATATCAAAACCGAAAATGGGAAAATCCAAGGAAAGAAGAAGGGCTCAGAAAAATGGAGATACAGTGGGGACTCTGAAATAGATTTTAAAAAAACTAAATAAATTTTTTTTAAACGCGAGATTCCGGGGACATCAAAGAATGCGAAAGGACGAACGTTGGAAGCAAAAAGATGGAGATAAGCACTGCCATCCGTAGGAAACTTTTCTCAATATGTAAGACATGTATATATACAACGTCATCGCTCAAGTTATTTTTTTAACCGCTAAGGAAAACGAGAAAGAAAGGATGCCTGTCACCCTCCTTCCGTGGCCATTAGAGATTAAATCAAGATACTTTGGTATTCATTGACTTTATTCGATAACTTTGAAAATAATGAGAACCTCGTGCAGCCTTTGACGATCATGGAAAATCGAAGGGTTCTATCTGTTAAGGTAGAACGAGCGCGCGCTCTTGATTTCTATGGGTTTTGTTCAAATTTCAACCAGACATTGTTCATATAATTATGCATGTTTGAGTGAAATTTCAGAACAGTCGACTATTTATATTGGGGGATAATGGATTTTTAAATTGTAACTTTTCACACTGCAGGGTTTCCATTGACCGAAAGTCAGGTCACATAATTCGTCGTATTTTGTTTATAAATTGAAGAAAAAAAATTATGTTCAGATAGCACACTAGTTAGGGATAGTTGTATAACTAGTTAGGAATAGAGTGACAAAAGTTTGGATTGCCTTTACTATTCAGTTTTGCTAAAAACGTTCAGTAAAGACAAAATCATTTTCCGTAAAACAAATGTGTCCCCTATAATAAGAAGACACATGGCAATACCGCAGAACAGTATTGTTCAATATTTCATAAAAAAAATTGCGTTATAAATATTAATATTTTATATTGTTCATGTGATCTTCATTAACAAATAAAAGTGTTGGTTAATTCATAACTAATTAAAAATTTTGTTCGATAAAAAAATACTTCCAAATAATAATTTGTGTTGCAGTATTATTTTAAACATGTTGCGCAAACTTACGTTATTGGATACGTGAAAAGATGCGGTATTGCCATATGTCTTCTAAATCTCAATGCATCTAAATTTCAATGCAGACCCTGCAGTGTTAAAAGTTGCAATTTTAAAACCCATTATCTCCCAATCTAAATAGTTGACTGTTCTGAAATTTCACTCAAACATGCATAATGATATGAACAATGTCTTGTTAAAATTTGGACAAAATCTATAGAAATTGAGAGTGCGCTTGGTTCTACCTTAACACGTTTTCGGAAGTATTCCACGAGCAGCTCTTGCGGGCTGCTCTGTTGAATCTTCCTTTATTAATTGGGTTTCGGGCTCAACTGCCATTGTCTCCTGATTCGTCTCTTTACGGCGGTTTTTCTGGCTTTTTTTATTTCGTCAGATGGCTCAGCGTAGTTGAGTTGACACGAGCTTCCAGCGTCGCCTTCCACGCTGCGTCTTGTACTAAGTGGACAAAGTATTCGGCGGCGGCGTCCTCCATGTCGCTTTCGTTTTGAAGAGATACTTTTGAATCGATATTCATGTCAACTCTGTCTTGAAAAGCGACCGTTTCGTACATTTGTTGCGGATCGACGACTTCTCTATGTTGATTGTTACTCGAGACTGCTCTCTACGTTTATATAGTTTTCGGCCATACCTTTAGTCACGAAGAAGTCTGGTATATCCAGAGTTTTGTTTATCAGTCGGCTAGTAGCGTAGGTTATGTTCCTGCTGAGAGTTAGTCACAATTTAGTGTTGTTATCGGTTCAGTAGTATGCGGCCTCTAGTCGTTGTAAGTCCCGATCTGACAAGGGATGCTTAGAGGTAAGTCGCTCTTGCCAAGAAATCAAGGCCCTAATCTCTGAAAAAACGTCCGTAAATTTATCGACTTGCATAAATACTATGATAAATACCGGTTGATTTTTGAATTTCTCCAAGACGTTATACATTTCTTATATTCAGTTACAATTCTGACTCACGTAACAGATTGTGAGCAAAAAAAAAATACAAAGTACCACTGACAAATAACGAAAATTATTATGGCCTCGTGAATTTGCCACAAATCTCAAAAGAGCCCTTTGATTGGTGACAAAGAGGAATAGATACTTAGAACCGTTAGGACAATTGAAAGTCCTAGCTTTACTTTTGAATTGTTTTCGGACGCATCACCTACAGGACGGGGATTTTAATCCAATGGCCCAAAGGGCCCATCGAATAAACTCGGTCGGAGTCGAAATTGTGTTCGGCCAGTAGAGGAACTCATTCGCTGTAGCCAAAGCTAACGTTGCTTGTCGGGAATCAATGAGGAGATCATACAGAATCAAAACCGTATTATCGGAAATCGCTTCGGTATCGGAGGCATCCATGAAACAATACGATTGCAGCTAAACGAAATGGAAATGTGTATCGAACAGTTGAATTCGTTTGTGGGTTCCACCCCGAATTACACTAGGACCTTGATTCAGCAAACAGTGGGGGGTATCGTTACCGCTTCATACTCGCGTTAAATCAAGGAAACGCAGTTCTGCGCGTTTTTTTAAGGCAGTCCTCTAGTTTCTCGGGTCGAAAAAATCGATTTTTTTTTTCATAAATCACATCTACAATATGTGTAGAAAATGTGTGCCAAAGGATTTTTCGATATTCGACGTGGGTCACAAGTTACCACGTCTTCCAAGAAGAAGAGGCAGGCCTATTGTAGGGTCCAGGCATAGCAGATTGACGGTGAGATGAAATTTTTAGTATAAATCACATGCGCGAACTTTCAAACGCGTTTTTCTCGAAACACCATTTTTCGAAACGGTGACCACGATATTTCAGAAACTACTGCACCGATCTTGTTCAAATTTATACAGCATCTTTAATATGTTATAAGCCAGCGATTGAACTAGGATTATCATGATTGCTTCGATAGTTTTTTTTTGTACGAGCGAAAAACTTAAGAAAAAATGAGTAAAAAATAGAATGTAATTTTCAAAAGTGTGTAAAAGAGTCAATTTTTGTAATTTAGAATTCACTCTAGTTCAATTGCTAGTCTTAAATATGAAGATTAAAATGCCGTTTGGTTTTTTGATTTCAGATAAGCAGAACAGCCGCAATCTTGGTCACCGTCAAGCACCTCTTTTACTTGATGTCTTCCTGTCGGCCACTATAACCTTTATTCTATTATATATTTTGACTTCAAAAAATTTGTAAAGCTTATTTAAATGTTAATAAAGATTATGCAAAAACAATGAGATTAATTATTTCGATGCTTTGCCCGTAACAAATTATTGAAAAAGATTGTGAATTTGGTGATCTGAAAGACAGTTTAATAAAGGATAGAATCATCAGTGGCATACGAGACAATGCAATTAAAAATCGACTACTGCGTGAAGAGGATTTAAAGCTCGACCGATGCATTCAACTCTGCAAAGCCGCAGAACTAGCTGAACACCAACTGAAAAGTCTAAAAAACAAATCCGAAACAGTGAACTCAGTACGAGTCGGAAAAAGAAGGAAACATTCCACGAATACAAGGAAAACAGTGGCTCATCTACATCGAGCGAGAACAAAGATCGTACACATCGCTATTCGAAGAAACTGAGTGAGCCGAGACAAAAGATGCAACCGAAATGAAAACAAGTGCGGGAAATGCGGATATACGCATGCATACAGAAACTGCCCTGCATATAACAAACAGTGCCGAGTATGCCGTAGAATGAATCACTTTGCTCAAGTCGGTAGAAGCAAAAGTCGACATATTAACGCGATTAACACACACGAAAATAACACCAACGCACACTTCCTGGGCAATATTGGTATTGCCTCGATGAGCAGTATGGATTTGCGTAAGTCGATCAGACTTGTTAATTATAACGCTAAAATAAAATTCAAAATAGACTGTAGATCTCTGTACAACATTCTCCCGACGTGTTATTCAGACGAATGTAAAATTCTCGAGCATCTAGATCCCTGTACCGAGCAGTTTACCGACTACAAGAAGTCTGAAGTAAAGATGCTGGGAAAATAAGACTCCTGTCCAAAGTCAAAGTTCGTGTGGAGTGACTCGGCTATTATGTTGCTGACGAATGTGACCGGGCGCCTCTCCTGGGAATGAAGGACTCTGATAGGATGCAGCTGGGAGTTCGACTTTACTCAATAAAGAACGCTGACAAACTGGTTAAAAAAAACAATGATATCTTTGAAGGCCTAGTTCAACTTCAAAACTACGAGTACGACTTCAAACTGCAAGAAAACTACGTCGGTGAAGGCGTTCCCTGCCGGGGTGTACCGTTTAAGTTAGAAGACGCATACAAGAAAGAGCTTTATAATATTAAACGTGACGGAGTAATAGCAAAAGTTGAAGAACCGACAGAATTTGTACATCCGGTTGTTATTGTAAAAAAAAGATAATACATTGTGAATTTGCTTAGACCCACAAAACTTTAATACTTACCTATTACGCGAACATTACAAACTTCCGACGTTTGGAGAAACCTCAGCTAGGATGCAAGGGCCGAAAGTCTTCTTAATTTTAGATGCGAAAAAAGCATTCTATCAAATAAAGCTCACCAAAAAAGTTCGAATCTGACCGTCTTATAGATATAAATTTGTAAGAATGCCTTATGGCATTAAGTCGGCTTCGGAAATTTTCCATAAAAGATTGCTGAGATTTTTAAAAACGTCGCAAATGTACAAGTATACATAGATGGCATCATTGTTTGGACTAGAACGGAAGCAGAACACATGCAAACTCTGAAACAAGTGTTCGAAAAGGTGCGAGAGCATAATGTAAAGTTAAACAGAAACAAATGTAAAATTGCTCAGAAAAAAGTAAAGTTCTTGGGACATGTCTTTTCGTCGGCCGGCGTTGAAATTGATCCAAGCAAAGTAGAAGCAATTTTAAAATTCAGTACGCCTTGTGATACAAAAGAACTCGGACGATTTCTCGGCATGGTTACTTACGTTGCAAATTTGTACCAAGATTGACTGATTTCACAGATCCGATGAGAATGCTGATGAAAAAAGATGCAGAGTTTAAATGGTCGTCAATTCATGATAATGCGTGTGAAACAGTAAAGAAAATGTTGTGTTGCCCAGCTCTGCAATATTACAATCCGAACGAGAAATGCACTTTAAGCGTAGATGCCAGTGACCCAGGAATGGGCACTGTTCTCTGACAAAATGATCGTCCAGTGGCGTATGCGTCGAAAGCGTTTGAGAGTACTCAGAAAGCGTGGGCTCAAATAGAGAAGGAAATGTATGCGATGTTCTATGATTGCGAAAAGTTCCGTAAATACGTGCTAGGAAAACTGACCAATGTAGAGAGTGACCATAAACTATTAGAGTCGATACTGAAAAAACCGGTAAATGACATTCCGCTCCGTTCACAAAAAATGAGACTTCGGCTTCAACCTTATGATATTCAAGTGTTCTACAAGCCTGGAAAAAAAATATTCCTAGCTGACACGTTGACACGCTCTCATTGTACAATTGAACACGAGGATGATGACGATGTAAACAACTGTGTATTATTGATAGATCGTGCAGAGTATATGAGCGATAAACGCAAAATTCAACTCCAGCGTGAAACGAAAACAGATCGAGAGATACAAACGCTTCGAAATATAATCCGCAACGGCTGGCCAGAAAACCCACGAGAAATGCCAAAGATAGTTAAACCGAATGTAACCTTCCGAGACGACCTTTGGGAGTGGGATGGCCTAATATTGAAAAACAATCGCATTGTAGTCCCACATAATTTAAGAAATTACATGCGCATGAAGCTTCATTACGATCACTTAAGTATAGATAAGAAAAAGCAAGAGCTCGCGAAACTCTATTTTGGCCAGGAATGTTAAAACAAATTGACGAACTAGTAAGTTACTGCACAACTTGCAAGCGATTTCAAAACAACAACATAAGAGAACCGTTAATGGTACATGATGCTCCAAATAAGCCATGGGAAAAAATGCCACCGATATCTTCTACTTCAAAGGACGTCACTACCTCTTGTTAGTTGACTATTTTTCGAAATTTGTCGAGATTAGTATCTTGCCGAATCTCGACAGTCAGTCAGGAATCACCGTATTGAAGTCGAATTTTGCAAGGCATGGAATCTCAAAAATAGTCCAATCTGACAGTGGTCCACAGTTCAAATGTCAACAATTTATAAATTTCGAGTCAAGATGGGGCTTTAGCCACACATTTTCGTCACCATTCTATCCAAGAAGTAATGGAATGGTAGAACGTCATATCCAAACTGTAAAAAGACTTCTGAAAAAAGCGGACTTCGACAAGAACGATCCTCATCTTGCACTTTTAGAATATCGAAACACTCCGATCTCATCGGAAATAAAATCGCCCAACAAGCTAATGTTCGGAAAATCAATTAAGGGCCTGTTGCCTAATTTTCAATTTTTAAACGACGAGAAAGATAGGGAATCAAAGTTGAAGCTGCAGTTGAGGAAAAATGTTCAAAATGTAAATCATGATAAAATCTCGAGAAAACTGCCTGAATTGGATATAGGGAAAAATGTGAGAGTTCGTAGTAATGACAATAAAAGCTTTAACCGTAGTGCTTTAGTGGTTGGAAATGCCGAACGATCAAGGTCATACGATATTTTACTGAACTCAGGAAAAGTACTGAACCGAAACCGTCACAGTCTGATTAAAGACTCAAACATCTCGAAATTCCGACTCGAGCCGAAAGGTGATGGTCTCGTAGATGTGTCAGATAGCCAAGCATTGGGAAAACATCAAAATTTAGTCATTCGGAGTGATCCTAGCCCTAGTGTAATCACGAGTGAAGTAGCTTTCCCTTACGCACAAGTTGTAAGTGATCGTCGTAGTTCAAATCAATTAGCACCTCATAATAATAATAATAATACGTGCCGGAGTGAAGACTTAAAACCGAAAAATTCATCAGTTGTCACTCGAAGTGGTCGCCAGGTTAAAAAACCAGCCTACTTAAATTACTATGAAACCAAATGAATTCGCCAGGTATTGAGCATTAAATTGTTAATAATGATACTGCGACAATAAGCAAATGTGAATTGTATTGCGAAAAAACTCATCCACGCTTCTCTGACTAAGAGACAAGCGATTGTTAAAACCAAAGTTCCATTGGTTAAGATGTCTTCAAGGCTTGGTCGTTGTTTTGTAAGCACTTTACATCTAACCGCGATAAATTGTACATTTACAAGAACACTCATCACTCATAATAGTTGTATTGTATAATTCCTTGTTATTAAAAAAAAACACCGTTGTAAGCTAACACGAAAAGCGCTCGCCGCTCTAATAAAGTATATTTCGCCATCATACAATGTTCGGTGTCTATTTCATGAAACAATCCAAACATTACAGCCCGTATAGCGGGGACTTGAGCGCAAGTCGAAGCTTTTTGAATCCCGGTTGTTATGGTCACGTGCCACACGCCAGAAAATTTCGACGCGGCCTCTCGTTACGTCGGTAGTGCAGATCTCGCTGTTTTTGGCTACGAGTCACTACCAATGGACGGCGCAGCGCTCGCGAATCCGGCTTCGATGTTTCGCACTGGGGCAAAAGGTCGAAGCCGAATAGACGACGATCGTTGAGCGCGCGTGTGTGCGTGTGTTTGTTCGCGCTGCGTAGCTATAGGGGTTCTCCGTTAACTGGATGTCGCTCGAAACTAATGCAACCCCCACTTCACTGCCACTGTGTTGTAGCAGAGTGGGGCGGGAGGGGGGTTTGCGACATATCAAATGACCTGTATGTTATTATTTTCAAATTATTTTATGTCATTGTACCGTTATTTTTAAATAATAAAAACAAACTCATTATTTACATGTTGTCACATCAGGACGGGTTGAGGTCATAAAATCTCGTTTTCCTCTTTGTTGCCTACGCCCAGCGCAATAGCAAGGAATGAGGGTAAAAAGGGGTAGTGCGTGGGAAGATATGAAATTAAGGAATTGCCGCGCGGTTTCGGTACTGAGGAATAATTCAACAGACTTGTGTAAACTTGACTCTTGATTTATTACAAATTAGCGGTCAGATAGTAATAGCGGTCAGAAGTAATTAACTGGTAAAGACAGAAGCAATACGGGTGGTACAGAAAAAGAAAATAATTATACAGTTCGCTTACATTTGTTGATCGTGTGTGCACTCGCTCGTTAATGTTTCGGATGACGCTCGTAAGATTAATATAAGGGCCTTCGCTCGTGGCCAGATGCGCTCGCTGTTGGAGTAGGTCCGTGACACGCGCACAAGATTTTCGGTTGGCGCGGAGATATATGTATGTGTGTGTGTGTGTGTGCCTGGGATATTCTACGCCATTTCAGCTAGTCCGTCACCCCGACCATCTTTGGTTTTCGTGATTTTTTTCGTAAAATTGTACCCCATGAAAGGAATGTCCAAACCAATTTATAGATTTTTATCTCTTCTCTTTTAGGAGTTATAATTTTCCCAAACAAGTCGATTTCGGAAGTTTTGGGAACGTTTAAACAAATGTCACTATACATTTTTTTTCATTTTCAAACATACTTTTATTAAAGAAGATGAAAAAATCATCCATTATCAATGTCAACGTTTTGTGTTGCTTCTAATGTGAAAACTATTGTTTTAAAAAGATGATTGCGTTTTAAAAAAATGTCAAACAATTCTCTAGAATAGAGTAGTCGATTCAATGATTTTTAAGACTAGTCTCATTGTGGGCCTATTTTTCCTTCTATTTTGTTTTTCGATTTAATCATATTTTTTAAGACGATTTGTATCTTTTTCATCTCTAATAATGCTGTTAATGATTTTGTGATTTCCAATTCAGCTTCGTCAGACCTGAACCGGTTTATTTTTCATTTGTGCGGAATTTAATGAAAAACATTATTTAGAATATAAAATCTTTTTTTTTTCGTTAAATTCAGCACGAATTGAAAATAAACCGTTTCAGGCCTGACGAAGCTGAATTGGAAATCACTAATTCATTAATAGCATTATTAAAGATTAACATTATGAATATCTTCTTACTGGGCCCCATCATGAGATTGTCATAATCCACACAACCTTTCTTACCGACAACGCCATCGCTGCAAGCAAACACTCGTGGAAAGGAAAACTTTAACTAGAGGCGATGCCTCTCTAGTCTTCATTCTTCTCACGACTAACTTACTCCCGGCGCGTGGTTTGTCGGGTCGTTCCTACACGTGTATTCTTAATACATAAACTAATATATACTTTAGTTATTTAGACTATAATAAAGTGTTATTTATACATAATATAGTGGCACGAGAGGAACTCATTAATGTACCCCTTTCACAGGGCTTTCGCTCGTTGTCGCTAAGTCCGGGTTTGAATAGCGCGCGCGATGGTTACGCGGCGCTGCCCCGAAAAGGCGTGCTTTTGTCTTTGGAATGGGCCACGTGACCCGCCTAAGAAAGTGCGCACATTATCGCGGGTGCCGACGGGCCATTAGGCTTCTGCGAATTGTCGAGTCGGACAGATGCGGGCGATTCGAGGAACACGTTGAAGAGCATTTCCCGGTGAGCCACGCTGCGCTTTCTCGCAATAATCCGGGCGACTATTGGCCGTTAGATCGATCCTCGATCTCGGTGCCATCGAGGCTGCGGTCTTTTTCGCGTTTTTAATTCAATCATAAAGAATCCTGGCGGCGGGGGGGGGGATAGCTATTGCGTCCCGCCGAAAGAATTCGAGACCATGGTCGCGCGCGGGAAGACTCTGATCCGTGTCCGGTAATTTCCCGAGAACTATTGTTATCCCGCATTTGTGTGAGAGTGTTATGTGCGAGGGTGATGGCCATAGTCAATCTCCGGGCTTCGCGGTGAGGCCTGAATGTGATCAGGGGGAATCGCAAGAACCTTTTTTTTAACGGAACGTGAGCTCGAACCCGCGCAGTATCCCGATAACTGGGTCCGGTATACCGGGTGTCCCTCCTCCCTACAAAGGATAGTAGAAGGGCTAGGCCGATTCTAATTCCGGAATCTCAGGGGGGAGCCGGGCAAGGGGGTCCAGCGCGGGGAAGTCAAGTGCGTGGGTATGCCTTGTGGAGAGGGGGGTCTAGCGCGGGGAAGTCAAGTGCAATGGTATGCCTTGTGGAGGGGCAGGGGGGGCGAGGTCCAGCGAGGGTATGTGACGTCACGGAGGAGGATGTCTGTGGCCTCTGTGGAGGGAGGTGGGAGGTGCTAGTCATGTGGTCCGAAGAGCGACTGGCGGGAAAGCCGCCGTCGATGAGTGTTTGTGTATGTGTGTGTGTGTGTCTGTGTGTGTGTATATGTGTGTGTGGGTGCATGCATGTGTGCGTGAGTGCGTGAGTGCGTGCATGCGTGAGTGCGTGCGCGCGCGCACGTGTGTGTGTGACAACCATATATGGGTAGGAAAATGTTCGGTAATATGAAAACGCTAGGCGCCACATAGAGGGCGGCCTTTCAAAGCCCAATATTTATGACATGCAGCGCGTTCAATTCCGAAAGACAATGTCAATTGCATCCGCCCGTCTCAAAGTTCGCCGACACTCGAGAGAGGCCCTGACAGGTTCCTTGTAAAAACTATAATCTTTAGGGATCAAAGGCTGTGACCGCGGATGGACCACTTCAACGCAGCTACATTCTTGAAAAGGCTCATCGAGGTCTCCGGTTCATTCCGAAAGATAATGTCAAGATATTTGCATGCGAGTCCACCCACCACGAATCTTGCCAATACTTTAGACAGATCTCGACAAGTCAGGATTTCTTGGAAAAACTATTAACTTGAGGGATCTATCGTCAAGGGCCGTTGGCGCCGATGGACCACTTGAGCTGCAGGACCCATAACATCTTTCGACCGGATGCATCCCCACTTCCTGTTTTTTTGTTTGGGTTCCTTCGGATCTTCGAAGCTTCGAGTTCCTCGAGCAATCTACACCGACGCGTTATCGGAAAACTCTGATGTTTTTCCCGAGAGAGAGGGCCGATTTTTTTTTCCGAAGGAAGAGCCTTTTTAATGATCCGCTCAGCTCAAATCTGACCGCACTTTGCATAAAGCAGTCAGTCTGTTAACATCGTAGAAGTTTTTCGTACTCGTCAACATAGAACAAATCTTGCATGACCAAGCCTTGCTTTTACACTCGTTCGAAGATTTTGCTGCGTGGGAGCAACGATGCGTCGAGTTCATCGAAGGGCTGGAAACGTAGAATCGGATTAAGCGCCCACGGTTATTAAGACACCAACACTCGCTGATAGCCCAAATAGCGCGTCTGGAAGGATTGAGAAATTCTGTGCGGAGTCGTTCCATACACACGGGCGCAGGACATGGCGATCATGAGTTGATCTGGCGGGAAATTGAAACATCCTTCGAGAGTCGGATATTGGCCAGTTCCATCATCAATCGCAGCCACATCGAGCCGAAAGAGTTTCTTAACGATGCTCGCGACCTAGTGCTTCAACATGTACGAAATATTATCGACAAGCACATCAGTATAATAGCGTGTATTGATAGAGTGTTCAACGGTGAATTCGCGAGTGGTGGCAAACATGCCAATAAAAGTGTCAACATGCGAAATTGTGAACTATTTAGCACAGGCGATATGAGGGAGTGGTATAAACAGCGTGTTGCAGAGCCTACTTTAACCTCTCTCGACGAATTTAAAAAAACGAGGTAGTGGCTGGGCTCTGCGGAAAATATTTAACCTCACTATAAATGTGAATAAGTATAATCCGATGCGTGCTGGGTGCTCCATATCATGGCCGCGGGAAATAATTATGAAGAAGGCTGTGATTAACGTCAAATCCAATGATAACGCATGTTTCGCGTGGGCAGTTGTCGCCGCTCTATACCAAGCTGCACAAAACAGTCACCACCCAACTTCATATTCGCATTATTCGAGAGTACTGGATCTTCAGGATATCGAATTCCTGGTAACAATACATGACATTTAAAAATTTGAATTTCGTAACCATGTATCGATCAATGTATATACCACCACCACCATCAAAAAGGACATTGTTCCAATACGAGTCACTCAACACGAGAACGAAAAGCACATCAATTTGCTATACATGCAAGATACTGAGGACAACAATGTGGGGCATTTCGTATGGATCAAAAACCTGTCGAGACTCGTGACGAAGCGACTGAGCAAAAAGGGGCATACAAAATACATATGCGATCGGTGTGTAGTTACCATAATATATATATATATATGTAATTATATATGCTAGATGAATTAAACAAAACAATCTTTTTTTGCAGGTGTTTGCACTACTTCGGATCAGAGGAAAAATTGCGATCACATGAGGTCGATTGTTCAGCAATAAATGACTGTGCGATTCGACCACCAAACGACACCAATAAGTGGCTCTAGTTCAGCAACTTTACCCCGAACGAGCGACATCCCTTCATTGTGTATGCTGATTTGGAGTGTGTGCTAGCAAAGACCGATGGGGAGAACCTAGCGAAAGATATGTATCAACACCATGAAGTGTTTAGTATCGGATATTAGGTGTGTTGTTCATATGACGATTCATTATCTTCATATCACTCACGTTGCAGTGCCGATTGTGTATCATGGTTTGTCGAAGAGCTAAAAAATCTAGCACTGCGGATAAAAGAATTTTTCTGTGATAATGTACCGATGGTATATTTAACACCGACTGAGTGGGCTAGTTCTCGACCAGCGACTCAATGTCACATATCTAAAAAACCATTCGCGCAAGAAGATGTACGCGTTCGAGATCATTGCCATCTGACTGGGCGCTATAGAGGCCCTGCCCATTCCAACTGCAACTTAAATTACAAATAGTCATTTTTCATTCCAGTAGTTTTCCACAATTTATCCAGTTATGATGCACATTTTATAATCAAGAAAGTAGCCACAGCGTTCGAAGGAAGAATCAATGTGCTTCCAATCGTAAAGGAGAAATACATCTCCTTTACGCAGCATGTTGAAATTGAATAAAAACGAATAAAAACGGATAGAAACACAAGATCCAATTGCGCTTTATCGACTCATACTTCCTCAACACCAGTCTCGACAAATTAGCATCATTCTTGACCGAGGACAAACTCAAAATTTTACGCACCCAACTTTCGACAGACGATTTCAATTTGCTGACGCGAAAAGGGTTTTTCCCTTATGAATATATTGACCTCGTCAAAGTTAGCCCCTCCACTTTGACTAATGGAACTTTTTTTTTTACGAATCGTTTGGTGGTCGTTTGGTAGCGTTTGGTAATCCATTCAAATCGTTTGGTAGTCCTCCGTTTTTCGAAAAATCGATAATCAAAAATTGGGCAGTAAGTTGCCCCCCCCCCCCCCACTTTGACTAATCGAACTTTTTTTTTACGAATCGTTTGGTGGTCGTTTCGTAGCGTTCGGTAAACCATTCAAATCGTTTGGTAGTTCTCCGTTTTTCGAAAAATCGACAATAAAAAATTGGGCAGTAAGTTGCCCCCCCCCCCATCGCCACTTTGACTAATCGAACTTTTTTATGTACGAATCGTTTGATGGTCGTTTGGGAGCGTATGGTAAACCATTCGAATCGTTTGGTAGTTTCCCGTTCTTTCGGAAAAACACACATAACATTTCGATCTTTAAGATAGGACGATGAGCAGCGAAAAAAGACTCGACAACCAACGCCATTTATCGCTAAAACGTCGTATATTATCACGACCAATCGCAGTCTGCCATTTCGGATACGCGTAATTTCTTTCGGTTTGGACGGAGTTTATTAGCAAATCTAATTATGAAAATGGCACATCGTTCTGCCCCTGCGACTTCTGGCGACCAATCACAGCTCTCTATGCCTGATACGCACGTATTTTATGCTATCGTATTTGGATGATCGACTACCAAATGTGCCGAATACAATACCAAACGCTACCCGATGTTTTTCTATCGATCGCGACCCATTAGAACGTAATTGGACAAGAAATAACGAGTGAATCTACGCTAATAAATCATTCTGCCAGTGCGGCTTCTGGCGACCAATCCCAGCGCTTCATTCCCGATTCGCTGTATTTCGCGTTGGTGTTATTGATTGGTCGACTCCCAAAGGACCTGAATAGAATTCCAAACGCTATGATTTATTTTTCTATCGATTAAGTCTCATCACAATGAATTAGCGACAAAATAATGGGTGATTTTTTGTTATAAATTCCTTTTTCCGCTGCGGCTTCTGGCGATCAATCACAGCTCGCCGTTTACGACACACACGTATTTCTCGTTGGCGCAATCTACTGATCGACTACCAATCGTTCTAAATTGAATACCAAACGCTTCCGGGAGTTTTTCTATCAATCAAGACTCATTGAAGGGAAATCAGACAAGAGATAGCGAGTGCATCCGTGGTTTACAATTTTGCTCTGTGGTTGGACCTTCAGTGACCAATCGCAGTCCTCTAATCAAGACGCCGGCTATCCGTTCTTGGTTCGGTTATGACTTCGGGTCCTGATCTGTCATAGCCGAGGCGTAAAGTTTTTTTCATTCGTGACCTCATATGGAAACAATTATTCAATTGAAGTGTGCGAAAACTTATTACTAATGAAGAATCAAGTCGAAGGAACTCAACAGGAAGTCACAGAAGAGAGATGACCCAACGATGGGCCGCGGAGATACTACCATAAACTTAGCCAAACAACTTTAACTTCTCAAGGTTTTTTCATCCCTAATCGTTTGGTGGTCGTTTGGTGGTGATAGGTAGCCTAATGAGAAGGTTTGGTGGTGGACCGTTTCGTTATAATTAAATGAGACTTTTTTTCCGTAAAGTCGGCCGGAACTTTTTTTTATTTATCACGCAATCCATAAAATGCCACGCCGAATCGATACAGAATTGTTTGGTGGTCACAATAATGCAAATCCCAGCGTTTGGTAGTTAATTTATTAGTTATCCCGGTCGAAAAACAATCTACGTCTATGCGCATACCATGGAGGGCCGTAATTGGTGATTTACAAGTCCAACGGAATATGGCGCAGTAATATTTCAATTTATTTATATTTTTTTTTGCCGATCTCGTTCCAATAAGTCTCAAACGGAAGATAGTCGTTTGATAGTGATTGGTAGCTTTAATGAAACGTATGGTAGTTAATTCCTTAATTACGTCAAACGAAAAACCATCTATGTTTAGATGAAGGGATAGAGAGCTGTAGTTGGCTGTTAATGGATCCAACGGAATACGGAACAGTGATATAAGAATTTCTTTATGTTTTTTTTTCACCAATCTCGTTCCAATAAGTCTTAGACGGAAGATAATCGTTTAGTAGTGATTGGTAGCTTAGTTAAAACGTTTGATAGTTAATTCCTTAATAACGCCGATCGAAAAAACACATACGGTTAGATGCAGGCGATAGAAGGCTGTAGTTGGCTGCTGATGGATCCATCGGAATACGGAGCAGTTATATATCAATTTCTTTATGGTTTTCTTCACCAATCTCGTTCTAATAGTCTCAAACGAACGATAATCGTTTGGTAGTAATTAGTAGCTTAATTACAATATTTGGTAGTTCATTCCTTTATTGCGCCGATCGAAAAATCATCGAACCTTAGACACAGGCGATAGAGGGCTGTAATTGCCGGCTAAAGGATCTAACGGAATACGGAGCCGTGATATTTTAATATCTTTATGTTTTTCTTCATCGATCTCGTTCTAATAAGTCTCATACGGAAGATAATCGTTTGGTAGTGATTAGTACCTTAATTAAAACGTATGGTAGTCAATTCCTCAATTACGCCGATCGAAAAACCATCTACGGTTAGGCGCAGGCAATAGAGGGCTATGGTTGACTGCTGAAGGATCTAACGAAATACCGTACAGTGATATTTCAATTTCTTTATGTTTTTCTTCACCGATCTCGTTCGAGTAAGTCCCAATCGGAAGATAATCGTTCTGTAGCTTCATAAAAAAGTTTGGTAGTTAATACCTTAATTAGGTTGATCGAAAAACCACCTACGGTTAGACACAGCCATTAGAGGGCTGTAGTTGGCTCCTGATGGATCCAACGGTATATAGCGCAGTGGTATTTCAATTTCGTTGTGTTCATGATCACCAATCTCGTTCCAATAAGTCTCAAATAGAAGATAATCATTTGGTGGTGATTGATAGGCATATTGGTCGGTGATGGATCCAACGCAATTCAAAATGGTGCCATTCCGGTTTTTTATGTTCTATTCACCAATGTCATTATTCCGCACGCGCGGCGCACCTGACAATATTTCGATTTGTTTAAAATGATTGATTCATCAATTTTATTTCCTTAAGTCGCAATCTGAATATCATCTTGTGGATAGTACATGCGATAAAGATGCATCACAACGCCGCAGAACGGCGTAGTACGATAGCAACATTGTTCCCGTGATATATAAATCGAACAGAACCCGGTGCGTTTGTGTATTGGTTAGCGTGCTGGCCAGCGGATCGGGAGGCCCCGGGTTTGAATCCCAGTCGCGTCACTTTCGTCGTGAAATGTTTTTCTTCGACGTTTCTCGGCGAAAGACGACTAGTTCCGTGACTGCGAGGTGAACTTGGGACCGCCTGTATAGGTTTAGCTTTTCCGCAGTTTCCCTATGCCCATGGCGGATATGTCACGGTGAATACGATACAGAGGGGGAGTCGGCTTCGGCCGCAAGGTGGGGCAGGCGGTGGGGGGGGGGGGGGGGGGTGGAGCTAAGCGGCAGATGTGGAGGGGACATAGGGGTAGTAGAATGGTTCGCAGAGGAGCGATGAGGAATCGGAGGTAGAACGACGTTGACGTGGATTGTGGAGCTCGTAAAAGGAGGAAGACCCTGTACGGCTGGAAAAAACAAATAAAAAAAATATATATAAATCAAACAGCCAAATAAGTCAAACCTGGTCTAGAGTTTGAATAATGATCGGAAGTTGCAGGCTAAACAAAAAGATTAATTACGGTTAAAGGTTGGAAGGGAGACGGTTCCTTCCGTCCTCTTTGCCGTTACGTTCACTTTCTCATTCTTCTCGCGTACTCAACGTTTACAACAGAGTTGAAGAGTGTAATCATGTTCACTCACGCTCCAGCAGCGCGATTCCGTACTCCGTAGCGACTGTTTTCGTTATCGTTCGTTATCGTTAACTTATTGGACTTATTGGAATGAGATCGGTGAAAAAAGACAAGAAAATCTAAATATCACTACTTCGTATTTCGTTGGATCATTAGACGACACTTGCCTACCACCACGTGACGCATTTTACAGTTCCCTGGCAAATGCTACAGTATCCGAGAGCGAGTACGCACATGCTGAGAACGTTTGGGAGCGGTTCTCCATTCGAACGCTGGGCGACTACAGTGATTTGTACCTGAAGACAGATGTCTTGTTATTAGCGGACATTTTCGAAAACTTTCGGAGCACATGCGTTGCGAGCTATGGCCTACATCCCGTGTATTACTACACATTGCTGGGGTATACCTGGCATGCAATGTCAAAACACTCGAATGTCAAGTTTGAATTACTAACTGACATCGATATGGTTTTATTCGTTGAGCGGAGTAAACGCGGTGGGCTGAGTCAATGCCCAACCGATGTGCACACGCTAATAAGAAGTACATGGAGTCGTTTGATCCATCGAACGCATCGTCATACTTGATGTATTTTGATGTCAACAATTCGTATGGATGGGCAATGTGACAACCCTTACCATATGCAGATTTTCGATGGCTCAAGGACGTGTCCAATTTTGATCCATCATGCATCGCCCTAGACTCTCCTATAGGCCACATCCTTGAAGTTGGCTTGGAATATCCCCAATCTCTACATGATGTGCACTAAGACCTGCCGTGTTGTCCAATACATGAAAAACTGCCGGGTAAGCGGGAAGAAAAGCTGTTAGCAACCGTCTGCGATAAAAAGCGCTACATCATACATTTCCGGAATTTACAACAGTGCTTACGCCATCGACTTTACTTCATGAAAATCCATAGAGTCCTACAGTTTACACAATCCCCATGGCTGCGTTCGTATATCGAGTTAAATACCCAGTTTCGAACGGTTGCCAAAAACGATTTTGAAAATAATTTATTCAAATTAATGAATAATGCGGTCTTTGGCAAAACGATGGAGAATGTACGCAATCATGTAGATGTAAAGCTTTTAACAAAATGGGAGATCAGATATGGCGCAGAGGCAATGATTGCGAAGCCAAACTTCCACAGCCGCAGTGTTTTTTCGGAAAACCTCGTTGCCGTGGAATTGCGCAATCCCGACGTGAAATTCAACAAGCCGATATAGGTGGGAATGTGCATACTCGACATATCCAAAACGTGCGAGCGCGTGCAAGCGCGACATTTCAAAATTCGATACAAGCGATTATTCAGCGGACAATATATATGGTATACCGCTCGCCAACTAAAAGGTACCCGGTCTCATGAAGGACAAATGTAATGGAGCAATTATGACCGAATTTATTGGAGTTCGATCGAAAATGTACGCGACACGTGTCGAGGATAAAAAGGACACGAAAAAAGTTAAAGGTGTCAAGAGTAGCGTTGTGGCTAGGACAATCACGTTTGACGATTATGCTCGATGCTTGAAGGAAGAAGTTGAAATGGAGCGAAGTCTAACGTGCATTCGATCAAAGTTGCATAAGGTCTACACTATTCGCGAGACGAAAATTGCTCTGAGTCCTCATGACGATAAGCGGTATATCATACCTGGGACCTCTGATACGCTACCATGGGGACATTATAGAATACCGTCGTAAAAAATTATGTAATTTTTTTTTC
Source organism: Ophion ellenae (assembly GCA_963210295.1). Taxonomy (NCBI): domain Eukaryota; kingdom Metazoa; phylum Arthropoda; class Insecta; order Hymenoptera; family Ichneumonidae; genus Ophion; species Ophion ellenae. Next base: position 6,589,084 of record OY723388.1, read on the forward strand.
TACAACGTTCATTTTTTTTAATCGTACAAATTTTTGTGAATATTGATGTATAAAACTCGTGAAAATGATGTATATAATTTGTTGACTTGATGTAAAACTTGTTGAAATTATGTTTGTTGTTCTAAACATTTAATCGTGAAAGAATGGATTTATTATTTTCTGTAAATGAAGAAACGAACTTTTTATAATCCCATGTGTTTATTCACTCTATCCATCTCCTCGTACCCACGTTCCACGGAAAAACATGCATGAGGGGTTCATAGAGTTTCAAGCGACTTTTTACAACGTTTATGAGACGTTTGAAGATGTTCGTGAGACGTTCAAGAGACTTTCGAAAACGTTCATCAGACGTTTGAATCCATTCATGAGAGGTTCGAAGACGTTGAAGAGATCTGTGACGATATTCATAATACGTTTGAAGACATCGACGAGGGGTTCGAAGACGTTTAAGATACTTTCAAAGGCATTCACGAGGGGTTTGAAGACATTCAAGAAACTTTCGAGTACGTTCAAGAGACTTTCGACGACATTCATAATACGTTTGAAGACATTCATAAGGGGTTCGAAGACGCTTAAGAGAGACTTTCAAAAACACTCACGCGGGGTTTGTCCGAAGACATTCATAAGACCTTTGAAGACATTCAAGAGACGTTCGAAAATATTCATAAGAAGTTTGAAGACATGCATGAGGGGGTTCACAGAGTTTCAAGAGACATTCTACGACGGTCATGGGGCGTTTGAAGATGTTCGTGAGACGTTCAAGAGACTGTCGAAAATGTTCATAAGACGGTTGAAGACATTCATGAGAGGTTCGAAGACGTTCCGAGACTTTCGAAGATATTCAAGAAACTTTCGACGACATTCATAATACGTTTGAAGACATTCATGAGGGGTTCGAAGACACTTGAGAGACTTTCAAAGACATTCACGAGGGGCTCGAAGACGTTCAAGAGACTTTTGACGACATTTATAATACGTTTGAATAGGCTCATGAGACTTTCAAAAACATTTACGAGAGGTGCGAAGACGTTCAGAGACTTTCGAAGACATTAAGGAGATCTTTGACGATATTCATAATACGTTTGAAGACATCCATGAGTGGTTCGACGCCGTTTTAGAGACTTTCACAGACATTCACGAAGAGTTTGAAGACGTTCAAAATCCTTTCGAATACGTCCAAGAAACTTTTGACGACATTCATAATACGTTTGAAAACATTCATGAGGGGTTCGAGGACACTTGAGAGACTTTCAAAGACATTTACGAGGGGCTCGAAGATGTTCAAGAGACTTCCGACGACATTCATAATCCTTTTTTCAGACATTCATGAGGAGTTCGAAGACGGTTGAGAGACTTTCAAAGACATTCGCGAGAGGGTGAAAGCCTTTTTGGGATGAATGTTTGGTCTGAATCTCAAAGAAACCCAAACAATGCCAGCAAAACCCAAACGTCATGAAAGTCTTCGGTGACGTTTGAGACAATACGATCTTCGACGACATCCATAAACCGAGGACTGAAAGTCTCGGTAGGGTATCAGAGGTCCCAGGTATGATATACCGCTTATCGTCATGAACTCTCAGAGCAATTTCCGTCTCGCGAATGGTGTAGACCTTATGCAATTTTGATCGAATGCACATTTGACTATGCTCCATTTCAACTTCTTCCTTCGAGCATTGCGCATAATCGTCAAACGTGATTGTCCTAGCCACAACGCTACTCTTGACGCCTTTAACTTTTTTCGTGTCCTTCTTACCCTTGACACGTGTCGCGTACATTTTCGATCGAAGTCCAATAAATTCGGTCATAATTGCTCCATTACATTCGTAATTCATGAGACCGGGTACCTTTTTGTTGACGAGCGGTATACCATATCCATTGTCCGCTGAATAATCGCTTGCATCGAATTTTGAAATGTCGCGCTTCATGTTGGCATATATATATAATCGCTCTCAATGTCATATATGAGACTATCCGTATCGGTATATATGACTTTACATTTATCTCGATACAGAGGTACCATAGACTCGTGATGAAATCCATACGAGCACGTTTCGCATATGACGAGTATGTACATACCCACATATATCGGCTTGTTGAATTTCACCTCGAGATTGCGCAATTCCACGGCAACGAGGTTTTCCGAAAAAACACTTGGGCTGCGGAAGTTTGGCTTCGCAATCATTGCCTCTGCGCCATATCTGTCCTCCCAATTTGTTAACAGCTTTACATCTATACGATTGCGCACATTCTCCATCATTCTGCCAAAGCCCGCATTATTCAGTAATTTGAATAAATTCTTTTCGAAATCGTATTTAGCAAGTGTTCGAAACTGGGTATTTAACTCGATATATGAACGCAGCCATAGGGATTGTGTAAACTGTAGGACTCTATGGATTTTCATGCGGCAAAGTCCATGGCGTAAGCACTGTTGTAAATTCCGGTAGTGTATGATGTAGCGCTTTTTATTGCAGACGGTTGCTAACAGCTTTTCTTCCCGCTTACCCGGCGGTTTTTGACGTATTGGATAAAACGGCAGGTCTTTGTGCGCATCATGTAGACATTGGGGATATTGCAAGTCGACTTCAAGGATGGAGCCTATAGGTGAGTCTAGCGCGATGCATGATGGATCAAAATTGGACACGTCGGTGACTCATCGAAAATCTGCATATGGTAACGGTTGACACACTGCCCATCCATACAAATTGTTGACATCAAAATGCATCAAGTATGATGATGCTTTCGATGGATCAACCGACTCCATATACTTGTTATTAGCGTGTGCATATCCGTTTGAGCATTGACTCAGACCACCGCGTATACTCCGCTCAACGAATAAAACCATATCGATGTCAGTTAGTAATTCAAACTTGACTGCAATGTGTAGTAATACGCGGGATGTAGGCCATAGCTCTCAGCGCATGTACTTCGAAAGTTTTCGAAAATGTCCGCTAATAACAAGACATCTGTCTTCAGGTACAAATCGCTATAGTTACCCAGCGTTCAAATGGAGAACCGCTCCCAAACGTTCTCAGCATGTGCGTACCCGCTCTCGGATACTGCAGCATCTGTCAGGGAACTGTCAAATGCGTCACGTGGTGGTAGGCAATTGTCGTCTAACTTGGTCACGTCATCATTATATTCATAAGGGAACACCCCCTTTCGCGTCAGCAAATTGAAATCGTCTGTCGAGAGAGTTGGGAATTGCGCGCGTAAAATTTTGAGTTTGTCCTCGGTCAAGTAGGATGCTAATTCGTCGAGACTGGTGTTGAGGAATTTGTATGAGTCGATGAGTCGATAAACGCAATTGGATCCCGTGTTTTGATTCGTCTTCAATTTCAACATGCTTCGTAAAGGAGATGTATTTCTCCTTTTTGATTGGAAGCACATTGGTTTTTCGTTCGAACTCTGTGGCTACTTCCTTGATTAAAAAATGTGCATCATAACGAAATAAATTGTGGAAAACTACTGTAATGAAAAATGACTGTTTGTAATTTAAGTTGCAGTTGGAATGGGCAGGGCCTCTATAGCGCCCAGTCCGATGGCAATGATCTCGAACGCGTGATCTTCTTGCGCAAATGGTTTTTTTTAGATATGTGGCATTGAGTCGCTGCTAGAAAACTAGCCCACTCACTCAGTGTTAAATATACCATCGGTACGTTATCACAGAAAATTTATTTTATATGCAGTGCTAGATTTTTTAGTTCTTCGACAAACCATAATACACAATCGGCACTGCGACGCGAGGGATATGAAGATAATGAATCGTCATGTGAACAATACACGTAATATCCGATACTAAACACTTTATGGAATTATACTTATCTTACGCTAGGTTCTCCCCATCGGCCTTTGCCAGCACATACTCTAAATCAGTATACACAATGAGAAGATGTCGCTCTTTCCGGGTAAAGTTGCTGAACTGGAGCCACTTATTGGTGTCGTTTGGTAGTCGGATCGCACAGTCATTTATTACTCCACAATCGACCTCATGTGATTGCAATTTTTCCTCTGATCCGAAGTAGTGCAAACACCTACAAAAAAGATTGTTTTGTTTTATTCATCCAGCATATATAATTACCTATATATATATATATATGTATATATATATATATATATATATATATATATATATATATATATATATATATATATATATATATATATATATATATATATATTATGGTAACCACACACCGATCGCATATATATATATTGTATGCCCCTTTTTGCTCTTTGCGTTATCGTTGGATTTGACGTTAATCACAGCCCTCTTCATAATTATTTCCCGCGGCAATTATATGGAGCACCCACCACGCATCGGATTATACTTATTCACATTCATCGTGAGGTTAAATATTTTCCGCAGAGCCCAACTACTATCTCGTTCTTGAAATTTGTCGAGAGAGGTTAAAGTGGGCTCTGCAACACGCTGTTCATACCACTCCCTCCAATCGCTTGTGCTATATCGTTCACAATTTCGCGTGTTGACATTTTTATTGGCATGTTTGTCAGCACTCGCGAATTCACCATTGAACACACTATTAACTTTAATACTGTTGTGCTTGTCGATAATATTTAGTACATGTTTAAGCAGTAGGTCGCGAGCATCGTTAAGAAAATCTTTTGGCTTGATGTGGCTGGGATTGATGATGGAACCGATCAATATTCGACTCTCGAACAATGTTTTCATCTCCCGCCAGGTTAACTCACGATCACCATGTCCTGCGCCCGTGCGAATGAAACGACCCCGCACAGAATTCCTCAATCCTTCCAGACGCGCTATTTGGGCTATCAGCGAGTGTTGGTGTCCAATTAATAATCGCGGGCGCTTAATCCGATTCTGCGTTTCCAGCGCTTCGATGAACTCGACGCATCGTTGCTCTCACGCAGCAAAATCTTCGACCGAGCGTAAAAGCACGGCTTGGTCATGCAAGATTTGTTCCATGTTGACGAGTACGAAAAACTTCCACCATGTTAACAGACTGACTGCTTCATGCAAAGTGCGGTCAGATTTGAGGGGGGCGGATAATTAAAAAGGCTCTTCCTTCGGGGAAAAAACAATTCGGCTCTCTCTTTTTCTCTCTCTCTCTCTCTCTCTCTCTCTCTCGGGGAAAACATCAGAGTTTTCCGATAACGCGTTGGTGTAGATTGCTCGAGGAATTTGAGGCAAAAAACAGGAAGTCGGGATGCATCGGGTCAAAAGATTTTATGGGTCCTGCAGCTTAAGTGGTCCATCGGCGCCATCGGCCCTTGACGATAGATCCCTATAGTTTATAGTTTTTCCAAGAAATCCTGACTTGTCGAGACCTGTCTGAAGTATTGCCGAGATTGGTGGTGGGTGGACTCGCATGCAAACATCTTGACATTATCTTTCGGAATGAACCCGAGACCTCGATGAGACTTTTCAAGAGTGCAGCTGCGCTCAAGTGGTCCATCCGCGTTCGCAGCTTTTGATCCCTAATGATTATAGTTTTTCCAAGGAACCTGTCAGGACCTGCCTCAAGTGTCGGCGAGCTTTGAGACGGGCGGATGCAATTGACATTTTCTTTCGGAATGGAACTAGATGCATGTCATAAATATTGGGCTTTGAAAGGCCGCCCTTCATGTGGCACCTACCTAGCGTTTTCATATTACTGAACATTTTCCTACCCATATATGGTTGTCACACATGAACATACACACACACACACATACACGCGCGCGCGCGCGCACGCACTCACGCATGCACGCACTTACGCATGCACGCACTAACCATGCACGCACGCACGCACGCACGCACTCACATAAACACTCATCGACGGCGGCTTTCCCGCCAGTCGCTCTTCGGACCACGTGGCTAGCCCCGCCCCCCTCCACAGAGGTCCCGGACATCCTCCTCCGTGACGGCACATACTCTCGCTGGAATTAAAATCGGCCTCGCCCTTCTACTATGGATCTTCTCAACTCTGCCACGGGAGGGTGATCGTCGGTCGGTGATTTCGGTGTGAAAGGTGACCGGAAAATGTTCTATAGCGTCCGCGTTGTTGAAAAGTTCCGCCGGGTAATCATGTAGCGGGTGCCCGCTACATGCCATGACAGAAAAATGTTAACGAACTATTTGTAGGTATTAGAATGACGAACAATTTGGCGCGTCGGAAATTAAAATCGATTAATTAGTTCTTCTGCAAAGTAATGAAAAACCAGTTCAAATGGGCATTCCTTCAATAACTAATTATTAACGAAGTAATGCATGTACAGCTTTGAAAATCTCGGAAAACATGTCTCTTAGTGTACTGTTATAGCCGAAACTTGTAGTTGAGGCTAGAACAAGAGATTCACAATGCATCTAGACATTCGAGATTGTGAATCTCCGTTTACAACTATTTAATAATTGATTGGGTATGCTATTAAAGCGCTTGGCGCACCTATCTGGTCCAGGGCAAATAAGGTTAAGAGGAATAAATGCGCATCAGTTCTTCCTGCGATACTCCCGGCATATATTTGGATATAAAAACGTTACAATTTTGGTTCTCTCGCAGTCGACTACTTATTTCTTATGGAATACAAACGTGACCTAGAATATTACGGAAGTGGGTTAGTTACTTACAGGTGAGTGTCCCGGTGGAAATGTGAGGCGTGCTTGCGCTGCGCGTTTGGTCTCCTCGAAGACAGTGCGTATCAAGCGTCGATGCTGACACACACTCACGAACATAAAACGATCGGTGGACTCGAAAATATAAATCAAGTTGGTTTATTTTAGAGATTTACGTAGCGAAAACAATGACTTTTATTCGTTGTTTTTGTTGAGTTCCTTTCGTGTTCTTGTAGCGATGAGCCGCTGCACCTCAGTGCCGCACTATCCCTCAGGTAGTGATATTTGATCGCGAAAGATCGAAATCGCGGACTCGGGAATGAAGTTACAAGGAAATGGGACGGACTCGACACACAGAGAGGAGTACTCTGCGGAGCTTCGCTCTATCCTCAGATTCGCGAAAGAGTAACGTGAATTATTTCAACTCGATGGTGGGTTGTCTCTAAATTTTTGTACCAATCAGCAATTTTACTTGTCTCGAAGTGACGAATTTCGAAATGAGTCCGGCTGAGCGAGTTTCCGTGTTCTCGCTGGAGTTCGTTGGCGTACAAGTTGCTGAATAGGTCGTCAGCATTGTGGGGAAATAGGAATTCCGATTGCCCTAAATATTCTGGGTTCCGCAATGTGAGGTGTCGCAAGTTAAAGGAATGTGGGATTTCCGAACGTAAAGTATAGTTTGTACACGTATTAAGATTATCCTATTGAAAATAAGATACGGATGTAATACCCCCTTCATTAGATGGAAGCTCGGGGATGAAGTTCGGAACCTTCAAGTGACTCGTCCTGGAGTCGGTTTTAGCGCGGTGACATACCGTTACGTCACCAGGGAAATTCTCGGCCTGTAGGCCGTTCTTGTGACCTTCTGGATTACAGGAGCAGGTCGGCTCGGTTGCGGAGGCGGCTGGCACAAGATGATCTTAGGGATGTCGACACGGATGTCGCGTCTTACGACATGCGATGAGAATTGTGGGGAGGCTGCTCCGCAAGGCGTATAAGGCCAGCCCCATGACCGTTAGGACGGAAAGTCCGACGTCGCTGAACGCCCAGGTCTGAGTGTCATGGTACCACCTTTTCGCCTTTTCCTTCTGGATCAGATCTTCAAGATGGGTTTCGACGGAATTCAAACTCACATCGGATTGTTGAAGTTGCCCCTTGAGCGAGTATTTGCTCGCGGAAAGAAGCAATGGGGCTACTTCCTCGTGCCTTCCTGACACCTCGGGAGCAAGCTGGCTGATGTTCAGTGCCGTGGGTGGTAGATAGAGGTGGTGGATGGATGTCGACACGGAGTCTGAAGGTAGCAATGTGGCGTGTATTGTGTATGCGGTACATCCTGGGTTTAATTGTAGGATCCCTGCCCCTTGAACGGTGACGGTCTTCCTGGTACCATCCTGGCATTGGATCCTGATAACTTCAGAGCTTTCTAGAGAATATAGCCAACTATGAGTGTTCTCCAAATATGTCCACTGGGGTTGATGATCCCGCGTTAGCCGGATGTCGCAATTTTTCAAGGCTTCCGCCGTGGGTGATATAAGAAGGTGTGCTTCGCATGTGTTGGTATCATGCACATTTGAGAGGGCGGCCTTGAGGGCGAAGGCATGTTTCGAGGAGATGGTAGCAACCCTTGTCACATCCGGAAGGGATGAGAGCATAATATTTTCGTTTCCTTCTTTGTTGCCTACGCCTAGCGCAATAGCACGGGATGAGGGTAAAAAGGGGTAGTGCGTGGGAAAGAGTAGAATTAAGGAATTGACACGATGTTTCGAAATTGAGGGATAATTCGACAGACTTGGTGTACGATTGACACTATGTTGTTTATTGTACGATTACTAGACGGTTTGAAGCGATCAGGTTTACGATGAATGATACAAAAAGAAAAGGCAAAGTTTGCTTACATTCGTTGTGTTTGACACTCGGTCGTTCGCTCGCTCACTCGCGTGGATGTTTGTTGTCGCTCGCGTTACAAGGGTCTTCGCTCTTGGCCTGGTGCGCTCGCTGGTACAATTGCTGGTAAGACGCTCGCAGGATTTTAGGCTGGTCGTGTGTATACACGACGTGTTTACTACGACGACACTACGCGTAGATAGAAATATCAACGGCGCGCAAGGTCGATGAATTGAGATTGATATTCACGGACCAATGATAGAAATTATACAAGTGTAAATAAAACTTTTGTGACTCGAAAAATGAATACGGTTCGTATGAAGGATAATCGGAGATATTCGTTAGGCTTCTGGGTTAAGACTTGATAGAAGAAGTTGATTCGATGTTGGTTGACGGAAGACTAAGATTGAATTTGATGAAGATTGTTGGGAGACTGAGATTTAGACTTGATAGAAGAACTTGAGTCGATGATAGTTGACGGGCGACTGCTTCGACCTTTTGCACACTGACCCTTCTTGGTTCGCATGCGAATTTTTCGAGTGCGTGGGAGACAATCTTTGGTTTCTCTTCTTAGAAATAATGGCGCTGATGGAAGGGGAAATTTCGCTTTGTTAACGGAACGTGCATGAGGTGTGTGGTCGAAATTTGCGCTAAGTCGTTCGCGATATCGCGGCGACCGTTTGATTCGGACAGCCCGGAAGTTTTCATACCCCGCTCTGGTTAGCGGGTCGAATCATGCAGACTTCTCTTTGTTCCCATGCGGATGACTAGCGTAAAGTTTTTGGAGTGAGTGCCTGTTTGATTTTTTGAGCTGCGGCTTTTCGTGGAATATTTGCCTGAGATCGTGTTCTTGTTGAAAGCCAATGTGATAGGAAAAGTCAATGACTGTGGCGGTGCTGTTATCGTGTATACATCGCTATGATTTGAATATGCTCGCGGAACGTACGCAAGTTCCGTTTAATGCTGTTACGCGTCTTATTCTTAGATTTATACATTGCATACGCTTCTGACGGCAAATGAGGATATTGGGAATAACCGAGATGAAAAAAACCTAGATGAGAGAAGGGACATTCGCTAGGATGTAACACCCTTGAGATATTCTTCATCAAAGGCGAAGTATTGGCCTTGTTCGTTGGACATGGCAATATGAGGTTGCCGAGGTTCAATGTAAGCGGCACCCGTTGAAGTTCCGAGGTAATCTTACGGTTTTAGGCACGGGTAGAAGCGGTACACCTGAAAGGGTTTGGCCTCCAGAAGCGGTATCGTCAAGCTGACGATAAGTTGGCCATGGTGATATTTGGTTCTAAGATGGCCAATGCTAGAAATGTCAACCGCGTGTAGATCATTTAAGGCGATGGGGAACTCGGTGGATGTCGTACTGTGGACTCGGCCCACTGCTTACTTGAGCTGTTCGATGGAAAGCAGGCTCGGATGGAGAATACCGCATTGAGTGTCACGTATGGCGTCGATTATCTCGCGGAGTTTGTGGTTAGAACCATCGATGGTATCTATCATGAGAGTGGCGAACCCCATTAAGTGGACGGCGTACTCCAGGTTTCGAATTTCATTTTATTCCCTCTGTAGACCTTTCTGCAATTGCGTCGTGACGTTGGCAAGTTCCCACATGTTGTGTTGTGTAAAGTCAATCATGTAATCTGGGTGCGTATCGATTCTTTCGACAGGCGGGAACGCAGACATCGGTCGCGAAATTTTCCCGTATAAGAGCTCATAAGGTGTAAAGTTGGTCCCAGCGTGCACCGAGGTGTTGCACGCATGCATTGCGAAGGGCAACAATTCATCCCAGTTGTCAAAGCGGTTGTGGAAAGCTCTCAGATACTCAGCTAGGACGTCGTGACTACGTTCAAGCGATCCGTTTGATTGAGGGCGGTAAGCGGTAGTGGTCACTCTTTGAATTTGGAAAATCTGGGCGAATTGTCCAAAAAGGTTACTGGTGAATGCGGTGCCACGATCAGTAAGAATGCTCTTGGGAGGGCCATACAGGGCGATCCAGTTTTTAGAAAGCGCTAGCGCCAACGTTTCGGCTTTGATATTTGGGACGGGTATAGCCGCACAGAATTTTGAAAAATTGTCCTGAATAGTGAGGATTTGTCGCTTACCATTAAGTGAAATTTTAAGCGGGCCGACGGTGTCAAGAGCGATTTTTTCAAACGGTTCTGATGGGGTGTCCGTGATCAACATTGGTTCCCGAGTTTTTATTCGCACCAATTTTTCCTTCTGACAAACTTTGCATTGTCGAACAAGGCTTTCGGTTTCCTCTTTCATTCCCTTCCATTGGTAACGTTCTCTTAGCCGCCGATATGTCTTGATGATGCCTTTGTGTCCCCCGGGTAGGCTTTCATGGGCCTCTCGGGTTATATCTTCCCGCTGTTTTTGCGGGGGTTCGTGTATAACGAGACTGGTGCAGATATAGATGGTGATAAGAACATAATGGAAAGTACACTCTAACAGCTCCTTAAGTGTGTCATAGGGCAAACCTTCGAGGTTATCGCCAGGATGTGAGATGCGTAATGAACGGACCGAGTAGCGCTCAACGGCAATGCGTAGATTCTGCATTACCGTTGCAATATCCGCAAAACCGGGCTTGTCAAAATTATGTGGTTTGCCGATGGCGCTCAGGACTTTAAACTTCCCTTTCGATGTTACGACAATGTGTCCCATTTTGAGGTTTTGACTACGGAGATTTTATATGTCGATTTTTCCGAGGTCGGATAGCAACTTTCCGATGGTGTTTAGAGAGTTGCAATCAACGCTGATAAAGTGGGCTACATTATCCTTGTCGTAGGTCAAACCTTCTCGACAAAGTTTGACTATACAGTCAGTGATCTTATTTGATGGTAGTTTTGCAAGTATCGGTGTCTGACTGAGCTTCTCCGGATTCCTGTGAATCCACATCGAGGTAGGGAGTGGGAGAGTCTCTAAGTTCGTACTGTTTCGACCCACTAAACGGTAGTAATGGCGTGGGTTGTGGCAAAATTTGGTGTTGACTCTCCATGACGGGGAGCCCTCGAATGATTGTGGAGGAGCTCCGGAAAGGATTCGACTGAGCCATAGGCTTATACGCAGGTAATGGCGTTGGCATTGTTGATTTCCGGGTAGGAGGAATAATGGCTGATGTTTCCGTAGGGACCGCTCCGCAATGGTTTTCCGAGGTTCCCCCGTCGGTTTCGTGTTCTCTAAGAGCGCTGCTGAGATCCCGAATGCAGCGGTACCCCTTTTCTATGAGGCCGGGTAGGTCTTCCGCCGATGATGGACAGTTTTCAATGTTGATGATTTCGTCTGGTTCCTCACGCGCTCGAAGGGATTCGTCGAACTGTTAAAAATATTTTCTCAAGTCTTCTAAAAATCGGGTGGATGGTTCACCGGCGGCTAACCTCTCTGTAGGCTCCGTAAGCGGTTTTTCTGGGGTCAGCGTCCTATCAGTAACAGTTTCTGCTTCGGTCTCACTCTCATCCGAAACCGGCGGGGCGATCTCGACTATAGGGTGAGAGGTCGATGCCGTTGAGTTTTGCTCAGGCTCTGATACGAATACGTCGTCACAGAGCGGCTCTGCGGCTCGCAAATCGTCAGGTCGTTCCGAATTGATGGTGGACTTCCGCGGCTGGGTGTCATACTACGATGAGTGACCCGGATTGGAGGAACAGCGTCAGTAGAGGACTCATCGCTGTGATCTTCAGACTCCGGTTCTTTATAGGTGACGCGCCTCGCGGCAGGCCTCACCTCGTTTCGACATTTTACTCGGGCCGCAACAGAGCTCGTATTTCGTACCGTGGAAGGTTTCGTTGACTGTCCTTTGTTCAGTGGGCAATTGTGAACGGGTCGCTTTAGGAGAAAGACCGTTGACGCTGGGCCGTCTCTTGTGCGAGGTTTTGTCCCCGACGAATTCGTGGGGAAGGCCATGACCGTGAGGACGGTTGAAATTGGGTTGCGAGAGAGTGCGTCGACATTCTGATTTAGTTTGCCCGGTTTGTATTCGGCAATAAAATGGTAATCGCCTACCTCTGCTTTCCAGCGAGCTCTTCGGCTAGACTGGTCTGTCATGTTATGCAGCCATGCCACAACTTGGTTATCTGTGACCAGAGTAAATAGCCGTCCGTACAAGTACGGCCGGAAATATCTAATCGCCCAGGTAGCCGCTAAGAATTCCTTGTCGTTACTATGATATTTCTTTTCAGCTGGGTTTAACGTCTGTGACGCGTAGGCTATCGGTCGTTCTTGGCCGTCAATTACTTGACTCGGCACCGCGCCGAGACCCGCATCTGAAGCGCCGGTGGCGAGGACGAAGGGCTGACTGAAGTCCGGGTATTGAAGGACTGGTTTCTTGCAAAGAGCTTCGCGGATTTCATCGAATCTTTTCTACTCCGATTCTGTCCAGACGATTTTTTTGTCCTTTCTTAAAAGGTCGCTTAACGGTCTGGCCTTGCTGGCGAAGTCCTTGATGAAACGTCGATAATAGTTGGCGAATCCATGAAATTGCTGTACCTCTTTTACGATGACAGGAGTGGGGTACTTCCGGACTGCCTCGATCTTCATCGGGTCTGGTCGGACACCATCGCAAGAAATAATGTGGTCCAGATAGGTTATGTCCGTGCGAAGAAACTGGCACTTCTCTGTTTGGAGCGTCAGGTTGTACTGCTGGAGACGGAGGAGGAGATTGCTCAGCCGTCTTCCGTGCTCCTCTAGGGTGGGGGCGTAGATAATAATGTCATCAAGGTATACGAATAATTCGTAACCGTTGAGTCCCGTCAAGGCCAAGTTCATGTGACGTTGGAATACCGGGGGGCTGTGTCGCAAACCAAAAGGGAGCACTGCAAATTCGTAATGGCCCTCAGGAGTGGAAAAGGCGGTCTTCGGACGATCTTTCGGATCAATTGCGATCTGATGAAACCCGCTGGCCAAATCGAACATGCTAAAATATTTGGCACCTCCCAGTTGGTCCACTATATCCGTAATGTTTGGGAGCGGATACGCGTCCGGTAATGTCTTCTCGTTGAGAGCACGGTAATCGATAACGACTCGCCATTTTTGATTACCATTAGCGTCTGCCTTTTTAGGTACTATCCAAAATGGTGAGTTGTAGGGTGAAATACTCGGTTGTATCTTTCCTTCGTGGAGCAGTTTGTCCATCTGGCGTTGGATTTCCTCCTTGTCGACCATGGGATACCGAGATTGCCGTGTGTTCACTGGTAGGTCATCGGTAGTAGGAATTGTGCAAGTCATCAATGTCAAGTGGTCTAGTTTATCCCCCGGAAGGTGGAAACGATCAGGAAAGGTGGCTACTGATGAACGAACATGTTCTGTCTCCTCGTCGCCGAGATACTCCAGTTTCAGTAGTTCTAAGATGACGGTGACGCGATCCTTGCCGACAATGACACTTTCGTTTAGAGAATCCGAATCTGAAATTTCTTCAGGCGGTCCCCGATATTCGAACGGTATTAAGTGCTGCGGTGGTATCGCCATCTCGATATCTTCCTCGGTCGTGTTGATAGCCATGACGTAACAGCTATTATTTTGGTTGGTGACAGCTTCGCCCATGGAAATACCGGTGTCAGTTATTAATCGCAGGAGGTATCCCTCGTGTAAGGTGGTGGATTTTAAATTGACTTTGATAGGTTGGCGTGTGCGAGCCGGGAGAATTACACTGACGGAGTCGTTTAGCCAGCGTTTCTGGATCGGTAGTGCTAGCAGTGAAAACGCGAGCATGCCGTTTTTCGAGTTCCGAGACAAACATGATTGGTTTGATTGGTCGGCTGGCTATTAGTAGGGCATTATGAAAGTAGGAAACTTCGCCTTGTTCTTGTACCAGATATTCTTCCCCTAATATGCCTACCCCCGGCGATGTGGCGACTTGAAGACGTAAAATCGTACGGGGCTTTCGAATATCCTCACTATCGCCGTGCCGATCGCCGTTAGTAATTCTTAGTCTGAAATGCCCAATACCCCTACCCCATCATCCGTATTGATCAGAGTATTTCCGCAAAGAGCTTTGACTTCAATCATATTAATTACCGCACCGCTATCAACCAAAAATCTCGCCTTTTTGTTGTTCAATTCCGAAGCTGGCATTTCTACCACAGCTTTCGGTTGTCGGGAATTTTTTCGCAAATTCACCGTTACTATTGGAAGCTCACAGCGGTCGTCGGACGCGAATTTTGCTGAACAGCCGTCGACGCGTCGCTCAGACGGCTAGGATTCCCGTTTAAAACTACCTCTTTGGGATCGGTGTTTCTTTTGGGCGGAGGAGTATTGTCTCTACGACTTGGAGAATTTCGCGATGATTCCGGCGTGTCCCTGTCGTGGGATGAGCTTCTGCCACCTCCGTAAGAGCGCGAGTATGACTCTCAGTAGTTGGACCGATTGTTTCTCTTTAATATGCTCCTAGGTGGACTGCGACTTTTGTCTCGTGGGGTCGAGTCTCTTATATCTATCTCGTATCTATCGTATCGTCCGCGGGATCTACAAGGGCAAATTTTGCAATCCGGGCAAAGCGCTCCCTCAATAGAGGCTGCGTATGCACGGCGGTATGGCGAGTCATCTCGACCGTCACGGTAGCATCGACATTCGTCTTCAGAAGAGTCATCCCTGCGATAATACGTTCGTCGCGGGTCTGCGTAATGATGGAACGGATTTACCCGATTTCGCGAACGCCGTGTCCGTTTCTCGTCTTTGTACGCGACTTCGAAAGCAGCCTGCAGGGTGTCGGGATCTCAACTATGAACGTAAGCTCTTATAGCGTCGGGCAAGCCGTCAATATAAACATCGAGTGCCCCAGCTTCTAGTCTTTTTTTTGTCAATTAGGCATTTTTGTTGCCCTCATTTTCTTCGACTTCGCTGATTGCTCGTCGAATGTGACGCTGAAGGCGTGAATGAAAATCCGACACGTCTTCGTCATTTCTCATGCGTGCATCAAGGAGTCGACTGCGATAATAATCATAATCCTTGTCAGGAGAGAATTTTTTTTAAGGCACTTGAGTACCTGTTTAGAGTAATCAAATGATTTCCCTTCTACATGGGCTCGGGCCCTGCCTCTGAGCTTCGCTAAGATCCCGTTAATAAGTCTGATTACCGCTCCTGCAGGAAGACCTTGTTGCGAAGCTTTTATTACCGTTTCATAGTCGGACAATTTCCAATTCATACCGTCATATCGGGGAATTTTATCTAAAGCATCCTTAACTGTGAGATAATCTAAGTATGCTGAATTATCTAGCATGCTCTGATTTCAAGCGGTGTTATGCCTTGAGGCATGGCTTGAAGCATGGTTGAGTCAGAGGGCATGATCAAAATTATAAATTTAATATAAATATAATGAGGTAAATCGAATTGAGTGCACGTTGAAGCTGATTTGAATTTACTATAATCGCATTGAAATTTTATAGAGACATTTTTTGTTTCGAAAGACCAAGATAGTGATAGTATCCCACCGCTGCCACCAATTTGTTATAGCCGAAACTTGTAGTTGAGGCTAGAACAAGAGATTCACAACGCATCTAGACATTCGGGATTGTGAACCTCCGTTTACAACTATTTAATAATTGATTAGGTATGCTATTAAAGCGCTTGGCGCATCTATCTGGTCCAGGGCAAATAAGGTTAAGGGGAATGAATAAGCATCAGTTCTTCCTGCGATACTCCCGGCATATATTTGGATATAAAAAAGTTACAATTTTTGTTCTCTCGCAGTTGACTACTTATTTCTTATGGAATACAAACGTGACATAGAATATTACGGAAGTGGGTTAGTGAATTACAGGTGAGTGTCCCGCTGGAAATGTGAAGCGTGCTTACGCTGCGCGTTTGGTCTCCTCGAAGACAGTGCGTATCAGGCGTCGATGCTGACACACACTCACGAACACAAAACGCTCGGTAGACTCGAAAATATAAATCAAGCTGGTTTATTTTAGAGATTTACGTAGCGAAAACAATGACTTTTATTCGTTGTTTTTATTGAGTTCCTTTCGTGTTCTTGTAGCGATGAGCCGCTGCACGTCAGTGCCGCACTATCCCTCAGGCAGTGATACTTGATCGCGAAAGATCGAAGTCGCGGGCTCGGGAATGAACCTACAAGGACACGGGACGGACTCGACACACAGAGAAGAGTACTCTGCGGAGCTCCGCTCTATCCTCAGATTCGCGAAAGATTAACGTAAATTATTGCAAGTCGATGGTGGGTTGCCTTTAAATTCTTGTGCCAATCAGCAATTTTACTTGTCTCGAAGTGACGAATTTTGAAATGAGTCCGCCTGAGCGGGTTCCCGTGTTCTCGCTGGAGTTCGTTCGCGTTACTAGTTGCTGAATAGGTCGTCAGCATTGTGGGGAATAGGAATTCCAATTGCTCTAAATATTCTGGGTTCCGCAATGTGAGGTGTCGCAAGTTAAAGGAATGTAGGATTTCCGAACGTAAGGTATAGTTTGTACACGTTTTAAGATGAACCTATTGAAAATACAATACGGATGTAACAGTACTAAAGAAAAGTTATTTGTTATAAAAAAACCGAATTTTTTGCAAGGAATTTCCGGACTGGTAAATTATCGTAGAACAATTTAATTAGCGGCATTTTAATCCAGAAGGGTCCTACTGTCATGTACACTTTGGGGCGAAAGGATTTTTTATAATTAAGTGGGTGAAAAATAGCTCCAAAAAGAGGATACGTTTTTCAGTTATAAATTCTGCCGCTAATTTTTATGTTACAGAGTCGAGATTAGCATAATTCGAAAGCTGTTATCTTTACACGAATTTACAACAACAACAAAATTGCTGAAAGTCAATTTGGGGGATTTTCATAACCGTATTTTTAAGAAAACATTGTTAATATTTAAGTGGCAATATTACATATTTGAATCTTTGTAAAACTGGTAGAAAGAAACAACAAATGTGTCCGAATATCCATCTTCTTTGCGTTGATATGGTTTGTTTGAGTATTGTTCATAACGTTTTCTTGTAATAGATAAGCCATCTTAACATGTAAAAACGTTCAGTAATTATTTCAAACACTATGTCCCTTTTTTATTCAATTTTTCCCCAAAACGAAATGACGCGTGCTCCAATAACAATATATTTTGATAGATTTTTCTTTTTTTGGATACAGTAATTGAGGAACGTTACGACAATACAATCGAATTCGGATGAAATAAAAAAATGTATGAGCTAACGGTGAACAAAAAAAAATGACGCAAAGATATTTCGCATTTTGTTCGTGAATTAACCGCAAAAATAAGTAGCACATTCATGAGTGATTTCTTTGGAAATTGTATGGCAGTTAATATGAGTCTTTCTCTATACAGTGTCCAATTTTTAGCCCTCTATAAGAACGGTTCATGCAATCATTGTTGAAAAAAAAATGATCTCCCCCTCCCCCCTAATTGCCTTTCAGCAATTTTTGTTGTTGTAAATTAGTGTAAAAATATCCGCTTTCGAATGATGCTAATCTCGACACTGTAAAATGAAAATTGGCGGCGGAATTCCATTTGTTTATAACTGAAAAACGTATCCTCTTTTTGGAGCCATTTTCACCCACTTAATTATGAAAAATCCTCTTGCCCCTAAGTGTACATGACAGTAGGACGCTTCTCGATTAAAATGCCGCTAATAAAATTATTCTACGATATATTTCCAACCCGGAAATGCCTTGCAAAAAAAATCGGTTTTTTTATAACAAATAACTTTTCTCGCAAAGTATTTATCCGATCGAGCCCCAGTTTTGCACACTTCTTCAGTACACTAAGAGACATGTTTTCCGAGATTTTCAAAGCTGTACATGCATTATTGCGTTAATAATTAGTTATTGAAGGAATGTCCATTTTCGCTGGTTTTTATTACTTTGCAGGAGAACTAATTAATCGATTTTAATTTCCGACGCGCCAAATTGTCCGTCTTTCTAATACCTACAAATAGTTCGTTTACTTTTTTTCTGTCAAATTGACGGTTTCGTCGCTATCGCTCAAAAACCTTGTTTCGCCAACATTGAACGCGTGGGAATAATAATCACGTACACATCGAATGTTGACAAATAGTAGGTTTTCATCTGGGCTATCAACCCTACAAGGATATCCAGGTCCCGTACTGCCTAGAGGCGAGTCATGCAAAAACGACCCATTTCCTGGACTAAGGCCGGTGGGACGAGAGAGGAGAAGGCAAGACGAGCTCAACGTTGATTGGGGTTGTGTGCAGGTCCCGGTCGCGTGCACGTGTGACGAGTCCTTCAAAATGTCGTTCCCGTGGGTAACGCGAACATCATTTTTTCGTTTATTATATCACGGTGAGAAAATGAAGAATAGGAAGACCGAGACTTCTCCATTCGATTCAGATTATTTTCATTTTTTCCCGCTACTTTGTGTCGTCTGACGATTCCCCCTCTCTATCATCCCCTACAGGGCTGCGACCAAGCCGGCTATGCCCGTCCTCCCTTCCTCTGTCCCGACGAGCCGATTTTCGACTGGCATCCTTTATAAATCGTCGGAAAGGACGAGAACGGGGTTCTGCGGCCTCGCGGATTCTCCCCTCGCCACTCTTCGTTTTTTTGGTCACAATATATACAGTCGAACTCAGAAGGTTCTTCTTTTTTGGATGTCGGTTAAAAATACTGTACGCAGTCTCAATATCAATAAAGTGACGATTAAATCGAGCGTGGGGATTTATGCTCTTTCGGCAACGACCTATCGACTCTACTCGCAGCATACTAAAAGGATTAAAGTGAATTCGTTACATCTAACAACACATGGTTGGAAACGCGATCATAAACATGCAGACGAAATATCGTTAGGGTTCATACGCCTACTCAATTCTTAGCTGTGACAGGGTGGGGTCCGATGACAATGGCTTTTAATTGTTTATATGCTGAGCTTTTCGACATGATCAAATAGAATCCAATTTTGTTGCTTATTTTGCAGATAATTACCGATGTATTTACTAGTCGCTAATTAGTCAAGCAAAAGGAAGTACGCACGGATCGAAGAAAAAGTTTTTATTTTTTTCGGAGCCGTATCGGCGAAAAGCAGGGGACACGAATGGGCGAGAGGGAGGGGGGGGGGGGGGGGGGGGGGGGGGGGGGAAAGTCCATATCTACTTTATACACAATTTGATGCTCGCTTCAAGGTGGCGCGAAGGCAGCGTACCTGTGTAGGGAGGAGATAAAAGTCCACTTATTTATTTGTATCACGCACAGCGTGATAGAAATGAGTAAGTGTACTTTTACTCGAGGCTACCGAAGAGTCTGACGAGGGGAACACAGTCGGCATTCCGCACTAATTGCGAGGCATCAGCGCATTGCGAGCAATCGAACTAGGGAAGGGGCGAGGATTGCAGCGCAAGGTATTCTCAGCAACTGTATTTACGTATCTAACTTTCGGATTAATTCACCAAAACCGTACCGTCACCCCAAATGTTCAATCAAGAGCGATCTTCTCCAATGGTCTTTTTCATCGATAACATAAATATTTGAGGAATAAATATCAACCAAGTGTGGAAGGATTGTTTAATTGACCTGTTTCCATATTTAATACGACGATGCATCACTTCTAATTGAGTTGCCTCGAAAATAAAGAATGAATCTATGGATTTTTCGTTAGCTGAGATTGTCTGAGAGAGAAAAAGATATGAAATACCAATGCGTCGAGGTTTTTCGATATAATGCTCAACAGATGAGCTGGTATGGCATACCCTCCGTATAGCATATCATAACGGAGCAAAGGAACGTCTCGACGAATTTTCCACGTCCGCAGTACCGGTTACAAAGATCACAAGCCGTGGAGTAATTTTGTCGCAATCTCGATATGGTATGTTGCACAGTTCTTAGTGTGTGTCTCCGGCCTAGTTTAACGTTATACCGAGGATACTCGTAGAATAGTTCCTCGCTCAATTAGTTGACTCGTCGTCCTGTTGCAGCCCGCGTGAACGGGAAAACCGTTCTGCACGTGGTTCGAGAGAAGTCAGTGTTGACGCATCGTTCGCCGACCACTTTGACGCGCGCTTTCTTATCCCCGCAAATAATTTCGCGTAAGTACGTGGCAACCGTTCCGTCTTGAGCAACATGCGAGGACCAGTAATGAAGCATCACTTTTCCAAGGCCTCTTTAATTTTCATCCGTTATAATAACGTACGTCCAATAATGATAGAAAAATAAAAATATTGGTTTCGATTTCGGATTAAAACAACATTTTAACATTAGTAAAGCCCGGATGTCATGTCCATCTACAATTTTTAATCATTTTCATGGTGTAGACAAAATTGAATTTTATGTATTGTACTTTTGTGAAACTATTTATGGAAAATAAACACCATTTTTCTTGTTTTTGCAACAAACAGGTTAATGTCTTTATTTTTTCAAGAAGGATTTTAATCGTTTAAGAAGGATCGATGTGTCGTCATGATGGTTCCACTCGGATTTCTAGAAAAGCGTTTTTTTTACTGCGCATAGTCGGTTCTGTCGAATAGATAATTTTTCTCATCGATATCCATAGTCACAAACGGTGTATGAGTAACTGACCGAGACTGCTTTGTACTTCAACATCAATATGCGAACTAGGAAACATAATTGTATATATGTAGTAAAATAAAAAATATTTCCATTTTAATTTAAATCTTGTAGATAGTGAAACAACTGATAATGTTTTCAAGGGAACTTTTCATCACTTGGCGTTTTTTTTACTTGTTTATGAGGGTATTATTTGCTTCAAACATAGTTTGTTTTACGAATATTTGAACTGCAAAAATGGAAGTGCGTGCACCTACCTGGCAGGTCTGAAGTAATTGCCTTTTTTAGCAGTTTTCTTCTTTTTCCCTTGCCCACGGCGCGCCATTTTTGTACACGAAGGCGTCTCAAGTATTTTTTGCGGGACTCTTTTTCGTTCATTGCACTTGGTTTTTTATTACAATCTTGCCGAAATTATGCACACAGCAACTCACTTGTTTACTTTGATGGCCCCGAATAAAGTTAGGCGTACACGCATATTTGTGCTCGGGGTTTAGCTCATCCGGTAGACGTCTGCCGCAAATCCGGCATGCACTTCGAACGGTGAGCCTGATCTGCGACGGATGTCTACTGGATTAGCCAACCCCTGGAGCACGCATGGGAGAAGGCAAATTGATCAGGCCTCGATCAGGTAACCTGACCCGAGCCATGTGAGGACTGCGTTACGGTTCGCCCGATGTGGGCCTGATTAATGCTGCCTTTTTACATCTGTATCTGGGACGTACTGATCCGGTAGACATACGCCGCAGATCAGGCACGGACTTCGCACCATATGGCTGATCTACGCCGGATATCCACCGGATATGTGCATGACATGTACCTACCAGCCTGAGGAGGGCAAATTGTTGAGGGCCACGTCAGGCATCTGTAACGGCGCCCTAACATGGCCCTCGCAAGATTGGCTGATTCAGGCCTGATCAGTTTATCTTGATTACACCGGTTCTCTGGATTCACTGATCCAGTGAATGCCCGGCACAGATCAGGCGGGCACTTCTACGGTATTCCGGATGTATCTTGAAGCCTGTCTGGTCAGTGATACGGCTGCTGGAACAACATTTCTAGTCGGGGAATTTCATCAAACTTGAGCTACCCAGATTCGATGGAGCGCTCTCGTACGGTAGATGCACGCTTCGGTTCCCGTCGCGCCAAGTTGAGTCGCGTTCTTGGCTTCGCTCTCTCTCTTTCTCTCGCTCTCGTTGAGTCACACCCTCTAATCGTTCTCGCTCGCCTTTCGCATTCGCGTTAAAGTTCCGCATGGTTCCAATCGATTGGTTCCCGTAAAATAAAATGAAAAATATTTTTTATTTTACAGTGTCGTTCCCGTTTTACCGACCTGTTCATCCAATTTTTTGGTCCTACGGACCATTGATATCAGTGAAGATACCGGTGTCACGGAAAGTGACAGATTTCCTGAGCGACCGTGCATCTCCGCAACCCCCCCGCCGTGTGAGTGCATCCCGGACATAACGGTTATGATTCCAGTGAAACAAAAATCACGGAGAGCTTTGGTCGCCGTTGGAGGGTCAGGGTGGATCCCCCCTGACCCTAACCCCTCACATACCGCTTGAGAAACCCGGTCATACAAAATTCTTCGGCGTCCCCGGGATATTCGGTTGCACCAGCTCGGAAGCACGGCCTAAGGTGGCGGTTCTCGAACCTGAGCCCCCGAGGATACAGTTACTGTTCAAGTTTTCGAGGTTTCGAAAATCCTCGTAACAATATATATATATATATGCACACACACACTCATTACAAAAATTAAGGGAACAGTAACATTTCAAAAAAATTTCATTGATTTTTGAATAGCTGTAACTTCGCGAAAAATGGTCGTATCGTAAAAAAAAAAGGGAGTTTTAAAGCTTGAAATCTCTAGTTTACGAATCTCACCGGTATTTTTTTTAAAGCAACACGCTCTGCGTGAATCTAACAAATAGCGTGAGGGTAACACTTTCGATTTTTTTTTTCAATATCGTCCACGGGCTCATATTTTTTTTAAATCTTGATCAATACTGGGGTCATTTAGCCGGCTTTTTCTGCTTCAAAACGGTATTTTTTGGACCTCCGTACGACCATTTGTCGCTGAGATATCGGCGCTTAAAGAAAAAAGAAGCTTTTTCGTAGATCATCGAACGTGGCGACTTTGATTGGTTTTTGAACATTCGAGTCATGTAACTGTTCCACTTTTGAGTTTAGAGCTTTGAAAAAATATTGAAATATCGGTTTTTTACATAGATAGCATAAAGAATGTAAAAAAAAAAATTGGATGAATAGTTTCAGAGAAAAAGAATGACAAGTGGCTTATCAAGTTCATACGTCGTCTGGGGTTACATTGATAAGCCCCTCTTTTTATAATGTAACGGTTTCAGATTTGAGTCTAGAGCTTTGGGAAAAATATTGAAATATCGGTTTTTTACATAGAACGCACAGACAAAGTGAAAAAAATTGGTCGAACGGTTCAAAGAAAAAAAAAGTGGCTTAACAAGTGCACACTTCGTCTGAGGTTACGTTAATAGCCCAACTTTTTATAACTACTTTCAAAAGTAACCCCAAAAAGAAACAAACAAAACCTGAAAAAACTTGTTCAATGATTTCGGTTCTCAAGTTATAATAGATTTTTTAAAATTGGGGTGAAGTTGATTGAAGAGGCGAAGTTGATCAATAAAACAATATCATGTTGTAACGATTTATTTATTCTTTTATTTATTCAAATCACAGCACCTATAAAAGAATCTTAACTTAGTTTTTTCTTCGAAACGTCTACTTCTGTCGACGCCATGTTTGCAACACGCAGACGCTCAGAGCGTTTGATCGAACTTTTCTCGCTCGGCCTCGTCCGGCGCGATTGTCGGTGACGGCGGCGCGCCGGTGCGATGCTCGTATATAAATCAGCCGACTCTATTTCTTCCTGTTCTGCTTCTTTTTAATTTTATTTAATTTAATTTTTAATATTTTCTTTTTCTTTGTCGCAGGTCCTAAATTATCTCCATACTTTTGCTGTCTCAGATAATTGGTCAAAAGGTCTTTCATGGGCTCTTCTGGATCCGGTTGCAAATTATCATCGGGTACCTTTTTCAACACGCTTTCTTTGTTAAAAGGGAAATTTCCAGTTACTTCAAAACTGCTGATCAGATTTCTTTTTATAGCTGACGTTTTAGATGAATCATTGGCTTGAACCTGATCAATTTTGATGATGGTTTGTTTCAATAGATTAGGGAAAGAATGCTTGGACACACTGTTTATCCTAGGATTTCTCATCTTCCATAATTCGAGGGTTTTGCGCCATGCAATTTTAATTGGTCTGAAAACACCGACATCCGGGGGCTGGCACAAATGAGTTGAATTTGGCACAAGGCAGACAAAGCTGATGTTGTTGGCTTTGCATGTTTTCAGGACGTCTTTATTCAAGTGAGTAGAAAAATTATCCCCGATGATAACTTTCGGCGCTCCAATGGTTTGGCATGTGGTAAAAGCGATATCATGAACCAATTACAAAAAGTTGGACCATCGATCTAGCCGGACCGAGTACGATTGTACCGCGAACCTCGGTTGCAGTGGTGTTCAACACAACACGGTTTTCCCGGAATCCCATTTTCATTCCAGGTGCTGTACAAGTGGACGCTTTTGAAAATGACATATGGAGATAGTAATACTACATCGGCGCTCCCACACATTATTACAGTGGTGCAGCTCTTTTTATGATTCATGACCTGCTCGGGGTACTTAACACCCCTCCTGTAAAGACGAGGCTTTTTGCCTGGATCTACTGCAACATTTGTTTCGTCATAATTGAATATGTTTGAGGGTG
Source organism: Ophion ellenae (assembly GCA_963210295.1). Taxonomy (NCBI): domain Eukaryota; kingdom Metazoa; phylum Arthropoda; class Insecta; order Hymenoptera; family Ichneumonidae; genus Ophion; species Ophion ellenae. Next base: position 6,613,826 of record OY723388.1, read on the forward strand.
GGATTCCATGTAGTTCAACTTCAAGTCGATCAAAATATTGTGATAAAGTATTGCGATCTACTTGGGCTCTTGCTCGTTTTATGTTTGTTGCAATTCTTTGGCCATACTCATCTTGGTGTCGCTTGAGTAGGCTGAACGCCCAGTCTATTCCTGGCACATTTCCAGGGAAGTTTGAAATAGTTTTAACCTGTTGTTCCAAGTAAGCTTTCGCTATTATCCTTAAGTCCAGCGTAGTTAAAGGGAATCCCCAATCGGCGCAAGTAGCTGCTGCTTTCCATAAAGCCTTCTCCTCGGCGTAACTAAATGTAGTTTGACCTCCAGCTGATCTAATGTGTAAGCCTTTATACCGATTATACAGCGTCCCGTATGGTATCCCGTACTCTATGGATGCTTGATTCACAAACATTTCATTGTCGGCAATTTTCCAAATTGCCTCCTCTAGCGACTCGCTGGTATAATTTGTGTTATTCCGGGGGCCCGGCGTCTTCTTGTATTGGCGGACCACGCTGTTCCCGAAGCAGGGGCGAGATTAAATTTTTACACAAAAGCTTTGAAAAATATCAAGAAAACAATCCGGAGTGACTTTGGTAACAATCAATGTCGCCACAGTAATTTTGTCAAAGTCACCCCGGCGCTTAAATAATTTATAATCTCCAAATTACAAACGGTAGGTAAATAGTTCCTACATCATTCATAAACCCTGAATCTTTTTTAATTCAAAATCTTTGACCTAGTAACATTAGTTAGTTGTGTATAGTTAAAGTTATAACATAATATAAATTCAATATAAAAAATTAAATATATATAATTTATAATAACATAATATGAATTAAATATAAAAAAATATAAAAAACACCACTGCAAAAGGTAAGGAAAACTTTTTGTGTTCCTTACCTTTTGCAGTGGTGTTTTTTATTTTTTTTTTCTTTGGCTGAACCACGACTCTCGCTTTTGCGCCAAGCAACATGACAGACGAACTGTCAACGTTACCAACACAAAAAAAAACAAATGAATACGTTTAGTAGTTTTGGAGTTATTGCATAAAAAGTAAAAATTATGAAGTATCATCAAAGTCGCCCCTTCTTTTGAAAGTCGCCCCATTTTACGGTATCTCATGAACAAATGATCGTACAGCGAGCTTAAGATGGGTTTCGTAAACTGGAATAAATTCTCTAAAAGCACCTTTTGGGACTTTAGAGAAAAACATTTTTTTAACCTTAATATTGATTTGAAAAAGTACGAAAAAACGACTTTTTTCCCGTTTTGGAAAATCCACGTCAACTTTGCAAATATTGCTAAAATGACTCATGTTTCTAGGTTTTTTAAAAGTTCAATACATGCCTAAATACCCCTCACAATTTAAAATTGATTGGCTGAACCGTTATTTTTTACCGAAACGTGAAAGTTTTATCAAAAATTAACGGAACACTTTTATTGTTCCTTTAATGTCAATTAATGATGATTATGTGTGTGTGTGTGTGTGTGTGTGTGTGTGTGTGTGTGTGTGTGTGTGTGTGTGTGTGTGCGTGCGTGCGTGCGTGCGTGCGTGCGTGCGTGCGTGCGTGCGTGCGTGCGTGCGTGCGTGCGTGCGTGCGTGCGTGCGTACGTGCGTGCGTGCGTGCGTGCGTGCGTACGTGCGTGCGTGCGTGCGTGCGTGTGTGTGTGTGTGGGTGTGTGTGGGTGTGTGGGTGTATACAATATACTTATATATTGAATAAACATACATCCCCATATATGTCCGTAGATACCGGGTTCGAAAATCATTAACTCGAGTATCACCGTGGCAAGAGCGACCTTCCATCCTAGCATAGGTGGTACTAATTAGAGGTAGCACGATAAAAGAAAAAAAGCGTACGAAAAATGATAAATCGAACGGCACGTGACTTTCCATACGGCCTTGTCCCTTTCCCGGCATATAATCAAGAAGCTCTTTCTTTTTCCTTGGTCTTTTTATATTTATCTTTTTGCTTCATTCGCGACCATCTCGCTCGGGTATACAGGTGCAGAATGCAAATTATTCGATAAAGTACGCATTCACATTCCACCCGATATAATATTGTGGAGCGAGTTTTCGCTACGCAGTCCGTGAGGCGTCAATTGAATCTTCAAATAACCATTTCTATATAGTGTCTTTCACCTTGGGTCTGCGAAATTCATTGAGCAATAAATTGTCATCCTTTATCTTTTCGGAATAGTGGTCATTTCTATACCATAAGCATATTTCATCGTGAAGCGTAATATATTCCAAATAGTTCAGGGTTTTTGAAATGGCATATATAAATTTGTACTTGCATGTCCAGATTTAAGTTTGTATCTATAAATCAAAACAAAATTAGCCAAGAACGTAATTTTTAGTATTGACACTAACGAAAAAGTGCAATATTCAAATGCATTCAACACATAGCAATTTAAAAGCTTCCATTTGCGAGCGTTCCAATCGCACAATCAAAATTATGTAGTGGATGCAATTTGGTCTGAGTGGTTCGATATAGTACAAGGATCGATATTCTTACTAAACTAGTTGCCGAGCATAATGATACTGTGCCCTGTACCATCAAAATAAAACAGAGGAATGACAAACTCGAAAACGGAAATATTTACCATGCGTCAAGTGAAAATCACAAATCCTGTAACATTCAACTGTAGGACTATGACGATGATCCCATTGCAGGAAGTTTCCTGTTTCGGAGCTCCATTAAGTTCTATGTATATCTCGATATTTATCCAATCGAAAAAGTATTGCAGAACAGCGGTAATCGAATGCTTGTAAAATGGTTTAGTTCCGACAATACCCATAAAAGATGGATAAGCCATTTGTAACTAACCAGGACATTTTTTATTTTTCAGTCCCTCGACTCTTCCTCCGTATTCCCGGTCAGAAGTCGTGGGTCGGTCGGGCGCTATCTCGTATACAGGAGGCGCGAAGATTCGACCTTTTTCTTCAACGCGGCGAATGTTTTTCGACTTTGTCGGCTCTGCTTATGTTTTGCTTGCCATCCATTAACGCGTCTCTCTCTCTCTCTCTCTCTCTCTCTCTCTTTTCGTCTCTCTTTCGCGAAATTCCGTCTACGCCACGCCGTAATTGTAGAGAAAAGGAATACGATTGGGCAAATGAGAATGGGTTTTTCTTTGTTTTGTCACAGAACAAACATTATAAAAAGGCATCCATTACTTACAACACACACACACACACACACACACACACACACACACACACACACACACACACACACACACACACACACACACACACACACACACACACACACACACACACACACACACACACACACACACACACACACACACACACACACACACACACACACACACACACACACACACACACACACACACACACACACACACACACACACACACACGCACGCACGCACGCACGCACGCACGCACGCACGCACGCACGCACGCACGCACGCACGCACACACACACACACACACACACACACACACACACAGACCCGCGAACGCGGAAACACACATTTTACGATTGTACCCTATGACGCCATGGCGGTTTTGCAGCGCCTGGGATGATATGTCGGCTGTTATTGTGGGGGCTTGGAGAAATTTTCGTTTCGACGATGGTGTACAATTCGTGGAACGTGAATGCTATGGACGATTGATGCCGCGTCATCGATCTGTTCGTTTAGAATTTTGGGTAATCATCGAACGAGATGGTTCCCGCCAAACTGCAACGCTTATCACCTTTCATTTTGTTTGCGTCATATCCGTCATCGACACGCACTGAATACATTTATGCTATAATCCCGATGCACGCCGTCTCGTTTTCGTCTTTTATCTATCGAGGTACTAGTTTATTGACCCATTGTTGTACGCAACTTTGACGTACACTAACTTTGCCGTCAAATTTCGTCCACGCACTTTCCATCCCCTGAAAGAAACAAACATAAATGTTAGTATTATCCAAACGGAATAACACTATTACCGACAACTGGAACGTAGGATGTTCAACGTCCCAAAACCCCTTACTCTGGCGCAGAAATCCACCAACGATCCTCTACCACCTTGCTGAAGTAAGTCGCCTAGTCCTGAAGAAGTTTTCTATTTACCCAATTATCTTTGTTCAAGAGTTCGTCGCTTATAGAGATACATGCATTACTGACCGTTTAGAAGCGAAGACACGACCACACTGCCAAATCTGTAAAAAGGAGAGAAACCATTAAAACACTTCACCTAGATAATAAGCACACATTTAAAAACTAACACAATTCTCACCTACACTTCAAAAACACTTTATTTCACCAACTCATCCACGAATCCACGATCTGTCGACGAAAATCCCTGAGGTTAAGCCCTTAAGCCCGGAGTACGCCACCACCGTATAAAAAGGCGGATTTTGCGCGCCCGACGACACATACACCGCGAACAGGCGACAAAAGAACCCACACATTTTCCATAGGGCTCTAACGGTTCGGGATTTGAGTCTATACCTCAGCGTTGGGACCAAGAAGTTGCGAACGCACTCACGCGTTTACGAACGTAGCAGAACGCCGCTGCAAGCCGCTTCAAGCGGGTATATAAGGCGGAGCGCGAGGCTAGACTTGTAAGTTACCTTGCTGAAGAAGTGAGACGAGAACCAGACTCTGGACTACTGAATAAGTGGTACGGGTACAAAAACTCCACGAGACAGATGAAAAAGCGGCAGTCACCGTCTACCTATACTTCTAGCCGGACCCGTCAGTAAGGGGAAAGGGATCGCTTTGATATTAAATCTCACACCGAAATCCTTCATTTATCAAGTTATTTGTCGCATTGTCGCGCATCTCCTAGTAGGAAAACGACGAGGACTCCACGAAAAAGTGATATACAATACCCGTTACCCGCTAAATAAGCACTTTTATCGAAACGATAGATACTGTGTGCATCGTGTCGTCGTATACACCCTTACACTCAATGTTGTATATGAGTCATGGGCGTAGCCACGGTGGGGTACTTGCCCCCCCTCCCCCCCCCCCGCCTGGCTCATGTAGTCAAGCGCAAAATATACGAAAACAAATCAGCGGATGATTTTGCATCGACCACGGTGCCGGCAACTTGATTGGACCGCTAGATCAATTTTTCGCTATAAACGTGTCGCGGATCAAGAGCTTTGGTCCTATCGAGTTCTACATGGAAAATTCGTAATCAGCGGATGATTTTGTATCGATCAGCGTGTCGGCAACTCGATTGGACCGCTAGATCCAGATTAGTTCTAGTCGGTGCGAAGGAAGACGTGCATTTTTTTAGTCATGCGAAGGAAGACGGCATTTTTCATTTCTCGTTAAAATCGATTGAGCAGGCTCTTTTTTTATGCAAAATCGCTTGGTGGTCACGAATTTCTAGTCGCAACTTCGTCTTGGCCTTATTCAGCCCAGGAGATGGATTTTTGAAATAAAAGCGTGTCCCGGGCCAAGAACTTTAGTCAGGTCGACTTCTACCTGGAAAATTCGTAATTAGCAGATGATTTGGCATCGGCAAGGGTATCGGGAACTCGATTGGACTGCTAGATTTGAATTCGTCGTAGTCGATAGGAGTAGTGATGTACGTCAGGGAGGGACGCCGGTGACCTCACAGGTGTGTTGTAGTAGGTAGCAGACACGTCGCGGTCGCGGTTGCGTCGCTGTGACATGTATGGGGAATTAGTGGTGGGGGTATCTGTGGTGTCGGAGTGGTGGGGGGTTTGGGTCCTTTATGGGGAGCTCGTGGCTAAGTGGGAGTGGTTTCGAGCTACTTTTCCGAATAGACCGACTGGTGGTGTCTTCTGCATATATCGAGGACCTGTTTACCGCTAGAGCAAGCCCGTCGGGGGCTACGCCCCGCGGATCGTACGGGGGAGGAAGGTCTTACACCTTGGGGATGGGGGTGCTTCGGGTAAAGAAAAAACGCGATGATTTACGTGAATACATGTATCGAAGTTTTTATTCAACAGTTGGTCCGTCCATACATATTGTGTGTGTGCGTGTGTGCGCGTGCGCGTGTGTGCGTGAGCGCGTGTGGGTGTGAATGTGTGTGTACAGACGTGAAAGTCGGTGTCTATCACTCCTACTTGAAAAATGAATGCAGTAGAAATGCTGGATGTAAAATAAAGTTCTCACCCATGAAACTTATTTTATGCAGCTGTACTAGCAAAGACGCACGCTCTTGGAAAAAGGCACTAAATCCAGGTTTTGTCTTCATTTCCACGGGTAACATCGAGGTATTTGTATATGCAAAGTACCCAATAATGCGTGGATGCCACCGCACGATTTTTTGTATAAAAACCCCAGATCTTCCACGCTTATACTCCCTTTCAACTGGTTCATTTCGTTTCCATGCCTCCCCACTATTCTTATAGTATTACAATATAAGAACACTATAGTGTGGAACTATAGTGCACTCCTAAGATGGAGGAAAAATATGGGAAAAAGATTCCCAATGAAAACGACTTCTACCATCGCAGGCTTCACACTAGGAATCGAGCAGTCACTTTTGCCGACATCACCTCTTGGAACTTCCGTTGTGAACTCACGTGAAAATGGCTGAGAAAATTCCACAATTTGAACAAAATCTGCGCGATCAAGCCGCACTTATAAATTCCGTGGAAGAGTATATTGTATGGGAGCAACAATGTGATCAGTGTGTGGAGTCGTTGGAAATGTAAAGCCGAATTAAACGACCGCGATTCTCACTCGGAAATCCGCAATCGTCGGTAGCAGGAATTTGCTTTTATGCAGACGATTTTTACATGCGGGTGCGGGAAACAGTGATCGTGGTTTGATCTGGTGAGAGATTGATACGGCGTTCGAAAATCGTGTCCTGACTGGCTGCGTCATCAGTAACAACCATATTGAACCTCGTCAGTTTCTCGAAGACGCATGTGATATGATGCTTTCACATGTGCAAGACATTACCAACAAACAATTAAGTATAAAAGTGAATACAGTTTTCAATGATGAATTTGAGGCAGGTGGCAAACGCGCAAAAAAAGTATCAACACGAAAAACTTTGAACTTTTTACCACATGCAATTTACGTGGGTGGTATATACAACCAGTTGTCGAACCTACTCTGGCATCTCTCGAAGATTTTCAAAATGGTGATAGCGGATGGAGATTGTCGTGGATACTGGACATAACCTTAAATATCAACAAGTACACTCCGATGCGTGCCGGATGTCAAACTGTTTTGTCGCGGGAAATAATCCTGAAGAAAGCGGTGGTGAATGTAAAGTCAAAGGATAACGCATGTTTCGCGTGGGCAGTGGCGGCTGCTCTTTATCGAGTGGAAATAAACGTGCATCGAGTAACTTGATATCCACACTATTCAACTGTACTGCAGCTTCAGGGAATTGCTTTTCCAGCGACTCTCAATCAAATGAAAAAATTTGAATCGCAAAACAATGTTTCGATTAATGTATTTACAACGGAAAAGAAAGGCATCGTCCCAGTTCGAAAATGCGCCCAAAAACTGGTTAAACACGTCAATTTATTGTACGTGGAGGATTCGTCGGACCACAGCGTGGGACACATTGTATGGATAAAAAATTTATCCCGGCTCGTGAGCACGCAGCTGAATACAATAAACAGAAAAAAAACACATCTGCGATCGGTGAGTAACAAGAAGCATACTCGAGAATACACATATGAGCAATTATGTACTTCAATAATATAATTCTTTCCATCGTTTTGTTATAGGTGTTTCCACTACTTTTACACGGAGCGTAAGTTGCGATCGCACGAGATGGATTGTGGAAAATCAAACGATTGTGCCATTCGATTACCTGGTTGACATGGTATTATTTGTTGAACGGGGTATACGCGGTGGCCTGAGTCAGTGCTCAAATAGGTATGCGCGTGCCAATAACAAATTCATGGAATCATTCGATGTATTTCGATATGAATAATTCGTATGGATGGGCAATGTGTCAACCATTGCCCTATGCTGATTTTCGATGGTTCGATGAGTTGTCGACATTTGATTTATTATCTATCGCGCTAGATTCCCCGACCAGTTACAGTCTTGAGGTTGACTTAGAGTACGTGGAAAGTCTACACGACGCACACATGGACTTACCGTTTTGTTCAACACATGGTAAACCACCTGGTGGACAATACGAAAAACTCCTTGCGACCGTACATAACTAGGAACGGTATGGTATTCATTATCGCAATCTGCAGCAGTATGTAGGGCACGGTCTCAAAATCACCAAAATTCATAGAATACTCCAATTCTTCCAATCGCCCTGGCTACGAACATACAGCGAGCTGAACGCGCAGTTCCGAACCCAAGGAAAGGATAATTTTGGAAAAAATCTCTATAAATCGATGAATAATGCGGTGTTTGGGAAAAAAATAGAAAATGTGCGCAATCACGTAGACGTCACGATTTTAACACGGCGGGAGGGCAGGTACGGTATAGAGGCAATGATTGCAAAACCAAATTTTCATAGCCGGAGTGTTTTTTCAGAAAACCCTATTGCTGTCGAATTATGCAAGCTCGAGGTGAAGTTCAATAAACCAATATATGTGGGTATGTGCATACTCGACATATCGAAGACATGTTTATATGACTTTCATCATGAGTACATGGTGCCTCAGTATAAAGAAAAATGTACAGTGTTGTACACCGATACGAATAGTCTAATATACAAAATTGAGTGTGAGGATGTGTATGACGACATGAAGCGCAATATCCATCGTTTCAATCCGAGCGAGTATCCGGCGAGCAATGGGTATGATATACCGCTCGTCAACAAAAATGTTTCCGGACTTATGAAAGACGAAAATAATGGTCGGATAATGACGGAATTTGTCGGGGTTAGAGCAAAAATGTATGCAGTGCGAGTGGATGGTAAATACGGTACGATGAAAGTGAAGCGCTATAAGCGATAAGAGATAAGAGAACATCGGGGGAGAACGATCTCCTTCGAGGATTACACGAAATGCTTACAGCGAAGTGACCGATCAGGAAGCATGCATACGATCGATGTTGCATGAAGTGTACACCACCAACGAGACAAAAATTGCTCTAAGTTCGCGCGATGACAAACGGTATATCATACCTGGAACCACGAAAACGTTGCCATGGGGGCATTATAGGATACAATCGTAGGGTGTATTTTTTTAATTGTAGATCATCTTGTAAAATAATTGTAGAAAAGCTTGTTCTGCAAATAATCGCCCCTGTGAGAAACGATGTTTGTCAATTATCGCGTTTGTCTGTTGTATATAATGTATTGGTTCATAGATTTTTCAACTGAGAAAATGAAGAAGGGCCCTTTGTAGTTTGGCGAATCATCTAATTTTTCCTCACACTCTCCTGACACGCTTCTACGTGAGAGAGAGAGAAAGAGAGAGGCGTCCTAAAATGTAAAACATTTTTATTGTCCGCTCCACATCAGGTTTGCTTATTCAGCTATTTTGAGTATTGTCAAAAGCCAACCCCATTACAAACATTCGATTATTACGCTGCTACAATACTTTTTCAATGAGAAAAATTTCAACATATTGAACTATAAGTAGCTCCTGATCGTACAAATCACCTGCAATGGCTCCATCGTTATAGTCCGTCAGATCAAATGGTACAGACTTCGTGATTTTCTCTCGATATATGGCAAATATTTAACCGGTCCAGTTCTGTGCGTAATCCTATCAGAATACACTCTTAAATTTACTGATTCTCAACGCTCTTTATTGCCAATTTTTTACTTACATAATGATGCGGTTAAAATTTTTTAAACGGGGTCCTATGAAAATCATGTTGTTGTGGCAGCTTCTCATTTTCAACGTTGATGCTACTAAGTTTCACCTGCGTTATCGTATAGTGGACAGAATCATCAGACGCGTCTACTAGGTTATCAAGAATACCGATCTACCTATAATTACTACGTAGGCTAAATTGCATTCACATCTTATTCCTCACTCCACGATTGAAATACTCGCAAATGGATGCTTTTAAATTGCTATACCCATAATACAGGCGAAAATTATACGTTTTTTATTAGGGTTTTAAAGCGACCATTATACCATTATTTTCCGTGATCAAAGTGCAAGTTCTGCGGTATGCGTCCCCTTGACAAGTGTTGACGTCACTGCGGTTCCTGCATCATTACCATTCGTACTCCGCAGGCGTACGGCCCGGGCAAATTTTGAGACAGTATCGATGACGGTTAAGTAAAATTTATGTTTGGAGCTTTTACGTGCGTACGATGAAATATCGACGAGATCAGCTTGCCATGGTTCATCGAAGCCGCGAATGTTCACAAGTAAAAGGTCTAGTAGCATCGAGTTTATCAACGCCTCGCACAACGAACGAGTTTTTTTTATTCAAACCACTTAAAATATTGATAATTCGAACCATTTTGCAAGGAGCTCCCACGATCTACGCGGCGAAATCCAAGAATTACTCGTCGCTGTCAATATTTACGCAAAAATCGGCACATCGTGTCAATCATCCACAGACGCTTCAGTTAAGATCGAGTGCATCGTCGCCGCGCAAGGGCTCAAGATACCCACCAACGAGTTTATACTCAAGGAGATATCGATCACCAAACTTCACGACAGGAACGCTGATCCGCAAAGTACATATGAATTGAAGGCAGATAAAACAATAGTTTATTGATAATAAAATTAAACAATTACATAATCATAGTGTATGCTATGCATTAAACCTTTGGTGGTGAGTGTGTGTGTGTGTGTGTCTAACGGTTTTTTATTTTTATATTTTTTTTATTTTTAATATTCGCAGCGGTAGTCATTCTGAAACAAACAAAACATGCATTTTTCTTATCAATCTATCAAACACAATGATATTCAGAATGATACTAAAGTAAAAAGATAATACTCACAATCGGCCCTGTATACGTTCAAACAGGTTGGACACGTGTCGCGCGTGACAATTTGATGTAGCGTTCCACCGCAGTTGGTGCAAAAGATTCCGCGCATGGCTATGAAGCGTTCGCTATAGTGACCACATATTTTGCGAAGTCCTTCAAACATTTCTCGTACATTGAAGTAGCACAAAACACAATATTTTGATCGATGATTTTCGGTAAATTATGTATAATTTACGCAATATATGGCTTCCTGGTTCAGCCGATTAAGTTGACGCCGGTCCAGTCGGTCCTCTCGCACATTATGGTATTCATCATCTGACCCACTGCCGTATGCGGAATCTGCCTGTTCAATATCACTATCCAGTTCGTCTATTTCAAGCAGCTCGATGTCATCACGAGCGATCACTTCTACTTCGTCGTCACCATCAACGGCGATATCAACAATTTATACGTCGTTATCATCGGCGATATCAACAGCTTGTACTTCGTCGTCATTATCACCGATATCCAGCACCTCTATTTCATTATCATCAACGACTAGATCGATCACTTCACGAATTTGGCTAACCATTATTTCACTTTTCTTCGTTCTGCGACGCTGTCGTATCAGAATGACGCCTCGGAGGTTAGAGACTGGAATGGTGAAAACTGCTTTCACCATACGTTTTGAAAGTTCGGTTTTTGGATCCTCATAGGGTTCAGGTATGGTGGGGATGGCCAATAGGACGTGTACACGGTTTTCCTATTCAACATGTAGGAATTAGTCGGGAAGTGTAGAAAAAATTAACCTTTCAAGATGTCGCATCCCCACTAGCGATGGACGAATAGTTTTAAGACCTCACATGTAGAAGGTGTGTCGAAGAAGAGCGATTGCGGATCAACCTTCTCATCGTGGAGTTTGACGAAGGATATTTTAAGATGGTTCACATAATCGAGGTGTCATTCTGAAACGAAAGAGTCGCAGAACGAAGAAAAGTGAAATAATGGATAGCCAAATTCGTGAAGTGATCGATCTAGTCGTTGATGATAATGAAAGGGAGGTGGTGGATATCGGCGATAATGACGACAAAGTACAAGCTGTTGATATCGCCGATGACAACGACGTACAAATTGTTGATATCGCCGTTGATGGTGACGACGAAGTAGATGTTGGCAACGCCGATTATGACGACGAAGTAGAAGTGATCGCTCGTGATGACATCGAACTGCTTAAAATAGACGAACTGGATAGTGATATTGAACAGGCAGATTCCGCATACGGCAGTGGGACAGATGATGAATACCATGATGTGCGAGAGGACGTACTGGACCAGCGTCAACTTAATCGGCTGATCCGGGGAGCCGTATATTGCGTGAATTATACATACTTTACCGAAAACCGAAATTGACTTCGCAAAATATGTGGTCACTACAGCGAACGCTTCATAGCCATGCGCGGCATCTTTTGCACCAACTGCGGTGGACCGCTACATCAAATTGTCACGCGCGACATGTGTCCAACCTGTTTGAACGTATGCAGGGCTGATTGTGAGTATTATCTTTTTACTTTGGTCCCATTCTAGATATCATGGTGTTTGATAGATTGATAAGAAAAATGCATCTTTTGTTTGTTTCAGAATGACTACCGTTGCGAATATTTAAAATTAAAAAAAATGAAAAATAGATACACACACACACACACACACACACACTCTCCACCAAAGGTTTAATGCAAAGCATACACTATGATTATGTAATTGTTTAATTTTATTATAAATGAACTATTGTTTTATCTGCCTTCAATGCATATCTACTTTGCCGATCAGCGTTCTGTCGTGAAGTTTGGTGATCGATATCTCCTTTAGGATAAACTCGTTGGTGGGTGTCTTGAGCCCTTGCGCGGCGACGATGCGCTCTATCTTAACTGAAGCGTCTGTGGATAATTGACACGATTTTGTGCCGATTTTTGCGTAAATATTGACAGCGACGAGTATCTCTCGGATTTCGCCGCGTAGATCGCGGGAGCTCCTTGCAAGATGGTTCGAATTATCGTTCCTTTAAGTGCTTTAAATAAAAAAACCCGTTCGTTGTGCGAGGGGTTGATGAACTCGACGCTACTAGACCTTTTACTTGTGAACGTTCGCGGCTTGGATGAACCATGGCAAGCTGATCTCGTCGATATTTCATCGTACGCTCGTGAAAACTCCACACATAAGTTTCACTTAACCGTCATCGATACTGTCCCAAAATTTGCCTGGGCCGTACGCCTACGGAGTAAGAATGGTAATGATGCAGCAACCGCAGTGACGTCATCACTTGTCAAGGGGACGCATACCGCGGAACTTGCACTTTGATCAGGGAAAATAATGTTTTAATGATCGCTTTAAAACCCTAATAAAAAAACGTATAATTTTCGCCTTTATTCTGGGTATAGCTATTTAAAAGCATCCATTTGCGAGTATTTCAATTGTGCAGGGAGGTATAAGATGTGAATGCAATTTAGCCTACGTAGTAATTATAGATAGATGGGTATTCTTGATAACCTAGTAGACGCGTCTGATGTTTCTGTACACTATACGATAACGCAGGTGAAACTGAGTAGCATCAACGTTGAAAATAAGAAGCTGCCACAACAACGTGTTTTTTATAGGACACTATTTCAAACATTTTAACTGCATCATTATGTAAGTAAAAAATGTACAATATAAAGCGTTGAGAATTGGTAAATTTAATAGTGTATTCTGAAAGGATTACGCACCGAAGTGGACAGCGTAAATATTTGCCATATATCGAGAGAACATCACGAAGTCTGTAGCATTTCATCTGATAGGCTATAACGATGGAGCCGTTGCAGGTAATTTGTACGATCAGGAGCTACTTATAGTTCAATGTGTCGAAATTTATGTCATTGGAAAAGTATTGTAGCAGCGTAATAATCGAATGTTTGTAATGGGGTTGGCTTTCGACAATACTCAAAATAGCTAAATAAGCAAACCTGATGTGGAGCGGACAATAAAAATGTTTTACATTTTAGGACGCCTCTCTCTTTCTCTCTCTCACGTAGAAGCGTGTCAGGAGAGTGTGAGGAAAAATTAGATGATTCGCCAAACTACAAAGGGCCCTTCTTCATTTTCTCAGTTGAAAAATCTATGAACCAATACATAATATACAACAGACGAACGCGATAATTGACAAACATCGTTTCTCACAGGGGCGATTATTTGCAGAACAAGCTTTTCTACAATTATTTTTTAAGATTATCTACAATTAAAAAAATACACCCTACGACTGTATCCTATAATGCCCCCATGGCAACGTTTTCGTTGTTCCAGGTATGATATACCGTTTGTCATCGCGCGGACTTAGAGCAATTTTTGTCTCGATGGTGGTGTACACTTCATGCAACATCGATCGTATGCATGCTTGCTAACCAGTCATTTCGCTGTGGTCCTATAAGCATTTCGTGTAATCCTCGAAGGAGATCGTTCTCCCCCGATGTTACTCTTATCGCGCTTCACTTTCTTCGTAACGTCTTTACCATCCACTCGCACTGCATACATTTTTACTCTAACCCCGGCAAATTCCGTCATTATCCGACCATTATTTTCGTCTTTCATAAGTCCGGGAACATGTTTGTTGACGAGCGGTATATCATACCCATTGCTCGCCGGGTACTCGCTCGTATCGAAACGATGGATATTGCGCTTCATGTCATCATACACATCCTCACACTCAATGTTGTATATTAGACTATCCGGAAAGGTGTACAACACTGTACATTTTTCTTTATACAGAGGCACCATGTACTCATGATGAAAGTCATATAAACATGTATTCGATATGTCGAGTATGCACATACCCACATACATTGGTTTATTGAATTTCACCTTGAGCTTGCGTAATTCGACAGCAATAAGGTTTTCTGAAAAAAACACTCCGGCTATGAAAATTTGGTTTTGCAATCATTGCCTCTGCACTGGTACCTGCCCTCCCACCCTGTTATAATCTTGACGCCTACGTGATTGCGCACATTTTCTATTGTTTCCCCAAACACCGCATTATTCATCAATTTATAGAGATTTTTTTCAAAATTATTCTTTGCTTGGGTTCGGAACTGAGCATTCAGCTCGATATAGGTTCGTAGCCAGGGCGATTGGGAGAATTGGAGTATTCTATGAATTTTGGTAATTTTGAGACCGTGCCGTGCACACTGCTGCAGATTGTGATAATGAATAACATACCGTTTCTTGTTATGCACGGTTGCAAGGAGTTTTTCGTATTGTTCACCAGGTGGTTTACCATGTGTTGAACAAAACAGTAAGTCCATGTGTGCATCGTGTAGACATTCCGGGTACTCTACGTCAACCTAAAGAATGTAACCGGTCGGTGAATCTAGCACGATAGATAATAAATCGAATGTCGACAACTCGTCGACCCATCAAAAATCAGCATAGGGCAATGGTTGACACATTGCCCATCTATACGAATTATTCACATCGAAATACATCAAGTATGATGAGGTCCTTCATGGATCGAATGATTCCATGTATTTGTTATTGGTGCGCGCATACCTATTTGAGCACTGACTCAGGCCATCGCGTATACCCCGTTAAACAAATAATACCATGTCAATGTCGGTGAACAATTCGAAGTTAACGCATGTATGTTTCAACATTGCATCCCTTGTGTAACCGGGGAGAGTATAGTAATAAGCGGGGTCAAGCCTGTAACTCTCCATACCCTTATTGCGAAAGTTCTCAAAAACGTCGGCCAGCAACATACATTCTGGGCGTAAGCGTAATCGTTCTCACTTACAATGTCACCTGTCAAAGTACTGTAGAATGCGTTTCGTGGTGGTAGGTGATAGTCTTCCAATCGGTTTACACTATCGATATATTCATTGGGGAAGACGCGCTTTCGAGTTAATAGGATGAAACTATCGCTCGTTATGTAGTGAAATTGCGAACGTAAAATTTTTAGTTTGTCCATTGTAAAAAATGAGGCCAGTTCATCCAGAATTGCATTGAGAAATTTCTATGAATCGACGAAGCGTAATTGAATCGGATGTGACTTGTCTGCCGTTCGAAATGTTTTCGTAAAAGAAATGTATTCCTCTTTAGTTATGGGCAACACAGTGGTTTTCCCCTCGAATGCTGTGGCTAGTTCCTCGATGATGAGCTGTGAACCATAGCCGGACAAATTATGAAAAAATTCGAGAATGAAAAAATACCGTTGATAATTCAAATTGCAGTTAGAATGGGCGGGACGTCAATAATGTCCGGTCAGAAGGCAATGATCACGAACACATATGCCGTCTTCGGCAAATGGTTTTTCACATATATGGCACTGAGCAGCGCTTCGAAATGTTGCCCGCTCATCCGGAGTTAGAAGTACCACGGGAACACTATCCGATAGAATATCGTTGATCGGGCAAAGCTAAATTTTTACGGTTCTCAACAAACCATGGGATGTAATTGGCATCGCGCCGCGAGTAGTATCCCGATAACGAATGGTCATACGTGCAATGTATGTAGTACGCTATGTTTAACACTTCGTGCTGTTGCTGTATATTTTTGTTGTCGACACTCAAAACGCACTCGAGATCCGCATAAATCACAAATGGAAGTCGCTCTTTTCGTTGAAAGTTTTCGGACGCTAGCCATTCGTCCGTTTCACCAGGTAATCGAATGGTACAATCGTTTGATTTTCCACAATCCATCTTGTGCGATCGTAACTTAGCCTCCGTGTAAAAGTAGTGCAAACACCTATAACAAAACGATGGAAAGAATTATATTATTGAAGCACATAATTGCTCATATGTGTATTCTCGAGTATGCTTTTTGTTACTCACCGATTGCAGATGTGTTTTTTCCTGTTTGTTTTGTTCAGCTGCGTGCTCCCGAGCCAGGATAAATTTTTTATCCATACAAAGTGTCCCACGCTGTGGTCCGACGAATCCTCCACGAACAATGAATTGACGTGTTTAACCAGTTTTTGGGCGCATATTCGAATTGGGACGCTGCGTTTCTTTTCCGTTGTAAATACATTAATCGAAACATTGTTGTGCGATTCAAATTTTTTTATTTGATTGAGAGTCATTGGAAAGGTAATTCCCTGAAGCTGCAGTACAGTTGAATAGTGTCGATATGAAGTTACTGGATGCACGTTCGTTTCCACTGGATAAAGAGCAGCTACCACTGCCCACGCGAAACATGCGTTATTCTTTGACTTTACATTCACCACCGCTTTCTTCAGGATTATTTCCCGCGACAAAACTGTTTGACATCGGGCATGCATTGGATTGTATTTGTTGATATTTAAGGGTATGTCCAGTATCCGCGACAATCTTCATCCGCTATCACGATTTTGAAAATCTCCGAGAGATGCCAGAGTAAGTTCGACAACTCGTTGTGTATACCACCCACGTAAATTGCATATGGTAATAAGTTCAAAGTTTTTCGTGTTGATACTTTTTTTTGCGCGTTTGTCACCTGCCTCAAATTTACCATTGAAAACAGTATTCACTTTTATACTTAATTGTTTATTGGTAATGTCTTCCACATGTGAAAGCATCATATCACATGCGTCTTAAAGAAACTGACGTGGTTCAATATGGTTGTTATTGATAACGCAGACAGTCAGGACACGATTTTCGAACGCCGTATCAATCTCTCGCCAGATCAAACCACGATCACTGTTTTCCGCACCCGCATGTAAAAATCGTCTGCGTACAACATTCTTTAAACCTTCTAAGCGAGCGATTCCTACTACCGACGATTGCGGATTTCCGAGTAAGAATCGCGGTCGTTTAATTCGGCTTTACGTTCCCAACGACTCCACACACTGATCACATTGTTGCTCCCATACAATATACTCTTCCACGGAATTTATAAGTGCGGCTTGATCGCGCAGATTTTGTTCAAATTGTGGAATTTTCTCAGCCATTTTCACGTGAGTTCACAACGGAAGTTCCAAGAGGTGATGTCGGCAAAAGTGACTGCTCGATTCCTAGTGTGAAGCCTGCGATGGTAGATGTCGTTTTCATTGGGAATCTTTTTCCCATATTCTTCCCCCATCTTAGGAGTGCACTATAGTTCCACACTATAGTGTTCTTATATTGTAATACTATAAGAATAGCGGGGGGGGGGGGGGGGGGGCATGGAAACGAAATGAACCAGTTGAAAGGGAGTATAAGCGTGGAAGATCTGGGGTTTTTATACAAAAAATCGTGCGGTGGCATCCACGCATCATTGAGTACTTTGCATATATAAATACCTCGATGTTACCCGTGGAAAGGAAGACAAAACCTGGATTTAGTGCCTTTTTCCAAGAGCGTGCCTCTTTGTTAGTACAGCTGCATAAAATAAGTTTTATGGGTGAGGACTTTATTTCACATCCAGCATTTCTACTGCATTCATTTTTCAAGTAGGTGTGATAGACGCCGACTTTTACATCTGTATGTACACACACACGCACACGCACGCACGCACGTACGCGCGCACGCACGCACGCACGCACGTACGCGCGCACGCACGCACGCACACGCACGCACACACACACACACACACACACACACACACACACACACACACACACACACACAAACTTCGATACGTGTATTCACATAACACATCGCGTTCTTTCTTTACCCGAAGCACCCCCACCCCAACGGTATAAGACCTGCCTCCCCCGTACGATCCGCGCGTCGTAGCCCCGCACGCTCTTGCTCTAGCGGTAAACAGGCCCCGATAAATTCAGAAGACACCACCAGTCGGTCTATTCAGCTAAAAGCAGCTCGAAACCACCACCACTTAGCCACAAGCTCCCGAAAAAGGGCCCAAACCCCCACCACTCCGACACCACAGATACCCCCACCACTAATTCCCCATATATGTCACAGCGATGCAACCGCGACCGCCAGACACCCCCACCACGCGCCGCCGCACGATACCCACTACAACACACCTGTGACGTCACCGGCGTCTCTACCGTGACGTTCATCACTACTGATAGGGCACAAGACGTACTGACGTTTCAAAATTTATTCAGAATAGTATTGAAACTAGGAGTTGATAATTTTACTTTCGGACGTTCCGAATAAGCCATTTCAAACCGGCTTAAAACTGTTCGTCGCCTATGTATTTTTATTATTTGTTTTATATGTATGTACACCGATTGCGCCGTGTTAGTCGGTCCGATTTGAATGGTTGTTTCTTTGCTGTATTGAGAAACACATCGATATGGTTCCATTATAATGTTATGCAAATCTGTCAAGTACGTTTTCAAAAAATTCGAAAAATCTCATAAACCTAGCATGTTTCTCTCCACCTGGGCCCTAATTCAATATGACAACTGCGCGAATCTTTGGTTTGAAACCTTGCCGATTTGCATGCAGATGTCACCAATCAACGTGACGCGTGGGTGGCGCGACCGGTCTGTCGTAAGCCGGATCTATAGTGTACTATAAGTCTTAAACTTTACATACACCATAGATCCAGCAAAAACGCTCCGGTAGAATCACATGGTGTGACCCGGCCGTACACAATTCAGGCCCAGAGTCCAGTCACACGAAATGTCATAAATGTTTTGACTGACAAACAAGTCAGTCAATAGTGTAGGCTATTTTCATAGGCTAGATTTTGATAAGTAAAGTCTAGTTAAGTAGTTCGGTAATGTGACTGTGGAGATTTTATTAGGGATACAACAGTAATTGCTGAGCAATTCAACAATTGGCGTTAGTCGTACCTATGTATCTGAGTAGATTAATCTTGTAAAATAAAATAAATATGAGTACCGAAAAATTATAGAAACCATTACAATCAAATCGTGTATTCGGCAAAACTTTGACCCGAATGTTCAGATTTTACTGATTGTCTAGAAATATTCATAATCTTCTTCTTAGGATTGCCAAAGTGTAAATTTTAACGGCCAACCAAGTTAGCTCGGTGCTGCCAAAATAGCGAAAATTGCGAAAGGCTGTAGACGAGCGAAGTGGCCGCGAAAATTATGTAGGTATGGCACACGGTTTTAATATGAATGAAGTGGATTACAATTTATAGAAAAAATATTTAATAAGTCGTTTATGTCGGCTTTCCACGCTTTTGCCCCCCGCCCCTCTGGAGCATTCCTGGTTACGCTTACCACCTCCGATATCAGCAAACAAGTAAGTGTATGTAAGCCTACATTTGCCTTTGTACAGAGGTGCCATGTGCTCGTAATGAAATTCATAATCACCTGCTTTCGATATCTAGAGTATGCACATATCCATAAATAATGGCTTGTTGAATTTCACCTTGGGCTTGTGAAACTCGACCTCGATAA
>OY723388.1:6634155-6718559 GCA_963210295.1 Ophion ellenae
ATCGCCGGCATATTGCGCTCATCGAATGTGTCACTTAGAAACATGCATATGGCCGTCATGGGATGTATCACTGAGAAACACGCATATCGCTGTCATAATGCGCCCATAGGATGTATCACAGAGAAATATGCATATCGCAGTCAAATTGCGCTCATCGAATGTATCACTTAGAAACACGCATTTCGCCAGCAGAGGATGTTTGACTGAGAAACACGCATACTGCCGTCATGTTGCGCCCATCGAATGTATCATTGACAAACATGCATATCGCCGTCATATTGTTTGCACGGCATCCCTACTTCCAGTGCGAACCCAGTGAATTCATCAACACAAGTCATTGGATAACTTTCATATGACGTGAAATTTGCAGATATTTCGGACACTTGAGCACAGCGATATGAGTTCGACGTGCTCCAAACGTACAATGCATTTGTAAACGACATATTGAGATTAAAATGTTTTGTACACTCACGATACCACATGAGTATACGGTTTTGCATCACGATATGTAGTAAATATGCTGTAAAATTTGCGCCATCAGTTGTATGCACGGCGTGATGATCATGACTGTCTATCTGGGTATGAGATCGGATGAAAAAGTGACGACGGTGAAAGGAGTTTTAAAGTTCGAGAATATTTACCCTCGTCAACGTGCCATTTTCATTGGAAAAGTGCCAATTATCATTGTCGATTATATTGAGAAAGTAAATCGTGGCATTATTAAATAAAAGAGAGCCTGGTAATCGCGTTGTATCGGAAATGAAAGATACAGATTAGCAGAGATTATGCGATTATGCTACGGAGGAATCGAATTCAACTTTTTCCATGTTGTATGTCGATCACAATTTGGTGCAGTCCTGTAATGTCCGCCCGCTTTTTTTCTCTCTCTCCCTCTCTCTCTCTCTCTTTCTCGAGAGAGCGAATAAGAGAGAGAGAGAGAGAGAGAGAGAGAACGCAATAACCGAACGACCGTGGATAAAACGTACGTTGTACGCGAGCCGTTTACCACAATATACGTAAGCGGAGTGCTAACCCAGCGCAAAAACTAGTTTATTAATATGGGTAGCACGTTCCGGTGTAATCTCTGTTCGAGTTTCTTCCAGGAACGATCATACGAATCCAGGAGAAAGACACTTCGTATAATGCATGTATCCATGGTCGAGTCCTAGATATCAACCCAAGTATCTGCAATTCTCTGATTTTCTCACAAAACATCGGCCCTGACGGCCAGGTACGTTTTAAATCAATAACAGCCGTAACCGATTGCCGGGCGGCAGAAAAATATCAGTCACGGTTTGCCGTTCCAACCGCCGAAGAAAACACCCGTGAAGGATAATTTCCAAAATCCAGACTCCCGGGATTTGAGATTGTCGCGACACTACCGCGCGTCCCCCATACCGATGGACACCACTCACTTGGAGACGCGAAAAGATTGGCCAACGTGGCAGTTGCAAGAAACGCTAGAGGCAACGAATTGGAGGGAGCCGGGCACTAATGAACGTTGATCTCCCGAATTATTGCGAGTTGAACTGTACAGCACATCTGAGCATTGTATATTGGATTCCACACTGCACTACGTATGTGCATTCGAATTCTAATCACATTGGATATAGTATGATATATTTCACGGAGATGCCCAAGCCGGTTTTTCTGAATTGCTCGACATGCTCGCCCTACTACGCATTACATCTAAGCGATACATGATGCTTTGATATCACAGTAAATTGAGTGAGCTTAAACACGCTGGAAATACTGTAAATCACATACACCTCCATTAACGGACATTCCGAAAGGTAAAAACCCATTTTTTCTGAATTCAAGATTTCATGTGTTTAGGAATTGCCTAGAAATTTCACTCCTGCGGATGAAGGTTATTGCGCGTCAGACGACGACGCGACGCGCACAATGAGATCGAATTCCCAAAAGCTAGTCACAAAGCGATAACCTTCTTCTATTCGAGTGAAACTTGGTGCTAAGTGGTTTTTGAACTTGCTAATTACGAATCGGGCTACTTTCAATAGCAACAATATTATTAATCTATTTTCAAGGTAATAAGAATCCACTCGATAGTTCTCTTTTGGTAAGATTTTCTTGTAAAATCTTGGCTGAACTTTTAAATATACATGTTACGAGTAGATCTGAGCGCCGCGCCGGTGCGCCGCCGCCGCCGCCGACAAGCGCCGCCAGCGCGCCGGCGGAGGCCGACCGCGATCACTTCGCTCAACGCTCTGATCGTACGCACGTCTGTGCGTGCTGTGAATATGGCGTCAACAGAAGTAAACGTGTCAAACACAAAACTGCGTGATATAACAATTCATGTTTTAGATACAATCTCTACAAACAAACACAGTTTCTGTTGGACGAATTTTGGACAGTTGGTTGTCAATATTGATGGGAGAAAAATAACTGTTTTAGGAGCACAAGTTTTTTGTGATGCGCGTTTGAAACGCGAGAAAGGAAGAGATTGCGATGAGTTGTTTTCCATGTAAGTACCTATATTAATATATTAATAGCATTTTTACTTTGTGGGCACGCCCACTTTTGCTTCAAATATTTTCTAGAGAGTCAAAGGACATAAACAACCATAGCAATTCTACACCGACTTAAACACCAAAGGCCGCGGCGGCTTCTTGTGATCGCGTGGCGTTATTCTCAGTGTCGCTTCGTAAAAGTCACCTAGTCAACGACAAAGACAAAAGTTTTCGACTTGGCGGGTGACGCTATTCGAGTAATTGTTTCAGTAATGGAATACAACATTGTAAAGTATTGCGGGCTAACTGTTGGCAGGGTGCATCTTACCGTACATTACTTTTTTACCTTTCTCTAAGGTATAGTAACGTTCCATAAAAGCTGCTTGTCGTAATTTAAAAAATATTTTTGTGTTTGAACTGTGGTAAAGGATTGGCAATTGTGTTATACTTATCTACCTTATCTATTCTAAGTTCGCATCGATTACGCGCGCCTTTGCGAAAAAAATAATTTAAAAAACCTGCAAGTAAACTTATCTAATTACATACAATGTTTATGGGTTTTTATCTTTTCAGAGCCCACGAGAAAGCCTATGGCAAGAGCATAGCCACCAACAATCTGCTCCGCTATTTAAAGGATGAACACAACTTTGAGGACCTTTAACACAAATCGAAAGTTGTACCTAACAAAGATTTTTTTTGCGTTCAGAGAAGGTCTAGGCCTGTAACAAAAAGCAGCGAAACCGGCGGAAAAAAAGATAAGTGGCTGCTCGCTCGAGATCTAGTACATTGGTTCGCCAGATCATTGATGCCATTCGACAGCATCGACGACGATGCCATAATAGATTTCTTCAGAAAATACATCATAGTCGTGGCGGACGAAGATCTTCCCTCGCGGCAAAATATTGCTCGAGAAGGCCTCGAAGATGTTTACGACAGCATGTTGGCCTATGTTAAAAACATTATTCAAAAAAAAAAAATATAAGGTTCGGCGCATTTACTACAGATTTGTGGACGGACCAATACAGACGCCGTAATTACATAACTGGGACATTTCATTTTATATCTCAAGAAATGCAACTTATTAAATTCACGCTGGCAACGAAGCAAGTTACTGAAAAACGTACCGGTGAAAAAATTAAAGAAGACATTCAAGATATTTTGCGAACGTTTGAGATTCCAAAGAAAGATATTGTCTTAGTGACCGACTCAGGCAGTAACATGAAAAAAGCTGCAAAGTTGATGAACCTTCAGAATCATCTTTGTCTTGGACATGCTTTGCATAACCTGGTAACCGTTGATGGCATTCAGAGCACTGATGAGGTTCTTCATCTAATTACCAAGTGTAAGCAAATAGTGAAATATTTGAGGTGCGGAGCTCCGCAACTAGAAGCCGCTGCAAACAAAGAACAGCGTGAACTCTTATCATCCTTGGAAACAATTGGTGAACAATTAGAAGACGTGGATGGAGAAGACTCGTCCGATAATTCAGAAGAACGGGAAAACAGCGTAGCTCCAGCTAATTTTGCGACCGGTGCTCCTCCTGCCATGAAGACGAGTACGCCCACTAGATAGCACAGCATTCTAATGATGCTGTCAAGTATTATTCACAGTGCAAATCGTCGACCTATTAGGGACATGTTAACCGATCTAGGTCGCAGTGCTCTTTTGCTTGATCAAAACGAGTATAATTTGATGACAACTTTGACGTCATTTTTTGATAAATTCAAGACGGTAGTAGATATTTTGAGTTCCGATTCACAAACCACGATTATTTTAGCATTGGTTTTTAAATAGGAAATCAGAAGATTACTGGAAGAATGTGACAAAAATGAGCCTGTTGTAATTTCCAGATTGAAAAATAATATGTCCGCAAAATTGGATCACCGCTTTCTTGCCACAGACATGATTATAGCGGCCACTTTATTGGATTGCAGATTCCAATCTATCGAGGAAATTGACATGTGTATGGAAAGCCGTGATACCACCAAGGTAACCTTTTTGTCAACAATTGTGCAAACAAGTTTGAAAGATGAAGATGTTATTCATGTAACACAAGATGTAATACCTGGACCGAGTACCGCGAAAACGCCTTCAAATTTCTTAATGGATTTGGCACAAAAGCATAGTGCCATACACTCAGACATAGACAGCATAGTCGAAAATGAGTGCTGGAGATATTTTAGCACAGCTACGGCTAAAGATCTTCAGCCTTACAGCCTTAGGTAATGTGCTCGAGTTTTGGAAAGATCGAAGGATATTATTTCCGTGGCTTTCAACCTTGGCTCGTGCAGTACTATTTGTCCCAGCGACGAGTACCCCAAGTGAAAGGGTATTTTCTGTCGCTGGTCAAGCAATAACAGCTAAAAGATCTCGCTTACATCCGTTAAGGGTAAATCGTATTTTATTTATTGACGACAACTACAGCCACTGCAAAACTGCTTTGTAACTTATTTGCTCGTTTAGATGTAAAGGATGATTCATTTTCGACTTATATTATTGATTATTGTTTTTGTTTAAAAAAAGTTTACATTCAAATACTCTTTACGTTGTCAAAACAATATTTTCCATTGCGTTTATTATTCCCGATAGTTATGGTTGTATGGTATGTCAAAATATTATTGTTTTATTATTTAACTTCGAATGCATAGGCATAGTTTTTCTACTATGTTGATTACTTGCTTATAAAGATACCTTACCAATGTTTATCTCATTGTTGTTTTCTGTTCGGGTTTTATTATTGAATTAATCTTTCAGAAGGATTTAAACATTTGCAGGTACCTGCCGGCATCAGTGTAGTCATTAAAGTTGATTTAATAGTATTGAGATGTTTAAATAACGTTTGAGTTTTCATTTCTATATTTTGTTGATTATTTCCTACTCTAATTAATATATCTCAGACTTGCAAGTGTTTCTTTAAATGAAAATTTGAAATAGCTGAAAAAAAATTACGACATTTTATTTCTTCCCTTATACAAGGCAGCTTTTCAAGATCGCTCCGCTGACGACGCCGCCGCCGCCGATACTTCTATGTCGGCGTGCCGCCGCCGGTAGGTTGATTATCGGCGTTCATATCTAGTTACTAGATATTTGAGCGTCTTCGGGCGTTTATCGGTAAAAATGAACGATTTATCATTTGTGCGCCACGAGTTGAAATCTTATTGTTGTTGCGAACTTTTTGTAAGATATAATATGGCTACTTAATTGAAGCAATTTCGAACCAACTCCAATATAAAATAAAATAATTCAATCAAATCTTCATTCAACCCCGTCACAGAAGCAGATGTACTTGAGTTTTCGAAAAATCCTTGAGCAGTATTCCCGTTATCGTGCCGCCAGAACCAAGCTTCGATTGATCGATCGCGAGATCCGATTGTATACAGGAATCTTGTTGTATTTCTGTTTTTCGGATTTTCACTAGTTCCTTCCCTGTATCGCTACACGCTTGTCACTTTTTAATTTGAATATTGTACGTTGTGGGCAAACAACTCTCGGATAATCATATCCTTGCATGCAAAGTAGTGCAGTTACCAAAACGTACATGATCTTCGGAGACTTACTTTTTTACAACCACCTCGTATTTGTGACAATCTGCTCAAGTTATTTTAGGTAAATAGCAACGTCGAGCAGATTCATTATCTGTGATTCCATTGCAAACTCTACTCTCTATAGTGGTGAAATCAAGTTCGAAATAAACGCTTATCTCGTTTCCGTCCATGACGCTTTCGACGATGTCAAAATTCATTCAATTAAGCCATACCAAACCTAATTGAGATGGGTTTCATAGATAAATTTGTGCTTATATATATATATATATATATACTGTGGTTCCAAATGCCATGGCAAACCCGCTTACAAATTAAGTTTACGTTGCGCGTTTTGTGGAAAGACAAATTCTCAATAACGTCCAGTTCAGTCAACAAGATTTTGTCAGTTGTATGATTCAGCAAAGCCTGCATTCGGTAGTATCTACATTACTTACAATCATTTCTGCCTTAATTGGATAACACTTAAACTTCGCTCGATATACTAGTTTGTAGAGCAGATATAAGTTACAGTTGTTTTTTTCCTCTCCTATTACGAAGTGCCTGATCCTAAGATCTTGATTTGATTTTCGTTCAAGTAAAAGGCAGAATCAGCAGGAAGAGTTGTTTCTGAAATAGAATCGACAGTTTTTTCCATACTTTTCGCCTTTGTTGAACTTTCCAACTATATAAGTTGAACAGCTTTGTACATTTAATTTCCCAGATACTCGAACCCTCGTTTTAGTGGTATATGGCAATTCCCACATAGTTGTTTGTGTACGCAAATTTTTGGTCTCCCTCCATATCGTGCGGTCACTAATGTCTGCAAATCCTGAAGAACGACCGACCCATCTAGATGAAATTTTCTGAAGCATTTGCGATTTTTCGAGGGTAACGTACATCGTTAACGAGCGAAAAAAATTGGATGTAGGTAGTACGTAGGGGGCCGTCCATATACACTCATTACAAAAATGAAGGGAACAGTAAAATTTCAAAATATATTCATTGATTTTTGAATAGCTGTAGCTTCGTGAAAAATGGTCGTATCGTAAAAAAATGGGGTTTTAAAGCTTGAAATCTCTAGTCTACGAATCTCACCGGTAATTTTTTGAGCAACACGCTCGGCGTGAAAGTAAGAAATAGCGCGAGACAAACTTTTGATTTTTTTTTCAAACTCATCCACGGGATCGACATTTTTTTTGGCTTGATCAATACTGGAGCACTTAGCCTGATTCTTCAGCTTCAAAACGGTAGTTTTTGGACCTCTGTTCGACCATTTGTCGCTGAGATGTCGGCGGTTAAAGAAAAACGGAGCTTTTTTTCGTATATCATCAATATCTCATGAATAAATGATCGTACAGCGACGTAAAGGTAGGTTTCGTAAATTGGAATAATTTCTCTAAAAGCACCTTTTGGTATTGTAGAGCATTTTTTCAACCTTAATATTGATTTGAAAAGGTACGAAAAAAATGTCTTCTTTCCCGTTACGGAAAAACCATGTAAACTTTACAAATATTGCGGAAATTACTCATGTTTCTAGTTTTTTTTAGTTCAATACATGCCCAAAGACCCTCCACAATTTAAAATTGATTGGCTGAACCGTTATTTTTTACCGAATTGTCAAAGTTTTATCAAAAATGAAAGGAAACATTTTATTGTTCCTTAAATGTCAATTAATGATAATTAAAATTTAAAAAAAAATCCGTTATTTTTTTCTCACAATTTCACAATAACTTTTCTTTAAATCTTAGAAAAAGCAAAAAATTCAAAATTTCAACAAAAAAAATCAAAGTTAAGAAAAAACAAATTTTACTTATTTTTTTACAATTTCTCATGATCGATCTTACGAATGTTGAAAAAAATTTATTTCGTCAAAATTAAACAAAAATCTTTCTGATACAATTTTTTACCGCCAGCATTACTTAAAGTGTACCGCGTGGAGGTTGCATGGTCGGATTGGCGCTTCTTGTCTATCTGTCCGACTGTGTTTATGTGTTTATGCTCATTTGTTTAAGGACATAAGACCCCGCGGCTCGTCACTTCCGCAGTATTTAATGACTCCAAACTTATGCCTTAAAGTTTGTGCGTGTCTTTAAAAACGCGTATTTTCACCCCGGGCCCGGATTACTGCGTTTAATCTGTCCGCTATATTGATGCATCTTCTTATTGAGATGAAAAAAAATTCATTTTAATCATCATTAATTGACATTTAAGGAACAATGAAAGTGTTCCTTTAATTTTTGATAAAACTTTAACGCTTCGGTCCAAAATGACAGTGCAGACGGCCAATTTTAAATTGTGGGGGGTCTTGAGCCTGTATTGAACACAAAAAACCTAGAAACATCTATCATTCTCGCAATATTTGCAAAGTTGACGGGGGTTTTCCAAAATGGAAAACAAGTCATTTTCTCGTACTTTTTCAAATCAATATTAAGGTTGAAAAAATATTCTCTAAAGTACCAAAAGGTGCTTTTAGGGAATTTATCCCAGTTTACGAAACCCACCTTTAGCTCGCTGTATGATCATTTGTTTATGAGATATTGATGATCTACGAAAAACGCTCCTTTTTTCTTCAAACGCCCATATCTCAGCGACAAATGGTCGTACAGAGGTCCAAAAACTATCGTTTTGAAGCTGAAGAATCAGGCTAAATAACCACAGGATTGATCAAGTTTCAAAAAATATTAAGCACGTGGACGATTTTGAAAAAAAAAAAATCGAAAATGTTTGCCTCGCGCTATTTCTTAGGTTCACACCGACCGTGTTGCTTAAAAAAAATTTACCGGTGAGATTCGTGAACTAGAGATTTCAAGCATTAAAACCCCATTTTTTACGATACATCCATTTTTCACGAAGTTACAGCTATTCAAAAATCAATGAAATTTTTTTAAATGTTACTGTTCCCTTGATTTTTGTAATGAGTGTATTACGTCATCGATTTTTTGCTACCGCCCCCCTTCCCCCGGAACCATCCTGTCGTTCCTGTCGTCATAATCCAATTATTTTTACCTCCATCCAACGACCAGACCCCCCCCCCCTCCACCCCGTATATGACAATGATGATTTATGGGCGGCCTCTGAACAGATTCAACTCTATTTGCTATTATGTTTTAATCACTATTTATAGAAGAAAATTGCGGATCTAAACGCAATACAATTATGAGACCATGAAGAAATTTAAAAAAAACATGTACCAACATTTTTCTTTATAAAATAGATTCCCCAGTGGCAATGAAAATATTTAATAATAAAAATGTTATCGTTCCTCATGATATTGAAACATGTTTTAAAAAATAAACACTGTAAGGTTTCGAGAGCTTTATTCAAGAACGTGCTCAAAATTCATAGCCGCGGCTCTCTATATGCCAGCCCCTTGACACTGGCCAACTATTCGTATACGATAATTGAAAACGCGTTTTGTCCCGGTTTTTTATTTTTTGAAATCGCCACTACCTAGCCTTGACTGTTATGTGACAGCCTTCGCTTCTAAATAATCCGATCAGCTGAACGATTAGATACTTTCGTGGATTGCGTCCTGTTATCGTTATTGCGACGTTATTTATTGGGTTCAAATGGAAAATCGTCAGAACAGAAAATCATTTCAAATATATCAATAGACTTTAATTAATGTAAAATATTCGAAACACCGGCGCAACATACATATATATGCATGCATGTCACACGACTATTAGCGCCACAATGCGGCAAGGACATTTTGCGAACATCATTTATCTACCAGTGTCAGGGGGCTGCTATATGCTGACTTTCACAGTGGGTATCTTATTATGTATCGGCTAATTTGGTTTGCTCATAACGGCAGCGGCGTTTATCGAATCAAGCTTTAGATATGCAATAATGAGATCGCTTCTAATACATTAAGGCTGATCAGCACACTACTCGGTGATCTAGCGGTGTCTGTAGAATTCTCTGCGCCTGATAGATACCAATGTAGGAGGTAATTCGACAAATCATTTACACCTTCCTAATATTTTTTTTTGTTCTTGCCAAAGTATCGTACAAACGTCGTCAAGAAGCTATAACATCCGTTGGGACACCGCTTCTTTTAGACACTTTCACCGTTGACAGCACTTACTCTGCGACAAGTTGACTCGTAACATAGAAAATATAGCTTCGCACAATCCTTTCACGCATCATTCCGTATTTTCCTCTATTCTGAAGTTTGGCAAAAAGATTGAGCATGTGGCAATCGCAGACTTCTGGGATACTA
Organism: Ophion ellenae; assembly: GCA_963210295.1. Taxonomy (NCBI): domain Eukaryota; kingdom Metazoa; phylum Arthropoda; class Insecta; order Hymenoptera; family Ichneumonidae; genus Ophion; species Ophion ellenae. The sequence continues at coordinate 6,644,376 of OY723388.1, forward strand.
CGAGGTAGATGTCAACTCAGATATTTTATCGGATCTATAAGTTCCAATCCTCTCGCTCTCAAATTACGACAATTCACCGGAGCGAAATGGGGTTAAGGACTATTGGAATGAACGACGGTATACGCCAATAGTATTGAGGGAGGGCTTATCAAACTGCTGTCTTACACATATTCATATATCCATTTTCACATATGCGTATGGGCGTACATTTTGACTAATGTATCTTTGCATGTATACATATGTGTGTGTGTGTGTGTGTGTGTGTGTGTGTGTGTATACATGAGTGTTTCTCTACTAAATGGAAAATCAATGACCCAGGCAAATTTTATGGATTTAACATTTTTATTACTGAGTTGTATCTGCCTAAAACGTTGATTCTTTATCTATTCTTGGTGCGGTATAACTCACATAATGACGCAATATCTCAATATTCATTTAAGTGCCTCTCAAACACCCTTAAACACAGTCCCCTGTCGTGTCTTATTTCCAGAATGACCAGGTTCATGGCTAATATTTATTTTTAGTATTAAGGGGTGAGATGCAGTCAGAGACGTGAAAAAACGAGCATTTTCAATAATTTTTTTTTATAGCAATCAAGTTTGTTTTACAAAAGTGGTTACACAGACTTTTTATGTTATATTTCAACTTGCCTTGTACAAATTTTCAAAGAAAAATATTTATTATTTATAAAGATATGGCCATTTTTGTCGGACCCCCTTTGGCATGTAGTGCCTTGCGGTGACCATCATAACATTTTACTGGATCATCTGAAATAAAAAAAAAACAAAAAAAATCATTAGTTTAATAATAAATCTAGTCCTTAAACGAAGCTTTTTTCAAATTAACAAATGGCGGCTTCCGACAGATAACTGTCGATTTTCGACCAAAAAAATCGCTCGTTTATTGTTAAAAAAATATAAATTTTCAACGAAAATGAAAATCCTTCGATCAAGGATTAGTTTTTAATGCTATCAATAAGCACACCAAATTTCATCAAAATCCATGGAGTGGTTTTTGAATTATAGTGGTCACCGACTTGAAAAACATAGTTTCGAGAAAAAACGCGTTTAAAGGTTTTCGATGTGGATACGCTATTATATGTTCGTAAAATTTTTGAGCTGGATGGATGAAGCGAAACTTTTTAAATATATTTTGATCCACTGAATCCGAATATCGCAATTTTTGACGAAAAGTCGAGCATTTAATTGGTTGTAGCAAATTGTTAAAACAATTTTTCAAAAAATTGAAGTTTTTTCGGCATGAGTTATTTTTTTTCAACATTTTGGGCAATTTTAAAACAAAAGTATGCTTTATAAAATTTTGCTAAAGTTCATAGTTTTTGAGTAATACATTTTGGAACATTTCTGAAAGAGTTTCTCAATTTTACACTTGATTTATGTATAGAAATACTAATTGAAAAATTACTTACATCGAATCATCAATTCCTGGCGCATACAATAGGGCTTCTGCCGATGTGAAAGCTTCCAAAATATAAATTTTCAATTACGAACAAGACTATTTATAGAATATAATGGGGAGGGGGGGGGGTCGAAACCGGTTGCTTGCAGCTGCTGTCCGCTACCTGCCATGGGGACCCGACACACAGTGGTCCGATATCCCGAAAAAGCGGACATAATTCCAAATTCGGGTGAGAGTCTGAACTTACAGGTTTTTGGGGTCGCTGAATACGAATCCGAAGTCAACATTTCAAAAAACAAAGGGGCGGATCCGAGACGGTAAAAAATGTCTTCAAAAACCTGTTCGATTCGGGTGAAAGTCTGTACGCAGGGGTTTTTGGGGTCGCTGATTACGAATCCGAAGTCAAAATTGCAAAAAACAAAATGGCGGATCCGAGACGGTAAAAAATTTCTTTAAAAACCTGTTTGATTCGGGTGAAAGTCTGTGCTCGGGGGTTTTTGGGGTCACTGAATACGAATCTGGAGCGAAAATTACGAAAAATACAATGCTGGACTCAATATAGACGGCTACTCTTTGGAGAGTCGATTTCATTTGCACGAAATTCATCTTTTAGGAGTTTCCAAGGCTGTGAAGGGTTGGGAAGAAGAGATTTAGGATAAAATAATTAATATCTTTTATAATGACACTGAACATTTATTTTCACATAATCTTACAATGTCTACACTTACTACTACTACTACTACTACAACGTCTTACTCGCTATCTAATGCATGCGGTGCAAAATCATTGTCATCTTTAGATTCATCGCTCTCCGTATCAATCAAAGAAATCTGACTTGATTCCGCAACTGAAGGTGAAATCAATAGTTCAACTGCATCTGTGGTTAATGATTTCCGTTTTTTCGGAGGAACTTTTCGCAAACTAGATATTAGTGGATCTGACGTTATCAAAAGTCTGCCAAAACATCTTCCAAGGTTTTATCTCGGTTACATTTTCGTGAAAAATCTCGCTGGAATTTTTAAATATATTTATTACACGATTCCTGAGCTTCTGCGGACATTGGTCCGATAGGCAATACCAAAAAATCAATAATTTCAGGACCGTGTATCAGAATTTTATGCACTGTTGTTGGCATGTAATACCACCCATACAGATCAACAAATTTTCTTGCAGTAATTTCTGTGTAGACGGAAGTTTTGGTATATTGATCTCGAACCCACAAGAAATCACCTTCAATATCACATGGAATCGCTTTATCAATTCCTCGTCAAATCTCGTTATAGAAGCAGAGATTTCAGAATTTTCGAAAAACCGCCGAGCTGTACTTCCGTCATTTGAAGTTCTGTAGCCTTGTCTTGGTTGATCACCAATAGGCCCTAATTTGTCACGAAAACCTTGTTGTATATTTTTTTGCTTCTTTTGAGTCATTCTTTATCTTTTTTGCGCGCTTGCCACTTTTTATGTCTAATTTGTAAAATACATGCAAGCAACTTTCAAAAAACCGTATCCAAGCATGCAGCGACGATATTCGGAAATTGAATCGGAATTGGAAGATTTAATCTTCATTGATCGGTCTTTGCAACATCTTATCGATATCATTGAAATCTTTAGACGTAGCGCCACAAAGGTAGCAACGCATACTTGACGATGTATTCGTAATCGAATTACAACCTTCACTATCTATCATTGTTATCACAAGTTTGAAATGGATGTTTATTTTTCTTTCGTAAAGTATGGTTTCAAAGGGCACAAGGTTTTTTTCTTGCGCTTCGATACAATTAACTCCTGTCCTAGTTGCTTCGGCAGTTTCGTGCAAAAAAACTATTTTTATCGGGCGACAAAATCTTGGCCACGAAGGACGTGGATTTCTCCAAATAATAATCTGTGGATTGACTTTATCATAGATTTGCAAGGAGACAAGTGAAATAAACAAATGTTTTCATCCGATTTATTGCCATCTTCATCGCTGAATTTTTGTTTGTAAGTGCTTTGACCAGAAGTGCCATCTCATCCCCACTTGCATATAAATTCTAAACCAGCAAGTTTGTTTTCAGGAAGACTTCTAATAACGTCCGATTGTGCCAATAACTATTGTTCAGCTGTATGATTTAACAATGCTTGGAGTCCAACTGTCGCTGCACTTTCAGTTATAGAAATTTCGGACCTATCGGGTAACACTTTTTCTTAGTTTCTAAGACAGTACATAAGGCAGCCGTCCTCTACAATTTATCATAGAGGATGTGGAACGTATTAATTGATATACGCTCTTCGTCACTCCACCTTCTACAACAAATGATAATAGTTCGTTGCCTGTCAATACTTTTTCTGGAACGTGTTCCATAGATTCACAGTACTTTGATGCGGTGAATGGACTGCCTTCTGTGACATCCCTAATTACCTTCGAAGCCTCTGAATTTCCAGAAGCCCGGAGACCCATTTGTGTAGCGTCGGCTAGTTCTTGGACGCTGTATTGTTCACGAATCTTTTCTGCCTTCCTCCGTTTTGACCTGTCACTCAAATCGTCCCAACTTGTCGAAGGACGCCCGGGCCCCAGTGTTTTCCGTGGAAGTCGTCGAACCTTCATTTTCAGTTGTGAAAAGTGTAGGACAAAACATTGAGCCAGATGTCGAATTTTGTGTAGAATCTGTTTTCTATCCTGTTCGCTTGTTTCCACCTTTTCCTGAATTCGGATACTAATGTTTTCAGAGCATCTTTTTTATTTGGCGTCAAAATGTATGGATGCTCCCGTTTTTTTAAACCTATGCTTCAATAATTTAACTCAGCACGTTGATGTTCCCATTTAACACTGGTTTCACGAATTCGAACATTTCCCTCCTCATGAAAAAAAATTTCGTTGGTATCATCCGGAGGATCTGTGGAAATTGAAAAATATGATTATTTAAACGAATTATTTTTACCAATTTCCTATAAACCACATTTTGAACGCGAAAACTATGAAAAACTGCCGAAAGTGCACACATCTTCCTACAAAAAAAAAACTAAAGCCAAAAGAGCAGCTATGTGCACCTAGTTTTTGGATATGTTTTGAAGAAATGTCTAAGCAACAATGCCCATTTTCATTCAGAGCCCCACTCAACCCCACTTTTGACTTATTGCTTTCTTTAACACGAATTTTTAGAACGTGGCCAAGAAAAACACCACCACCGTTATTAATTATTCACTATTTCGTATATTGTTAATAATATTTTTGCACAGGACTTTCAAATTGTGCTTACTTTCCGGAGAAGAATCCATTTTGTAAAATGCAAATCCGTTAACTTTTCACTGTTATAGATGCGTCTAAACTTTCGTGTTATTTCGCCGCGCGACGAGCAAACAATGCGGTCGGCCCCACGCTCACGAACGGAATGCGTTCCCAAGCCAGGTAGGGACGCTCCCTTTTCTTACCGGTCATAACACATAGTAGGGGTACCACTACAACTATTCTAACCATTAAAAGTACGTAGATTTTTTTTGTCTGCTTTTTCGGCATTTCGGACTACTGTGCGACGTCCCTTCACTAATTGTGGGATATCCCAGAAACTATTCATCGGATTGACTTGAAATTTTCAGGGAATATTTTCGAAACATCATACTTCAAGAAAATGTATTAAAAAATCGATTTTTTGAAAATTCTGACTGCCTATCACGCCTTAACATTGCCTAATTCTAACATTCATAAGTTTAACTAGAATAGAGGACATGTCTTTATAAAATACGACGATAATTTTAAATACTTTTTCGTTATGAAAAACTGTCGAAAAACTATACTCAATTCGATATCTTTTTTCAAACTGCCGCCATTTCGTCAATTGTGAACTTAAAAAACCTCCATAGCCAGATGGCGGCTTTCATACTGATTAATATTTTTTTTACAAATTTTGTTGCAGAAAATATTTACGGCTACAACCGTGTAAACCACGACGAGTTCTTTTTTTCGAAGACATTTTCAACCGTTAAAAAAGGTGAAAAAAATAAACGTTTACGAATCTATTTTCTGGTCTTCATGACTGCTTTGATTTGCTTTGATTGGACATTCAAAAAATCAGACTGATTAGCGTATTTTAATGATCGAAAAAAAATCGCGGGAATCAGCTATTTTTCGACCCGTTACACTGTGGTGATCCCTTAAGTTTCCTTTACAAAAATAAGGAATGTAGGTATATCGGTGTAATTAATCAGATAGACAATGAGGGTGGCGAATTAACCGTAATTTTTCGGAAAATTTGTGGCAATACGGGCCACGTGTTGATGATACTGATGTTTCTGATGTAGCTTTCAACCATATATTGCAAAAATTACCAAATTCAGATCGACCCTAAAAGGAAAAAGAATTTCTTATGATTTTAAGTTACCTGTACCGGTCTATGAGAAATAAATTAGGGCTGATTGTTTAACAAAAAATACAACAAGACTGACTTCGTTGTAAACTATAATGGCAATTATTTAATTAAATACTACTAAAAGTATTAGTAACAAGATGTTGAATGTGATTATATTTAATAGTATAAGATAATGTTTGTTTTGTACGAAGCAGTTGACATTCCTTTATGAAGATTATGACAAGACTGACCTTGTTATTTTTCAAAGTGAGAGGTGCAATAATGCACACGTTTTGAAGGTAAAAAGTTTATTTTCATAAGTTTAGTTCCAGTTATGCTGGAATGCTCAATAATCAATCAAGGAAATCAAGAGATCAAGGAAAACATCAATAATTCAGCATTTGTTTTTTATTTGATTTAGCCATTGTTCATACGTAATAAGCTATGTTTAAGTTTTAACAAAAACAAAAGACATTCGATTAGTTAAATTCGATAAAAAGATGTCTTTTTTATTTATTTGAACAGTGCCCTGGAAGATATTACAGTCCTCTGTCTCAAATTTTCACAAAATCGTCCATAAGCTGCAAAATAAAGAGAAAACGTGTCGGCTTTTTATCCATATATGTTTAATTTATTACGGCCTTCTGTTATACATACTTTGTATTTATTTTCAAGAAAAAACATGCATAGGACAACTTTGTATGGGCGACTTTCCATGTAGTAGAGAAACACCCATATATATATATACACAAACGCAGTATGTAGTCAATTATACGAGCGTGCATTCCAAGTTGTATTAACTGCGTCACGTGACGTTGCGTCTACAGTCATGCAATTCTTAAGCTAGAAAGGCATGCAACTGGCTGGCTTTTAAAAATGAAAGTCCTCGCTAAAGTATCCGTATGTATATACGAGACATTCGAAGCGCAATCTACGTCTCAGTCGCCACTTTTTCCCAGTTTCCTACGTTCCATGTAGAGGCTATATGCGAAAAATACATTCAGGAATTTACAGAGAAATTAATTTTGGATACTTTTCAAGAAAAAAAACCTAATATTTACTGCTTTTTAAAAATATTTCCCCTTTCGTCAAGACATTATCATGAAGATCTCTCGAAACGAGATCACAATGAACTGAATCAATTTTCTAGGAAATGCCTCCGAGAAAGATTAGCATGAATGAGAAAATTTATTCGGGCTTTCCGGTGCTAATGTACTCTCAAAGAGAATACGAGTGAAATTAATTTCAGGTTCTTCCATTCTTAGTTTCCGCTTTTTTCTTCGTGTTTTGAAAATCTTCGATAATAACACATTCTATCGACGTCATCACTGCAAGTTGTTTCCCTGATCCAATCCAAACCTTGGTTCTGCACATCCCGATATATAAAAACACTAACGTTGGCGAAAACACGCATCGACGTATACCAACAAAAGGAAAATCATGTCCTCAGTATCTTGCGCCGTATGCCAATAATAATATGTGCGTATGACTGAATTCGTTGATGATGCACACATTCACATCCATACATAAATATATAGCACATATACTAGCTGCCGTACTCGGTTCCGCTCGGGTGCGTAGGATTTTCACTGTTTCCCGCTATGCACTTCTTTTTCGCACCCGCGCACTGTTGCGACCAAGTGCGGATTTCTTTTTCAGCGTTTCCTTTCAAAACGTTCAATTAATCTCTGTGATATTCAAGTACGTAAACAACGTCATCTGATCACTAAAGCAGAAACAGTAATTTCTGTTTTCGTGATCGAAAGCTCTAGCCGGCCAATGTTCACTGGCCGGCTAGAGCTTTCGCGAGGCTTAATTAAAAAATTATAAAACGTAAAATTCATGGGTTGAGAAGAGGATGAAAAAAAATCGATTTTTTGAATGGAAATATGAATTTTGGGAGGCTTGAGAGACCTCTAAATAATGTTTGACCGCTCAAAGCTTCCGCAACAACTGTTTGTTCTTTAAAGAAGATAATAAGATGGCGAGAAAAAGAAAAAAAAATTGACCTTAAAATTATGCCACCCTAATATAAATGTTAGCACAAAAATTGAAATGACACCGGTGCGCACGTATGGTTGTCCAGCACTGTATACATCAAACTATAGAAAAGAGCTGTATCTACACACAAAAAAAATTACTAATAATTGCACATTTAACGAATATACATGTATCTATAGTTGAATGACAGAGCGACTCGACCGACGTAAAGCTGAATAGCAAAGCTTGTCGGTTGAAGCCCTTCTGCGTGTCTACATTTTATGCATACTCGCGAGATAATCGAATTGCGTGACCGAGGAAGACCCCCGAGTGCGACATTGCTCGTATCTCGCGTACGACGCTTGTTCCTCCCCCATCTTCTCGATACTTTATCCTATGGTGGTGTAAAGCATACAAGAAACTGCGATTTCGCGCGGGCGCCTGCGCTCCCCACCCCACACACATACACACACATGGTTATGTGTATCTATATTGCGCACGTAGTCGGAAAGTTCGATTTACTGTCTGTTTTAATTTGTAATACGAGACGAAATCTCATCGACGAAGATTATCCTGCAATATCAATCAGCTTCGGAATAATTACTCTCAAGAGGCAAAAAGTACGGGCATTATCTAGCCGACGACCACTATTACTACTAGGAATCCTTATTGGCTGATTTTTATTTTCTTTCTTGGTTGACAAGCGATGCAGACTATGCCGTTCCGAGAACAAGAACTATAGAGATGGTTAATCGTAAAATTGTTTAAAAGCAGGGTCTTTTATATTGTATCTGAAAAAAGTACCAATTAGAATGCAAATCTAGGAAGTATCGATGATTCTTTTCTATTTTTATTTTTATTTTTGTTTATGACTTGTTCAACCATGGCAAAAGACTATAACATATTCAATGAATGAACAATGATTTTCCACGAGGCCCATTTGGATTTATTCGTTCGCTTTTGATTGACGGTTTGCTCGGTTGCCCATATATTATCTAAGTACGTAAATTTAGTGCCCTTCACACGCGTTTATTTCGGTGGATGCTCCGAAGTGCGGGATGAATTCAAGTTACGGTATCCCGCGGTGACTCGTACAAACACGCAGCGAGTGAGTGAGTGAGTGAGTGAGTAAGTGAGTAAGTGAGTGAGGGGGGCTTAAGCTCCTCTTGAACATCGTAGCGACGTACACGCGGGCGGCGGAAATGGACTTCGGATTGGACAAGGGCGCTGTTCTTCATCTCAAGAGAGGAAGAGCAGAAGGTGTCGCGGCTGATGTTCGGCTGGTGGACGGAAGCGTCTTCGAACACCTGGACGCCGGCGAGTCTTATCGGTACCTTAGCATCGATCAGCGCTCTGTACAAGACAGTAGAAGGGCAAGGGCGGTTCTAATTCAGGGATCTCAGGGGGAGCGGGGCGGGGATGTCCACTGCGTGGAAGCCAAGTGCGGGGGTACGGTGGAGGGGGCATGTGTTTCGTAGAGCGACTGGCAGGAGGGGGAAGCCGGCGTCGATGAGTGGTTTGTGTGTGTGTGTGTGTGTGTGCATGCGTGCGTGAGTGCGGATGTGCGTGAGTTTGTGTGTGTGTGTGTGTGTGTGTGTGTGTGTGTGCGCGTGTGTGTGTAACAACCGTAAATGGGTCGGACAATTTTCGGTAATATAAAAACGCTAGGCGCCACATGAAGGGCGGCCGTTCAAAGCCCAATATTTATGACATGCAGCTGGTTCCATTCCGAAAGACAATGTCAATTGCATCCGCCCGTCTCAAAGCTCGCCGACACTCGAGAAAGGTCCTGACAGGTTTCATGAAAGAACTTAATCTTCAGGGATCAAAGCCTGTGACCGCGGATGGACCACTTGAGCGCAGCTGCACTCTTGAAAAGTCTCATCGCTGTCTCCATTTCGAAATATAACGTCAAGATGGTCGCATATGCGAGTATGTACGTAGTGCATCCAGCCAAGCACTCCTTGGACTTGACCAAAAACGAGCTCGAACAGGTTCCAAAGGTCTTGCTCTTAAAATATTGGGGTAAATATGTTGGTTTATTATGGGATCGTTTGCCAGAAAGTCATCGGCACGATAGTGAAGTGGTGTTCACTATCGTTATCATATGATATGTTATATGTTAAGTGTTATGTTATATGTTATATGATATCTGTTAAGATTGGAGCATTACAATACACCACAGATGAAAGATCACATCGATGGACCTCCACCTCAACATCGGGAGTGTACAAAATGCTCTGACAATTCTCCACGTATGGGGTTCGTTGAACGTGTTTGAACCTGTTTTGCGGGAGCGTGAAAATATATCGGGGAAAATTCTCCACGGTTCTTCGAACGTGTTCGAATCTGTTTTTCACGATTGGAAAAGCGGGGAAAAGGTTGAGAATTTGAGTGGGAGGCTTACGAGGGAGCTTATCATTTCGTGGACCAAGCTCAGACTACACTATTCCACTGCAACATCAAGATTTCTCCGAAAAAAGAACTTTGAAAGTGCGGGGAAAATAGATCTCTCGAGTATCAACAAAGTAGGCCGGATGGCGGAATTCCTCCCAACGAAGAAACTGTCAGAACTCCCCGTTAAGTCGGAACGACTAATCTCCGACATGAGGGCCGTACAAACCAATTTTGGGAAACGCTACATCACAGACATCGCGGATGAGTTCTCTGTCTTCTTACCGGTGCGACTTGTGAAGGCCTTCGACCAAGATTCGACAATGTTCGAGAGTATGCTGCAAGTGGCACGCGATAATCAACTTCGCTTGCAGTATATTGCTGGAAAATACTACAGCGTCGAGTTTCGTCGTCTCTGAACATGGTGGACGAAAAAAAATTCGGTGGAACACCATCGTCGAACGGCTGTCCGCATCATCCAGAGTATGCTGCAAGTGGGGCGCAAATGGCTACATGCAGTTGTGGGAAATACAACAGCGTTCATCGTCTCTGAGGCGGAAAAAGACCAAATTCCTTGGGACACCATCATTGAACTGTTCGCATCACAGTGGTCTTGCCATCGTTTTCGACGCTTAGTGTTAACTATGTAAAAAATCTATATGTTTGATCGAATTGTAAATGATGGATTTTTTCGCCGTAGAACAAAGAATACAAATTACATCTATTTTCATCGCAATATTTTTTATTCATTCAAAAAAATCCCTCGCTCACGCTTCGTATACGCCCAACCAGCTTTTCACCGATTTTACATTCTCATGGGCGCAGTTGTATTTCGTGTTGAAGGGATGATGGGGGCATTTGGAGTTTTTGATTTTCGGCAGGTTCTGCAGCGATGGACAGTCCAGAGTCTCCAAGTCGATGACGTTTTTCGCGGGATCCGTGAATCTTGATAGCCACGCGCATTTCTCAAATCCCTTCGCATAGATGGTAGGAGCTCCATGCAAGAGTTCTCGAACTGTCTTCCTAGCTGCTTCGTATGGTATGCCATTGTGATCCCATCGGATTCCATGGAAATTGCTTTCCAGCCACTTGTTTGTCATTCTGAACTTGGCCGGTAAAGTGTCTCATACAAATGGTGCGTCGAAGGCGAGCGTCAGCGGTTCAGCATTCTTGTCGTGAAGTTTGACGATGAACATCTCCTTCAGGACAAATTCGGGGAAGGGTCTCTTGAAGCCCTGCGCATCGATGATAAGCTCCATGTTGACTGAAGTGGACGCGGATCATCGGCATGATTTTATACCAATTTTTTAACTCCACCACTGATCGGATTGTACTCGACAATACGATCATGGAGGATTATGCAAAGCGCCAACGATTATCAACTAAACATCAATAGTCATTGATAGGCCAAATACCGCATCTGGAAGGATTGAAGTATTCCATGTACAGGCATTTTATATACATGGGTGCAGGACACAGGGGGGATGGGTTAATGTGGCGAGAAGTCGACTTGGACGCATGGTGGTCTATACTTCAACCCCTGTTCGATGAATTTCAACAACGTGGAAGTGGTTTAGCTTTAACGAAAAGTACGTTGTCTTACAATAAATGTAAATAAGAATGAATCAATACGCGTTGAATGTTATGTCTCATTGCCACGGGAAATAATGATTATCAGGGCTGCGGTTAATGTGCAATCGAGAGATGATACACGTTTCGCATGAGTGACAGTCGCAGCTTTATACCCAGCTTTTTGTTCAGCAGTGGCCACGGATCTTCATACATGCATTATTCAACGGTATTAAATCTATCGAATATTGTATTCCCAGTGACTATAGGTCACATTAAAAAAAAAGTTGTACTTCAAAACAATTTATCCATCAATATGTATACCACCAAAGAAGACATTGCTCCGATACGCGTGGCTCGACATAAGAGAAAGAAAATCATATCAATTTGCTATACATACACGATACCGAGGATAATAATGTATGACATTTCACATAGATCGAGAACCTGTCAAGCCTCGTAAGCGCAGGACTAAATAGAGACAGCCATTAAAAAATTTATATATGCCATCGGTGTGTGAAGTTAACATAATTACTATATCGTTGTATATGCTGGATGGATTAAACAACAATCTATTACTTCACAGGTGTTTGCATTACTTTAGATCATAGGATAAACTGCAATCGCATGAGGTCGATTGTGGAGCAATACAGCACTGCATCATCCGACTAACAAATAATACAAATAAGTGGCGCCAAATCATGAACTCCACTCGGAAAGCACCACATCCATTCATTGTAAATGCCTATTTAGAGTGTTTTTGTTTACTAATGATAGAAGGTAGACGAGCGTGGGCAAAGACTGATGAGAAGAACGTAGCAGAGAATATGTATCAATATCATAAAATATTTAGTATTGATTACCGCATGTGCTGTTCATATGACAAATCGCTATCATGGTATCAATCACATCACAGCGCTGATTCCATATCATGGTTTGTGGCAGAACTGGAAAAACTAGTGCTGTGCATAAAATACGTTTTCTACGAAAATTAATGCTTGTCATGACTTATTTCTAATACGTTCGCGCTATGGCAATAATTGTGCATTCAGTCATCATCAACCAATCGAGGTAGAAGTTGAATTACTCAAGATACAATGGCGTATGCCCCACATAATGTTATATGAGATGAATAAATTATCATCACTTCGAACATTGGAAAGTGGGCGATACTTGAATATAAGTTTTCGCTCTTGGGATCCATACGACTGTCCACCGCTTCAAAGCATGACGAAATTTTTATGGACCGTAAAAGCTGCCTCCCAACTAGAAAAACCAAAATATGCAATTGGTGCGGCGCAGACTGGTAAAAAAGATAATCTATGGCAAAGGACATTATATTATTCACCGACTGCAAACTCACAAGAGTTAAACTTTATCTCAATTCAGCATTCTTTTCACAGGAGGACTCGCATTTGGACTTCCAAAAAGCTTAGGCATTTTGTTCAATATGTACTGTCGATTTCGTAAATACCATTACGATTGCAATAGTGATCGTTCTTTACTTACCATCGCCAAGTCTTAATGTGACGGCCCTCTCATGGTAAATGACTGATCGCATCAGAACGAGCATATAAAAAATGCTCCCTAGATGTGTGAATAGAGTTCGAATGCAAAGAAGATTCACCACCGAATACAACTGCATATTGTTTTAGTCTTACACGATCGCGTTGTTGAATATTGTCCATTGACCGACATTATCCGTAAAATTGTATAGATCTGCAAAATCTGAGCGATGCGAAGCATCAGGGTGTATTCGCAATCATCATGGTCTGAAGTGGGCCTATGGAAACGTTCAATATAGCATGACTGAAGGTTTAATAACAGCTGCAGTTGAAGGGTCAACGGAAGACGACATGTGTCCTATCTTATATGTTGAGTGTCGTGGAAAACGAGAATGGCTAGCTGATATAGTAAATATGAAAAAATAAGCTATTTATTGAGTCGTTGAATATAGACTTTGGCGACATGGATATCTCAAGTAAATTAGATGTACGTTCTACTCTACGATGTGAAAAGCATAAAAACATTTGTGCCCTACAAAATATATTTGAAATCTTTAATTGGTGGTTGAATCATAGAGATTCGTGCAAATAAAAGAAATGCAACACTACGTACTTTTTATTCTCCTCACTCCATACTTAGGTATGTCAGCATCATCTGATATCGGATTGTGCATCTGATTACAATATTACTTTCGAATGTGAAGCTTAATTTTTTGTATGGAATTTGATTAAAAATAAATTGCTATAATCACACAATGATGATCGAAGATATTCATCGGTATACGTTCGATAGATGTTCGTGAGCCGTTTGTTGGAAGTTTGCGAGGCATTCGAAGATTTTCGATAGTCGTTCGTGAAACGTTCCAGAGACTTCCGAAGACATTCATAAGACGTTCGAAGACATTCAAGAGACGTTCGAGACCATTCATAACACGTTGAAGACATGCATGAGGGGATCAAAGAGTTTTAAGAGAGTTTCTATGACGTTCATGAGAGGTTTGAAAATGTTCGTGAGATGTTCAAGAGACTGTCGAAAACGTTCATAAGACGTTTGAAGACATTCATGAGAGGTTCGAAGACGTTCAAGATATCTGTGACGATATTCATAATACGTTTAAAGACATCGATGAGGGGTTCGACAACGTTTTAGAGACTTTCAAAGGCATTCACGGGGGGTTTGAAGACGTTTAAGAAACGTTCGAATACATTCATGAGACTTTTGACGACATTCATAATACGTTTGAAGTCATTCATGAGGGGTTCGAAGACGCTTGAGAGACTTTCAAAGACATTCACGAGGGGTTTGAAGACATTCAAGAAACTTTCGATTACGTCCAAGAGACTTTCGACGACATTCATAATACTTTGAAGACATTCGTTTTGCTGGAATTGTGTGGGTTTGGTTGGGATTTTCACCCAAACAAACGCAAACAATTCCAGCACAACTGAAAATCCGAAACAAACCCAAACAATTCCAGCGAAACTCAAACGTCATGAAAGTCATCGGTTTATGGATGTCGTCGAATATCGTATTATGAATGTCGTCGAAGATCTCTGAAGCGTCTTCGAAAGCCTCTTGAACGCCTTCAAACTTCTCGCGAATGTCTTTGAAAGTCTCTTAAGCGTCTTCGAACCCCTCATGAATGTTTTTAAATGTATTATGAATGTCGTCGAAGGTCTCTTGAACGTCTTCGAACCCCTCGTGAATGCCTTTGAAAATCTCTCGAGCGTCGTCGAACCCCTCATGGATGTCTTCAAACGTATTATGAATGTCGTCGAAAGTCTCTTGAATGTCTTTGAGCCCCTCGTGAATGTCTTTGAAAGTCTCTCAAGCGTCTTCAAACCCCTCATGAATGTCTTCAAATGTATTATGAATGTCGTCGAAAGCCTCTTGAACGTATTCGAAAGTTTCTCGAATGTCTTCAAACCCCTCATGAATGTCTTCAAACGTATTATGAATGTCGTCGAAAGTCTCTTGAACGTATTCGAAAGTTTCTCGAATGTCTTCAAACCCCCCGTGAATGTCTTGAAAAGTCTCTAAAACGTTGTCGAACCCCTCATCGATGTCTTCAAACGTATTATGAATATCGTCAAAGATCTCTTGAATGTCTTCGAAAGTCTCTGAAGTTCTTCGTACCTCTCATGAATGTCTTCAAACGTCTTATATATGTCTTCGGACAAACCCCTCGCGAATGTCTTTGAAAGTCTCTCTTATGCGTCTTCAAGCCCCTCATGAATGTTTTCAAACATATTATGAATGTTGTCGAAAGTCTCTTGAACGTATTCGAATGTTTCTCGAATGTCTTCAAACCCCTCGTGAATGTCTTTGAAAGTCTCTTAAACGTCTTCGAACCCCTCATCAATGTCTTTAAACGTATTATGAATATCGTCACAAATCTCTTGAACGTCTTCGAACCTCTCATCAATGTCTTCAAACGTCTTATGAAGGTTTTCGAAAGTCTCTTGAACGTCTCACGAACATCTTCAAACGTCTCATGAACGTCATAGAAAGTCTCTTAAAACTCTTTGAACCCCTCATGCATGTCTTCAACGTGTTATGAATGTTTTCGAACGTCTATTATACGAACATCTATCGAGCGTATACCGATGAATGTTCTCGATCATCATTGGGCGATTTTATTAATTTATTTCCAATCAAATTCCATACAAAAAATTGAGTTTCATATTCGGAAGTAATATTGTATTCAGATACACAATCCGATATCAGATGTTGCTGACGTAAGTAAGTATGGAGTGAGGAGAATAAAAAATACATAGTGTTGCATTTCTTTTATTTGCCCGAATCTCTATGATTCAACCACCAATTAAAGATTTCAAATACATTTTGTAGGGCACAATTGTTTTTATGCTTTTCACATCGTAGAGTAGAACTTCCATCTGATTTACTTGAGACATCTATACCGTCAAAGTCTATATTCAACGTCTCAATAAATAGCTGTTTTTTCATATTGACTATATCAGCTAGTCATCCTCGTTTTTGATGACACTCAACATATACGATAGGACACATGTCGTCTTCCGTTGAACCTTCAACTGCAGTTGTTACTAAACCTTCAGTCATGCTTTATGGAACGTTTCCATAGGCCCACTTTAGATCCGGATGATTGCGAATCAACCATGATGCTTCGTATCTCTCAGATTTTGCTGATCTATACAATTTTATGGATAATGTGGGTCAATGGACAATACTCAACAACGCCATCGTGTAAGATTAAAACAATATGCAGTTGTATTCGATAGTGAATCATCTTTGCATTCGAACTCTATTCACACATCTACGGGAGCATTGATTATAGGCTCGTTCTGATGCAATCAATCATTAATCGTGGGAGGGCAGTTACATTAAGAGTTGGCGATGGTAAGTAAATAACGATCACTACAATAGTGATCGTACTGTCGATTTCGTAAATACCATTACGACTATTGTAGTATTGTCGTCTTGTAGTATTGTAGTATTGTAGTCTTGTAGTCTTGTAGTCTTGTAGTCTTGTAGTATTGTAGTATTGTAGTATTGTAGTCTTGCAGTCTTGTAGTCTTGTAGTATTGTAGTATTGTAGTCGACTATTGTAGTCGTTATGGTATTTACGAAATCGACAGTACATATTGAACAAAATGGCGAAACTTTTTTGATGTCCAAATGCGAGTCCTCCTGTGAAAAGAATGCTGAATTGAGATAAAGTTTAGCACTTGTGAGTTTGCAGTTGGTGAATAATATAATGTCCTTTTCCATAGATTATATTTTTTACCAGTCTGCGCCGCACCAATTACATATTTTGATTTCTCTAGTTGGGAGGCAGCTTTTACCGTCCATAAATGTTTCGTTGTGCTTTGAAGCGGTGGACAGTCGTATGGATCCCAAGAGCGAAAACTCATACTCAAGTGTCGCCCACTTTCCAATGTTCGTAGTGATGTTAATTTATTCATCTCATCCAATATTATGTGGGGCATACGCTATTGTATCTTGAGTAATTCAACTTCTACCTCGATTGGTTGATGATGACTGAATGCACAATTATTGCCATAGCGTGAACGTATTAGAAATAAGTCATGACAAGCATTAATTTTCGTAGAAAATGTATTTTATGCACAGCACTAGTTTTCCAGTTCTGCCACAAACCATGATATGGAATCAGCGCTGTGATGTGGTTGATACTATGATAGCGATTCATCATATGAAAAGCACATGTGGTAATCAATACTAAATACTTCATGCTATTAATACATATCCTCTGCTATGTTCTTCTCATCAGTCTTTGCACACCCTTATTTACTCTCTATCATTAGTAAAAAAACACTCCAAATAGGCATTCACAATGAATGGATGTGGTGCTTTCGGATTGGAGTTCATGACTTGGAGCCACTTATTGGTATTATTTGTTAGTCGGATGATGCAGTGCTTTATTGCTCCACAATCGACCTCATGCGGTTGCAGCTTGTCCTCTGATCTCAAGTAATGCAAACACCTGTAAAATAATGGGTTGTTGTAGTAATTCACACACCGATGGCATATATATATTTTTTAATGGCTGTCTCTGTTTAGTCCTGCGCTCACGAGGCTTGACAGGTTCTCGATCTATGTGAAATGTCATACATTATTATCCTCGGTATCTTGTATGTACAGCAAATAGATATGCTTTTCTTTCTCTTATGTTGAGCCACGCGTATTGGAGCAATGTCTTCTTCGGTGGTATACATATTGATGGATAAATTGTTTTGAAGTACAACTTTTTTAGAATTTGACCTATAGTCACTGGGAATCCAATACTCGATAGATTTAATATCATTGAATAATGCATGTAAGAAGCACTGTTTTTTTCAGCTGGGTATAAAGCTGCGACTGTAACCCATGCGAAACGTGTATTATCTCTTGATTGCACATTAATCTCAGCCCTTATAATCATTATTTCCCGTGGCAATGAGATATAACATTCAACGCGTATTGATGCATACTTATTTACATTTGTTGTGAGATTACGTATTTTTTGTAAAGCTAAACCACTTCCACGTTGTTGAAATTCATCGAGCAGGGGTTAAAGTATACACCATCATGCGTCCAAGTCGATTTCTCGCCACATGCGTCCAAGTCGATTTCTCGCCACATTAACCCATCACCGCTGTGTCCTGCACCCATGCATATAAAATGCCTGTACATGGAATACTTCTATCCTTCCAGATTCGGTATTTGGCCTATCAATGACTATTTATGTTTGGTTGATAATCGGTGGCGCTTTGCATGATCCTCCATGATCGTATTGTGGAGTACAAACCAATTAGTGGTGGAGTTAACAAATTGGTATAAAATTATGCCGTTGATTCGCGTCCACTTCAGTCAACATGGAGCTTATCGTCGATGTGCAAGGCTTCAAGAGACTCGTCAACGCATTTGTCCTAAAGGAGATGTCCATCGTCAAACTCCACGACATGAATGCTGAACCGCTGACGCTCGCCTTCGACGCACCATTTGCATGGGACTCTTTACCGGCCAAGTACAAAATGACAAACATGTGGCTGGAACGCAATTTCCATAAAATACGATGGGATCACCATGGCATACCATACGAAGCAGCTAGAAAGACAGTTCGAGAACTCTTGCATGGAGCTCCTATCATCAATGCGAAGGGAATTGAGAAATGCGCGTGGCTATCAAGATTCACGGATCTCGCGAAAAAAGTCATTGACTTGGAGACTCCGGACTGTCCATCGCTGCAGAAGCTGCCAAAAATAAAAAACTCCAAATGCCCCCATCATTCCGTCAACACGAAATACAACTGCGCCCGTGACAATGTAAAATCAGTGAAAAGCTGATTCAGCGTATACCTAGCGTGAGCGAGGGATTTTTTGGAATTATTAAAAAACATTTCGATGAAAATATATGTCATTTGTATTCTTTATTCCACGGCGAAAACATCCATCATTTACAATTCGATCAAACATACACATTTTTTACATCGTCAACACTCAGCGTCGAAAACGATGGCAAGACGACTGCGATGCAACCAGTTCGACGATGGTGTCCCAACGAATTTGGTATTTTTTCCGCCTCAGAGACGATGGACCGCTGCTGTATTCCCCACATCTGCATGTAGCCATTTGCGCACCACTTGCAGCATACTCTCGATGATGCGGACAGCCGTTCGACGATGGTGCCAAAGAATTTTTTTTTCCGTCCGCCATGTTCAGAGATGACGGAACTCGACATTGATGTATTTTCCACCAATATACTGCATGCAGAGTTGATCATCGCGTGCCACTTGCAGCATACTCTCGATCATTGTCGGATCTTGGTCGAAGGCCTTCGAAAGTCGCGCCGGTAAGAAGACAGAGAACTCATCCGCGATGTCCGCGATGTAGCGTTTCCCAAATTTGGTGTGTACGGCCCTCATGTTGGAGATCAGTCGTTCCGACTTAACGGGGAGTTCTGGCAGCTTCTTCGTTGGGAGGAGTGCCGCCATCTGGCCGACTTTGTTGATACTCGAGAGATCCACTTGCCCCGCCCTTTCAAAGTTTTTTTTTGGAGAATTCTTGATGGTGCTGTGGAATCGTGCATTCTGAGCTTGGTCCACAACATTATAAGCTCCCTCCTAAGCCTCCCACTCAAATTTTCAAACTTCTCCCCACTTTTCCAATTGTAAAAAACAGATTGGAACACGTTCGAAGAACCGTGGAGAATTTTCTCCCGACATCTTTTCATGCTTCGGCAAAACAGGTTCAAAAAAGTTCAACCAACCCCATCCGTGGACAATTTTCACACCATTTTGTACACTACCGACGTTGAGGTGGAGGGCCATCGATGTGATCTTTCATCTGTGGCGTGGCTCCAAGCATGGAAGATATGATATCACTTCAGTATCGTTCCGATGATGTTCTGCCAAACGATCCTACAACAAGCCAACATATTTAAACCAATATTTTAAGAGCATGACCTTTGGAACCTGTTCGATCTCGTTTTCGTGAAGTCCAAGGGGTGCTCGGCTGGATGCACTGCGTACATACTCGCACATGCGAACATCTTACCGTTATATTTCGAAATAGAGACTGCGATGAGACTTTCCAAGAATGCAGTGGCGCTCTTGTGGTCCATCCGCGGTCACAGCCTTTGATCTCTATAGATGATAGTTTTTCCAAGAAACCTGTCAGGACCTGTATCAACTGTCGGCGACCTTTGAGACGGAGCGGATGCAATTGACATTGTCTTCCGGAATAGAACTAGCTGCATGTCATAAATATTGGGCTTTGAAAGGCCACCCTTCATGTGGCGCCTAGCGTTTTCATATTACCGAAAATTTTCTGACCCACACGCGCACACACACACACACACACACACACGCACACGCACACGCACACAAACACACACACAAACACACACACAAAAACGCACACACACACACACACTCACACACACGCACGCACGCACGCACACACACACACACACACACACACACACACACACGCACACACACACACACCCACGCACGCACACACACACACACACACACACACACGCGCGCACACGCACGCACGCACGCACACACACACACACACACACACTCTTGTTCCCTCCCAAAGACAACGGGAACTTGACCAAGAAGGCTGCCAGTGCTGACTGGAAGCAAGTGCAGCGGAAACCGCGAAGGAAGCAGCGCAAGGAGCCTGCTCTCCCTAATGCACTGATCATCACGCGGAAAGGATATCCCAGCTATGTTGAGATCCTATCTACGATGAAGAAGGACAAAAAATTGAAGGAGGTGGGACAAAGTGTCTCGAAAATAGTCGAACGATGGGAGGTGACATCATCCTCGTCTCCGACAAAGCAAGCCAAGTCAAAACCGCCGAGTTTTCTACGGCTATCGAGACAGCCCTCGGCGAAGAAGCGGCAATAAAAATCAGGGTGCAGCTCACTACGATCGAAATCAAAGACCTGGCCGAAGATACGACGAAGCAGGAGACCTGCGAAGCCCTCCAGGACGTTCTAGGCGAGAACGCCTAGGTGGAAACTGAAGCTGTCAAATCTATCCGGAAAGCGTACAGTGGCACCCTAACAGCGACGGTGACATTACTTGCTTTGGTCGCGAAAATGGCTACCAATACAGGGAAAGTTCGAGTTGGCTGGGCAGTCTGGCGAATCCGAGAGATAGTGAAGCCAACTAAGTGCTTCAAGTGCTGGGACTATGGGCATCTGTCTAGCAGTTGCAAAAGCACGGTGGGCAGATCGAAGTGCTGCATCAAATGCGGCGGCGAAGGTCACAAGGCCGAAAAGTGCGCTGCAGAGCCCCGCCGTGCTCTGTGTAGCGGTAAAGAGGATAATGATGCTTGCAAGTATGCGGCAGGAAGCTTCAAATGCCCAGCGTACAAGAAGGCCTACCAGACGCTCATCCGTAAGCGAGAATGAGAGTACTGAAAGTGAATGTTAATCACTGTGAAGCGGCATAGGATCTACTCATGCAGACTGTGCGGAAGCACCAGGCTGTCGTGGCGATCATCTCGGAGCCATACAAAAACCTCGACCATCATTCCTGGGTAGCGGATAAAACGGGCAAAGCTGCTATCTGGGCCTGCAGCAAGTACCCATTCCAGGACATCTCAAAGAGACTGGAAGACGGCTTTGTTAGGGCAAAAATAAACGGCGCTCACATCTTCAGCTGCTACATACCACCGAGCATGACACTGGAGAACTTTGAAGAAAGTCTGGACCGGCTGGTAAAAGACGCCAAGGATCGGACTCCACATGCGATTGCCACAACCGTCTTTTTACTGCCCCAGTCCAGTGCCCAGGCATTGAAGTCGCCCTTCAATGCCTGGGCACTGGACTGGGGCAGTAAAAAGACGGATAAAAGAGGTCAGGCACTCTTGGACTGTCCGTACTGAACCTAGTTCTGCTCTACGGCGGCAAGGTACCAACGTACTGCAAGTGAGATGCCTCCTCGGTGATGTACCTCACCTTCGTCAGTGGCGGACTCGTTAACGGCGGTACACGCTGGCAGGTATCGGGAATCTATACACATAGGGACCATCGCGCCATCACATGGGAAGCGTCGAGGCAGCAGTGCAAGCGACGGACGTTTGGTGGTTCCAAGGCCCTCGGCTGGAAAACAAACATGTTCGTGTCTCGCGAAAGATGGTCATAGACGTGTTTCGCGAGGCCTTGGACGGTAGTGAAATGGAAACCGACAACCAAAATGCAGAGACTAAAGCCCAAAAACTGATGAAGAGAGTAGCAAGGGCCTGTGATGCTACGATGCTGAGACGACGGGAAGGAAACCATCACCCCCCTATGTTTGGTGGAACGAGACGATTGCCGAACTATGACGCGAAAGCAACCGAACGAGGAGGCTAGCCCAACGAGTCAGGGGCAAGGTTTCGCACCAAGCACTGGAGGCGAAGCACAAGGCGACACGAACTGCGCTGGCTAAGTCAATCAAGCGGAGCAAAAGGCAAAGCTGGATCGACCTACTCGGTGAAGTCAAAGGTGATCCCTGGGGCAGACCTTACAAGGTAGCCATGACCTGCCCGAAAGGGCAGTCAAGTCAACAACCTTCCTGCCCAGACCAACTCAGGAGGATAGTGTCAACTATCAAGTGGAAGTTGAGGACATTGAAGCTATCCCGCCTGTTACGCAGGAGGAGCTGCTCCGATCGTGCAGAAAGGTGGGCAATAAGAAGGCACCAGGAATGGATGGCATCCCGAACGTCGATCTTAAAGCAGCCGTCAAAGAAGCTCCCGCATTGTTCATGAAAATGTACAATGCATGCCTCAGGGAAGGAACATTCCCTGATCCATGGAAATGGCAGCGACTTCTTCTCTTGCCAAATAGCAAAAAACCGCCGGACGATCCATCGTCACATCGTCCAGGAAAAATCCTGGAGAGAATTGTCCACAATCGGGTAGAAGCCGCTATCAGGAACTCCCTGGCAGCCGATCGTACTGAAGCCGTACTGGCTTCCGTAAGTCCAGATCGACGCTAGACGCGATAAGTTACGTGGTCACCACAGCGAGCCAAGCAATCTCCGGCAGAAGATGGAAGGGGGGGGGGCAAAGAAGTATTGCCTTGTGGTCGCCCTCAACATCAAAAACGCTTTTAATTCAGTCAGGTGGAGTAACATCTGCTCTGCGCTGGATAAGCTGAACGTGCCATCCTACCTGAAAAGGATAATAGGAAGCTATCTTGACAACAAATTCCTGAAGTATGACACAGAATATGGACCACAAGAGTACAAAATCACTGGGGGCGTACCTCAAGGCTCGGTGCTCGGTCCACTTCTGTGGAGCATAATGTACGACGGCTTGTTGAAACTAACACCGTCACAAGGAGTACAGACAGTCGGCTTTATCGATGACGCCGCAGTGGTTATCGTTGCGAAATACTTGGAAGAAGCTAACAGGATGTTCGAAGAGACATACACCCAGATCCAGCACTGGATGGGTACAGCTGGCTTGAAACTAGCTGAGCACAAGACTGAGGCTGTGCTGATCACCAGCAGGAAGAAGATAGAGCTGACTGTGTGACATCACACAATTACGTCACAACCCGGTATAAAATACCTGGGTTTGATGATCGACGCACGACTCAGCTTCAAGGAGCACCTAGAGTACGCCGTTGGCAAGGCGGGAACGGTTAGAGCGGCGTTAGCGCGACTGATGCCAAATATAGGCGGGCCGAGGCAGGCGAGGAGGAAGCTACTGGCATCAGTGGTCACTTCGGTTCTGACCTATGGTATTGCCATTTGGGGCAATGCATTGACTACCGAGAAGTACCGACGTAAGACGGCAGCGGTCTACCGGCTCAGCGCCTTAAGGGTTTCCTGTGTGTTCCGCACAGTATCGGAAGATGCAGTGTGCGTACTCTCGGGAATGCCACCTATAGAGGTCCTGGCCGAAGAGAGAAGATCCCTATACCACCAGAGGAGGTCACCGTCAGGACTTCAAGATGAGCGAAGGGCTGAAATCGGGAAACGCATCCTACAACGCTGGCAGCAGAAGTGGGATGCATCTGTAAAAGGGAGATGGACGTACCGCCTAATTCCCCATATAGATGGTTGGCTGAACCGCAAACACGGGGAGGTCAACTACTACCTGACGCAGATGCTAACAGGCCACGGCTACTTCAGAGCATACCTGCAGAGGTTTGGTCACGATGAGTCTGCGGACTGTCCAAGTAGATGTGGAGTACCAGAGGATGCTGAAAACGCATTCTTTCAGTGCCCACGATAGCAAGAAGAAAGAGAGGAACTG
Source organism: Ophion ellenae (assembly GCA_963210295.1). Taxonomy (NCBI): domain Eukaryota; kingdom Metazoa; phylum Arthropoda; class Insecta; order Hymenoptera; family Ichneumonidae; genus Ophion; species Ophion ellenae. The sequence goes on from OY723388.1 coordinate 6,668,815, forward strand.
GAGGAGGTACTAGTGGAAGAACCAACCCCAGAAACCTTGGTGAGACTCATGATGAAAACTGAAGAGAACTGGGTAGCGATTAGTAGTTTCGTGCCAGTCGGCACCATCAGAGGAAGAGCTACGGCTGTGATCACTCTCGCGAAGTAATGCTTGGCGGCGGTCCCGCGGGAGTAGAATAGGTCAGTGAAAAAGAGGTTCAGGGTTTTAGTTGGTACAGCAAGTGCGCGAGTCCAACACACGGGTTGCATGCAACCTACGGTGCATAAAGCACCCCCCCCCCTTGAAAAAAAACACACACACACACACTCATGCACACACGCACGCATGCATATACACACACACACACGTACACCAAAGATTTTATGTATAGTATATACAATGCAGGGTCATTGTTTAATTTAATTATTAATAAACTATTGTTTTATTGTCATTTAATCCGAAGCATTCTTTTTCCCCCTCCCTCCTTCCTTCCACACAAACACACACACATACAGAATTTTCTCGACAACTTAGTCACAGACGCTAAACAACGCTTCCCGGTAGCCATAGCCGGAGATGACAACGCGTGGGCTGTGGAATGGGGTAGTGAAGTGACAAACAGGAAAGGCCAAGCCCTGCTTGAGGCTATGTCCTTATTAGATGTAGTACTACTTAATGTAGGTACAAAGCCCACTTTTATTAAAGGTGAAACCTCCTCTATAGTGGACCTTACTTTTGTGAGTAGTAGCCTGGCCAGAGGAAACCAGTGCCACCTGGTAGTTAGTGATATCTACACTCACAGTGATCATCAAGCGATTCTCTGGGAGATTCGCGGAGACTTCAGCGAAGGCACCGAAGACAAACGGGAAGGGCTGGAAAGCGAAAATGTTTGACGCGGACTTGTTTCGTGAAACTTTTGACACCAGCCCCCTCGCAGCGGAAAGTGCAACCGTGAAGGTCGAGGTGGTCATGCAGAGGCTCACCGAAGCATGCGATGCCACAATGCCACGGAAACGTGATGTCGACTTCCGACCGGCGGTACACTGGTGGAGCGAACAAATTGCCGGCCTCCGAAGGGAGTGTCATCGAACTCGCCACCTAGCGCAACGAGGTCGACGCAAACGTTCGTCCCCCGATTTGGAAGAACAGCACAGGAAGGTGCGCTTGAAGCTTAAAAAGGCTATCAAGCAGAGTAAAGCTGAAAGCTGGGGCGAACTACTCAGCGAGGTGGAAGATGCTTCCTGGGGCAGGCCGTACAAAGTAGTAATGACTCGGCTGAAAAGCCAGCTAATGCCATCGCCTGTGCAACCCGAGGAGGACTACCAGCTCAAGGAGGACGTCGATGAGGACATCCCAGCCGTTACTGAAGAAGAGCTTCTTACGGCGATTGCCAGGGTGGGCAACAATAAAGCCCCCGGCATGGATGGGATACCCAACATCGCACTCAAGGCAGCGATCAAGTTGGCACCGGCAATATTCCTGGGCATGTACAATGCGTATCTCAAGGAAGGAATGTTCCCGGACAAGTGGAAGTGGCAGAAGCGAGTGCTCCTGTAACGTCGCGAGCAAAGCGCATAAAAATATTGCGTTTTCTTTCTCCTACTTTGTTGAAATCCTCCGAGAACGCTGGCCTGAGCGATTTCCCATGGAAATCGAGAATAACCATTAAACGAATATGGCATTCACATTTTTCGACACATTCTTGTATCTTCTTAAGCTTAGACATACCACAACTGCAATGTAACCTATCGATAATAAGCGAGCGTCGGGCGTACTTTCGTACGACCCTCCTTACCCACTCGAATCCAACGAGAACATAGTTTTGGGCACGCTTTCTCGGAAAGGTCGTAAAACAAAAATTATTATACTGCAAGCCAGATGACCCAGAGTTCACCCGCCGGCGAAGGCATAGCTGAGCTCCCGTCATAAAACCGGGCCGCGCCGAAAAACAAAATGCACATGGAAGGGTTATGAGGCGCATAGCAGCTGCACTATCACGGGGTGACTCGGCGCCGGGCCCTAGACCTTAGATAAACAAACACGATCTCATGCGCTTTTTTCCACGAAAACTCGCTCGGAATACCTTCATTCCGATTGGTCACTTTGTAATTCATTTCATGCGCCTAGACTCCCAGATACAAAGAACTGTCTCCCACGTCGACCGCTCCGATTGGTTAGAAGAGTCAAAAACGAAAACCCCCTTTTTTTTCTCCTACTCCACCCAAGAAGAGAAATCTGGAGCAGGAAGGTCCAGAGGATTAAAAGAAAAATCAGTTCAGCATCATCATCCGAACCAGAAAGATCTCTTCTATCGACTCCAACTTTGTATCGCGATTCGTAACTCTATTCCGCGTTTAACAATCCAACTTTGCTTTTCGATCATCCATTTGCATATCTATATACTTTGAAAAGTATTGTGAATCTTCTCCGCGCTCTTCACACTCACGAAGTGACCCTCTGACCCATCTGCGGCACCATTGTAAACACAGCGTGTGTGCGGCCCATCGACCGACATTGTACAAGCGAGCGTAATAGGCCGAGAGCGAAGGCCCTTTCACCGAAGTCCGAAGGACCGTCATCCAGCGAACGTAAGCTAACTGCCCCATTTTTTTTGTATCATTTTCTTAATCCGCCGAACTGTACTCTTCCCATGTTTCCGACCGGCCAAGTGGACGGCACTGGGCAATAAACGAAAATTTGTAAACGGTAGCTACATCTGTCGCAATCACTCATATAACTCTTGACCATCTAGGCACTCGAGACCTAGAACACCCGTTCCACACATTCTCCTTTTACCCTCATCCCGTGCTATTGTGCTTGGCGTAGGCAAGAAAGAGGGAAACGAAAGTTTTATGCTCTCATCCCTTCCGGATGTGACGTATTAATTTTTGGGGGCTCGTCCGGGATTGTAAAAAGGAAATGTGTTAATTAACCCAATGTCTGACGACGAATCAACTAGCTCATTAAATCTAAATATTACTGAAGACCCAGCTGAGCAATCAGGATATTCACTGAGAAGTTCCAACGTAGAATTATTGTCTGGTCTCGAATCTATTCCAAAAAGATCAATAAAAACATTAAACTTACCTCGCAAAACCGAAAAAAAACACAGTAACAATGACGACGTTAGCAACAAATCAGTTAATCTCCCTTAAAGATGCAATAAGTTGCGTTCCCGAATTCGATGGAAAAAATATCCCTTTGTCAGAATTTATCACGGGATGCGAAGACGCAAAAGATATGCTTCCTCCTGAAGCTGAAAAATACTTAGCCAAATTAGCTAGAAACAAATTAAAAGATCAAGCTAGAGAAGCGATACATGGGACAAAATTCGAAACGATAGAAGAACTCACAAAATTCCTTAAAAAAATATATACACCAAACAAATCCGAAATGCAATTGTTAGGAGAACTCGGTACAATTTTCCAGACGGACAACGAAAGTGTCGTAGATTTCATTTAAAAAATTAAGAAAAAGGCAAGAGAGATACTTGAGGCGCGAAAATTAGTTAACAATGGCACCAACGACCCCATTTTCAAGACCATGGTGAGCGATTATTGCCTAACGTGTTTTAAACGGGGTTTAAAAGGGGAAATTGAACAACGACTCCCTCAGTGCGACCTAATTGAAAACGCGATCGAACACGCGATGAAAATCGAACGCGAGGTTAATGCGCGGAAAGAATTGCAAACAAACACCGCTAAACTCGAAAAACCCGTTCCAACACAAGCAGTTAAATTATGCAGTATTTGCAAAAAGGACAATCATTCAACTGAAGCTTGTCGATTCGGGTCCCTCACTTGCCAAATCTGCAAAAATCAAGGCCACAGTGCCAATGAATGCCGAAAAGTATCAAATGAGCAAAGCTATGCCAATCAGAATTCTCGCTCCATAAATTGCCAATTGTGCAAAAATCCAGGACACACGGCCGATAAATGCAATTCGCAAAGCAGGTTCACAAACTTCGCAACAGACTGGCGACGTCAGTCGGCCGGTCCTCAATGCCAAATTGGCAAAAAAATCGGGCATACCGCTGATAAATGTTTCCAAGCAAAAACCGAGCCGCCTAACCCCAACTCGAACGTTTGTCGCTACTGCAAAAGGGTAGGGCACGTTATCGAAAATTGTCGTACCCGCGAATTTAATAACTCGCGAAATCAGCCGGGAAACGGCTTGAATACCCTCGGGCGGACGCGCCGAGAGGTTCTCCGATCCCAAAGCGTCCGGTTACTACGGTCGTAACGACCCCACCGAACGAACCCATCCTACCTACACAATAAATGCAGAAAATTTCGACAAATTACCCTCGGTGTGTATCGGAGCACTACCGGAAGTGGGTAAAATATCGGTACTGTTAGACAGTGGCGCTATCCCAAATTTGATTAAAACGAAATATATAAAAAATTTGGCTGGTATCGACGAACAAGATATCATTAGATTAAAGGGAATATCCGAGCCACCAGTTTTTGCATTGGGAAGTGTAATGCTGCGTGTATTCGGATTCGAGGCCTTATTCCATATTATACCCGATGAGGTAGGAATCCCTCACCCCGGTTTATTGGGGACCCGTTACTTTTATCAAACAAAATCCAAAATAAATTTCGAGACACAGTGTTTCGAATGTGGAAATAAGACATTGCCTTTCGAAAAAATGAACGAACCCGACGGGGTGATCGAAATCCCCGCGCGTTCGGAAACGACTTTCCATGTGAAAGTCGAAAACCGCACGTTAAAGGAAGGATATATCCCGCCTTTAAAAATCCGCCAGGGTGTTTACGCCGGCGATTGCCTGGTAACAAACACCTACGGAAAGGCCCATTTGAAGGTTTTTAATACCACAAATGACGCCGTAAGACTGCGCGTGCCAGTCATAAAACTACAGGAATTCGACATTGTCAAGGACCTAACGAAAATCGAATCAAATCCAGATTGCATGACAATCTCCAGTTCCAATCCTATTTCTCGCGATGCTATTCCAATTTATCGCGATTCTAATCCTAATTCGGACGTAGATTGCAAGACAACTACGCCGGTCCAGAGCCCAGTAGTGGCCAATCCAAAAACATCGACAAAAAACGTCGAAATAGAACTTTGTCAACGCTCCAGCGAGAGCGAAGACGAAGAAAAACCTAATAAAAACCAAAAATCAAAAACAAACCAAAACGAAAACAAAACAAAATCCGGTTGCACGACAACCTTCAGTTCTAGTTCCATTCCTCGTGATCCTTCTATTCCAGGCGTAGATTGCAAGACATTCACGTCAATCCAGAGCCCAATAGAGACCAATCCAAAAGTTTCGGCGAAAAGCGTCGAAATAAAACCTTGCCTTCGCCCTAATGAAAGCGATGACCAAGGAAAACCAAATAAAAATTTCTGTAGCGAGGAAAGAGCAAGAACAAAATCCAATAAAAAATCAAAATCAAGCAAAGACGAAAACGCGAAAAGCAAAAAACCAACATCAATCGAAAAATTAAACAATGAGAAAAACGAAAAATCGACAACGAATCAAAATAAAAATCAAAACCAAAGTAAAAACCTAAATGTAAAAACAATTTTAGAAACAAACGGAAATTGCGTCTCCACCTCTGAGTCAACATCGCGTATAATCGAAAAAAATCCAGAGCGTCCAGAAATAATCAAGAATCTCTTACGTCTAGATCACTTGGGAGACGAAGAATTAAAACATGTCGAAGAAATTATCGAAACGTATTCAGATCGGTTCCATTTAAAAAACGATTCGTACTGGGAGCTACCCACGTACTGGGTTCTACCCAGTACTGGGTTCTACCCAGTACGTGGGTAGAACACGTGGGTGAAAAATCGACAACGAATCAAAATAAAAATCAAAACCAAAGTAAAAACCTAAGTGTAAAAACAATTTTAGAAACAAACGGAAATTGCGTCTCCACCTCTGAGTCAACATCGCGTATAATCGAAAAAAATCCAGAGCGTCCAGAAATAATCAAGAATCTCTTACGTCTAGATCACTTGGGAGACGAAGAATTAAAACATGTCGAAGAAATTATCGAAACGTATTCAGATCGGTTCCATTTAAAAAACGGTTCATACTGGGAGCTACCCACGTACTCAAACATAAAATTCCTACAGTCGACGACCTCCCAATCAACACCAAACAGTATCGGTTCCCACAAGCCCTTAAAGGCGAAGTCCAGCGTCAGGTGGATGAGCTGCTAGAATCAAATATCATAAACCACTCGGAATCCTCAAATAACAGTCCTGTTTGGATAGTACCGAAAAAACCGGACTCCAACGGCAATAAACGTTGGCGGATGGTAATAGACTTCCGAGCCCTTAACGAGAAAACAATTGGCGATTCTTACCCTTCACCGAATATCACTGACATTCTGGACCAATTAGGACACGCAACCTATTTCTCCGTATTCGATTTAGCATCCGGTTTTCATCAAATCGAGATGAACCTCGAAGATAAACCAAAGACAGCCTTCTCCACGCCATACGGGCATTATGAATTCACTCGAATGCCTTTCGGGCTCAAAAATGCTCCGGCGACCTTTCAACGCTTAATGGATGTTGTGCTCAGCGGACTCCAAGGAGTATCCCTCTTTGTTTATCTTGACGATATCGTAGTTTACGCAAAAGACTTAGAAGAACACGGTGACAAAATTCACAAATTAATGGAACGATTGCGTAAGGCTAACCTCAAATTACAACCGGATAAATGCGAATTTCTCAGACCAGAAGTAAATTACCTCGGCCACATAATTGGAAAAGATGGACTAAAACCAGACCCAAACAAATTGTCAGCAGTAAAGGAATTTCCTATCCCAAAAAACGATAAAAATGTTCGCCAATTCTTGGGCTCAACAGGATATTATCGCAGGTTCATTAAAGACTTCTCAAAAATTGCAAAACCTCTAACCCATCTCTTAGAAGACAAAACCGACTTTGAATGGACGAACGAAACGCAAACAGCATTCGAAATTCTTAAAAATAAATTATGCGAAGCCCCTATCCTCCAGTACCCCGATTTCGATAAACCATTTATTATTACGACAGACGCTTCCGGGTACGCCCTGGGCGCAGTCCTGTCACAGGGAGAAATAGGAAAAGACAAACCCATAGCGTACACATCGTGCGTATTACGCGGCGCAGCCCTTCGGTACGATACGTACGAGAAGGAAGCCATGGCGATCGTTCACGGCGTGAAGGCCTTCCGTCCTCATATCTATGGTAGAAGGTTCACGCTCGTTACGGATCATAAGCCCTTGGTTTGGTTTAGAACCGCTAAAGACGCTAACGCGCGTGTACTCAAATGGCGACTCAAACTTTCCGAATACGACTACGAAGTCGTCTACAAACCTGGCCCACTTAACTCAAACGCTGACGCCTTATCCCGAAACCCGATAGAAAAATTGGAAGATGTCAAAACCATACCCAATTGTCAACAGGAACAAATCGAAAATTCAAAAATCACGTTACAAGATTTAGCGCGCCAATTAGAAGAGACTAGTGATAGCGATGAGGAAAACGAAAATCCCACAACTTTCACAACTCAAGCTGAAGTCCATCCCATTCCCTGTGAAGAAAATATAAACGTTGTCACTCGCTCACGAGCAAAAAACGATGCATCCCCGGAATTAGGAGAACCGTCACACCGAGAAAACGAAACATCTGGCGACAACGCTATGACCAGGGTCGATGCACCTACCACCAAACGGGTAGACGTGCACTCCGAACCCCGACACCTTGCGCGCCGCACTTGTAAACCCATAAACTACGAGGAGAGTAGCGACGAGGAAACAGAGGCCGAGATATTCGAGCCTACGCGTGCCCGACGACCCAGAGAGGCCGTTCACCCCAAAACAGCTGAGGGCCCTAGCCAGCACAAAGCACGTCCTATCCCTTACTCAAAAAAATCCGCCGATCCTAACTCCGATAATTCGACAGGTTCAGATACCAGTTCTCATGATCCATTAACTTCCGAAGACGAGGATCCTCCTGCAGAGGAACCAACAATGTCCAAATTTAAATTCGCCAAATTGCATTGATACGAAAGAATTATTCCATTTCCGTAATGACAATTTAGTCTATTTTATCGACTCACAAGGAAAACCATGTGACACTGGAGCACAAAAATTATCAGAATCAAACAAGCTTCCCCTGTGGAAAGATTTATCAGTAGGCCAAGCCTACAGTAAAAAGGTCGGAAAAAAATATCATGTTGCCCTAGTCATCAAAGACGAATATTCTGGATCATTATCCTTCGTATCAGAAAATGTTAAGGAAAGCATAAGAGAATTAAAAGACCTTTGCGAAGATCTCAAACTCCAATCGCTGAGTATTTGCCACAGTAATCACGTCGAACACCTTATATGGGCCGACGTCCTCAACATAATTAAAGAAACGTTCAAAGCCAGTCCAATAAAAATATTGATTTGTTTGGGAACATTACAGTACGTACCGATGGAAAAACGCGATTCCATTTTTGACGAGATGCACAAGTCCCCGATAGGAGGACACAAAGGTGTCTCAAAAACGTACAATAGAATTAAACGCGAATATTTCTGGGAAGACTTGAAATCAGACATCCAAAGAAGAATCCAACAATGCTTAGAGTGTCTCAACGTACCTCGAACCAGAACGAATACATCCTCACGATCCAAGATCACCTCTCGAAGTATTGTGTCGCGATTCCACTCCCAAATGCACTAGCGACAACGGTCGCCGATGCATTTATAAAGAAATTTATATGCGTTTTTGGTGCACCCAAGGCGCTATTAACAGATCAAGGAAGTAACTTTTTGAGCGGTCTCATGAAACGGGTCGCAAAACGATTTCGTATCAAGCGATGTCGAACGACCGCATTTCATCCTCAATCCAACGGATCCCTCGAGAGATCTCATCATGTACTGGCCGAATTTTTGAAACAATATACGGATAAGGACAATGAATGGGATCAATGGTTAGAATTGGCAACGCTCTCGTATAACACAAGTGTTCATGAAAGTACGAAATATACTCCGTACGAAATAGTTTTTGGCAAATTAGCAAGAGTTCCATCAAGCGAACCACTGCGAGAATCCGATCAGCTACCCACTTATCGCGGATATTTAATTAAATTAATCACGAGAATAAACGGAATTCGAAATCTTGCTTACGAAAATCTAGTCTCATCCAAACATCGTTCAAAAAAATATTATGATAAAAATGCGAATCCTAAAAGTTTTAAGGTAGGAGACTACGTCTACCTCCAAAAGGGACCGAGACCTGGTAAACTCGGAGACCATTATACTGGACCACATAAGGTTCTAGAAAAACTGCACAAGGATGGCTGTTATCGAACTATTCAGAAACATCAAGGGGTATAACTTTTATGAAATCCCAAAAACAACTTCGAAATTCCAAAAACAAATTCAAATATCCAAAAACAACAACGCTGTCTATTAAGAATTATCTAACACTAATTCGAAAGATATCCGCCCAATGTTAACACTACAGTTATATCCGATGAGCGACACATCCAGAAAGAAATTTAAACGCTATACTACGATATTCTTATTCAATAATGTAACCGAGAATGTTAAATTCTTCAAAATAGTTTATCTCCTGCGATACAAGCACTAGACGAATTTACATATAGTTTAATGAAAGCTCCAAGCCATATGGCGGTACTAGGTAGCGAAGTATTACATGTTATTAAATGTATACCAATAGAAGTAAACCTGATCAGGTTAAAAGAATGTTAAAAGAAGGTTAAAATAATGCTAAAAGAATGTTAAAAGTATGTTAAAAGAAGGCTTAAAGAGTTTAAAAGAATATTAAAAGAATGTTAAATGAATAATACGATCAACCTGTCACTCGTGGGAACGAAAAATATGGCCTTACTCCTCGAACTCATATATTACCAAAACAAGAACTCAAACAACCTGTAATTCCTTCCTCGATATTACCTTTACGGAGACATCGGATACAAATTCATACCTGCTCCTGTCAAAGCCATTCTACTTGCAAACATGAAGCCGTCGACGAAGTCTACTTGCCGATACACCAACCCAGAACTACCATATGGGATCTATTCCGCAGAAGACATCGACAACGTACGAAAACACATCATGTTTCCTGTAGAGCAGCCCACTGCCATAAACAATATGGCACGGGGCATCAGTGGTCAAAACACTGTCAACCAAGCGGACTCAATCTGGAATCGCACCTGGGGAAAATTTTTTGAATTCGGTACAGCAAACGCTGGTGTTACCCGAATGTTACCCATCGTTCGATCGAGTACGGTTCTCACAGATACGGTGATCTATACGTACAGCCTATACACTGTCTACGGCTGGTCGGTCTACCTCATCGGTGCAGTAAGGGACTCGGTTACGCACCTCCTGATGCACCTGGCTAGGTGACCTAAGAAGAAAACGTCAACCGTGGAACTGGTCAAGAACTCTAAACTCGTCACATCTCCTTCTGTCGAACCAAAGGATCAAGTCAAGACCAACGCTGCAACACATGATCTCTACATTAACATCTCCGATCGTTCAAGGTACGATCAAAGTCCTAAAACACGTTCCTTTCCTTTGAGTTCGCACGAGAGGACATTCGAGTATCAAAACGATCATTTTAGTCATGCCTAATAACGTTTTTCTCTATCCTCATTACTATTGTTCTTTTAATCTTGTCAAGTAAGATAAATTGGAATGAGTTAATAAGTATCTATTCGTAAAGAAAAAGAAAGAAGAAAACGCGTAAATATACATCTTACAGTGATGGAAAAAAAGGAAAAAAGACATATATACATAATTTAAAAAAAGGAAACCAAAAATCTCGTACAAAAATCTTTTTAAAAGAAACACATACGCTTTCTTATAAGTCGATAATGAAATTCATGCGTACCTCCTAAGCGCAAGATAACTATAAGTTACACCGTCATAATAGATACCAACCTTCGAATATATTTAAGTCAAATTGTAAGTCGATCAATGACAATGCCAATGCATACTATCGTGCCACTATTTTTTTGATCACCACCCTCAATGACTGATCGAGCGAGACGCTTAATCCTAAAGGGGGGAGGTGTAACGTCGCGAGCAAAGCGCATAAAAATATTGCGTTTTCTTTCTCCTACTTTGTTGAAATCCCCCGAGAACGCTGGCCTGAGCGATTTCCCATGGAAATCGAGAATAACCATTAAACGAATATGGCATTCACATTTTTCGACACATTCTTGTATCTTCTTAAGCTTAGACATACCACAACTGCAATGTAACCTATCGATAATAAGCGAGCGTCGGGCGTACTTTCGTACGACCCTCCTTACGCACTCGAATCCAACGAGAACAAAGTTTTAGGCACGCTTTCTCGGAAAGGTCGTAAAACAAAAATTATCATACTGCAAGCCAGATGACCCAGAGTTCACCCGCCGGCGAAGGCATAGCTGAGCTCCGATTCTTAAATCCGTGTGGGAATCAAGGATAGACCAAGACCGCCGGAAAAGTCCACTCGACTCGGTCATAAAACCGGGCCGCGCCGAAAAACAAAATGCACATGGAAGGGCTATGAGACGCATAGCAGCTGCACTATCGCGGGGCGACTCGGCGCCGGGCCCTAGACCTTAGAAAAACAAACACGATCTCATGCGCTTTTTTCCACGAAAACTCGCTCGGAATAGCTTCATTCCGATTGGTCACTTTGTAATTAATTTCATGCGCCTAGACTCCCAGATACAAAGAACTGTCTCCCACGTCGACCGCTCCGATTGGTTAGAAGAGTCAAAAACGAAAACCCCCTTTTTTTCTCCTACTCCACCCAAGAAGGGAAATCTGGAGCAGGAAGGTCCAGAGGATTAAAAGAAAAATCAGTTCAGCATCATCATCCGAACCAGAAAGATCTCTTGTATCGACTCCAACCTTGTATCGCGATTCGTAACTCTATTCCGCGTTTAACAATCCAACTCTGCTTTTCGATCATCCATTTGCATATCTATATACTTCGAAAAGTATTGTGAATCTTCTCCGCGCTCTTCACACTCACGAAGTGACCCTCTGACCCATCTGCGGCACCATTGTAAACACAGCGTGTGTGCGGCCCATCGACCGACATTGTACAAGCGAGCGTAACAGGCCGAGAGCGAAGGCCCTTTCACCGAAGTCCGAAGGACCGTCATCCAGCGAACATAAGCTAACTGCACCATTTTTTTGTATCATTTTCTTAATCCGCCGAACTGTACTCTTCCCATGTTTCCGACCGGCCAAGTAGACGGCACTGGGTAATAAACGAAAATTTGTAAACGGTAGCTACATCTGTCGCAATCACTCATATAACTCTTGACCATCTAGGCACTCGAGACCTAGAACTCCCGTTCCACACATTCTCCTTTTACCCTCATCCCGTGCTATTGCGCTTGGCGTAGGCAAGAAAGAGGGAAACGAAAGTTTTATGCTCTCATCCCTTCCGGATGTGACACTCCTCCCGAAAGGGAAGAAGCCACCGGAGGAACCTTCATCCTATCCTCCGCTCTGTATGCTGGATACCGCCGGAAAGATCTTTGAGCGCATCATCCGTAACAGGATTGAGAAGGTCGTGGACCCTCTACTGGCGGAGGGCCAGTTTGGCTTCAGAAAGGCGCGCTCTACTCTGGATGTCTTTAACACAGTGGTGAAGCAGGCGCAGGAGTCGACTGCGGGGAAACGATGGACAAGAGGGTCGAAGAAGTACTGCGCAGTTGTCGCTCTCGACGTCAAAAACGCTTTCAACTCAGCGATATGGAAGTGTATCATAGATGCCCTAAAAACATTAGGTGTACCATAGTACCTACCGAGAATAGTGGCGAGTTACCTATATATCAGAGGCTCATGTACGACACAGAGGATGGACCGAAGACGTATAGGGTGACTGGAGGAGTTCCTCAAGGTTCTGTACTTCGACCGCTTCTATAGATCATCATGTACAATGATCTGCTGCTATTACAATTGCCGAAAGGTGTGTCCATCGTAGCGTTCGCAGATGACGCGGCCCTGATTGTCATCGCCAAATTCGTAGAGCAAATCACCGCACTCTTCGGCGAAGCTTTCGCCAAGAAAAAGGAATGGATGTCTTCTGTTGGACTGCAGCTTGCAGCCCACAAAACAGAAGTACTCCTCGTATTCAGCAGGAAGGTAATGGAAACGGTGACGCTCAGGGTTGGAAACGTCGAAATCACATCCCAACCGTTCATTCGGTACCTGGGTGTCATTCTCGACGCGAGGCTGAACTTTAAAGAGCAAACCGAGCAGATCAGCAGGAAGGCCCCTGGGGTGGCTACCACACTGGCGCGTCTCATGCCTAATGAAGGTGGCCCCAGACAGATGAGGAGGAAACTGCTGTCATCAGTGACGACCTCAGTGCTCACCCATGGCATCCCCATATGGGCTGATGCACTGAAAATCCAGAAGTACCGCAGGAGGGCTGCAGCAACGTATCGCGTCAGCGCCTTGAGGGTAGCCTGTGAATTTCGCACTGTCTCCGAGGGCGCTATCAACGTAATCGCGGGAATGCTACCCATTGAGGTGCTCGCCGAGGAGCGTAGATCGATTTACCAGCAGAAGGGAGCTAGAAACCCCAGTTATGCAAGGACAGAAGCGAGAGCAACCAGATTCAACCAGTGGCAGACGATGTGGGATGCCTCTACCAAGGGAAGGTGGACGCACCGACTAATCCCGAAAGTGGAGATATGGGTGAACCGTCCACACGGGGAGCTCAACTATTATCTCACTCAAGTCATCTCAGGATACGGCTGTTTCCGGGCTTATCTCTATAAGTTAAATTATGAAGATTCCCCGGACTGCCCAGCATGTGTAGCAGTCGAGGAGAACGCTGAACATGCATTGTTCCAATTCCCACATTTTAGTGCCTCCCGCGCGATAGTCGAGGGTCAGCTGGAGACACGCATCACCCCGGACAACCTAGAGGATTTCATGCTGAAGTCAGCAGACGCATGGACAGCGGTATCGGCTAATGCTGCCGCAGTAATGAAGGAGTTGCGACGTGCAGAACGCGCGAGGAAGAAGACGACTCCGGAAGACCAGGCAGTCATAGATGAAATCAGCGACACGAACCCCTGAACCACTCATACCATCTCGAGTGGAACGGGGGATGTAAGGTCGCCTGGCAACACTGCAGAAAGAGCTATAGCTAAGGGCTCTCTCGCGATGTAATACCTAGCGGTCGTCCCGCGGGAGAATTTGTAAGGCCGCAGAGGAACGGGGGTTTTTAGTCGGTGCAAGCCCGACACACGGCAATTATTTGCTACGGTGCGGAGGCATTTCCCCACTAAACCTCTTAAAACAAACACACACACACTCAAAACACTTATCGACGCCGTCTTCCCCCTCCCGCCAGTCGCTCCTCGGACCACATGCCCCCCCGCCCCTCCCTCTAGAGAGGCCACACACGCGCCCGGTGGCCCCCTCCCTCCGCCATACTCCTACTTGGCTTCCCCGCGCTGGACACCCCCGCCCCCTGAGATTCCTGAATTAGAAACGCCCTAGCCCTTCTACTCAAGACGCTGAGGATCTCAAGGGGGCCCTCCGCAGCGAGTATAGGCGGCGTCTCAGACGAATCTAGAAATCAGATCTGTCTGGGAGAAATAAGATCACTGCCACCAATATGCTCGCTGTCCCGGTCCTGCTCTACTCCTTTGGCGTCGTCAAATGGCGTAGTGACGAGCTTAAACAGCTGGACATCGGCACACGCAGAGACGCACACACAAGACGGACTTCACAAAACGGGACAGACGCCCTTCCTTAAGACGGATTTTACAAAATGGGACAGACGCCCTTCCTCCACCACATCCGGATCAGGAGTCTCTTTCTTTTTCGACTCGAAAACTGTCGTCTCTAATTTTCCCCACCTTCCCGAGCTCTATGTATTTCTTTGTCGATTATTCGGCGCAAGCGCGTCGGCCCTCGACTTCCACCCCTCAACGATTATCGCTCGCTTTAGCGCCGTCTATGATAATGTCGTGATCGACGGTCGATACAGACGTTCATACGCGATAGGATAGAAGTTATAATTAGTCGATAATCGATGCTCGGGAAATACTGACAATGGTTTTTAAAAAATATATTTCGGCCTACGAGGGGAAAATCGAGAAACCACGTCGAGGGTTACCGTTCTTTATATATCCTGTCTCAGTCTCCCCCATCGAACCTCAACGTGGTGTCGAGGATGGTGGGTATCCGTCGATTAATGATCCCTTTATCGCGTTCAATCCATGGATCCCCACTCCAGCATGTGGCCTCAAACCATAAAGGGTGGCCTGCAAGAGAATCTCAAAATTCCTCGACTTCACGGTAGGGGTTTAAGACAACGACAACACGAGGTTGTGAGGAAGCGTAAACATTTAATGGCATTCAGGTAACGTACATGAACTGTTGCCTCTAGTCGAAATGGTACATCCGGAAAGGAGAAGATTCATCATAGTTGATTTTAATCGGAATGAGTACTTAATGGAAATTGAATAATATGGAATATAGGAAAATCGAAATAAAATAACGCAGCGTCGGCGGAAATTCCATCGGCGAACGCCAGAGCTGTCGAATCGATGCATCGCCGAAACGATCTCTCCTCATGGGCGAGATTGACGGCCGCCTCTCGAATGTCGATATTTTGTTGGAACGAGGACCGTATACTAGCCTCCGTCGTGCAGTTCCGGTCTCTCCTTGACGATCTCGTCCAGAGTTTTCTGGGTCAACGGCTGCCCTATGGCTTTAATCGCCAGCTTTCGTTTTTCTCTGGCCTGTGCGGTCATGATGGCGTTGACGGTTGATTCCCTTTGGGTCAAAAGAGCATGTTCTCTAATGAGAAACGCGCAGACTCGGTTAGCGTAGTCCGTCGGGTCTTCGAACTTAGCCTTCCAACGTCTTTTCAGGGTTTCTGGGCCTTCATTAATGAGATATTTATGGTCCCCGAACACCCACAATGACGGCCAAGTGGCGTAGTTGAGGCGGAGCCAGTCGACGAGTCCGGCGCAAGATATGTTACAACCCGGACATTCCGGTCAGTACAGGCTTACGTCAGAAGAGCAGCCAGTGCATCGTCGAAGTGTTCGCTCGTGTTCTATGCCATGAGGGTATATACAATCCTCGGTGTCGAATCCATCCGCGCCGCAGATGTGGCAAAATCCTGTATGAAGCGGTCGTCCACACGCCTTAAAATGATGCTCACGCGAACGGCAGTTAGCACAGCCAGGGACTGGTGGTTTGTTTTCGACTGTGACGAACGTCTGTGTACCTCTGTCGACCTTTTTTCGCCTGGATTCGTTCAATCAGCATTGACGCTCTCTTCATGACCAGGTCCCTCAGCATTTTCTCACTGAGAATACGACAGTCCACCATGTATAGAGGATGCGTATTTCCACTCCTTGGATTGGTCAGCCCGGAGATGTTTGACTCCCTGAGAAACTCCTCGAACGATGGAGTATACATCACGGGCAGTGGTTTGACGATTATTGAGGGTGCAACCACGGCTCCCGGGATAGCGCTGCTACATACTCTAGATCCAGAAGGAGTATGCTGTCGTAAGTGCCCCTCGGCCGGAATTCGGTTCCGACGCAGATTCTCCTTATAGAGGTCGGCGAGAAAGTCTCTGCACTTTGGCGAGCTTAAGTTTCGGAGGCGGAAGATTTTTTAATTCACGTAGGAGTTTCGGTACTTCCGGACTTTCAGTCTCCACGACTTTCAACTGGGAAGGGTTTTTTTATGTCCTCCAGTTGGAAGTCGGAGAAATCAGTTCGGTACTTTCGGGGTACCTTGTCGACGTTGTAGGTTGACGAAGGATAGCTCCGGTTGATACTGCATTCCGTTCGGTTGATTGAACGAGTGTCTCTAAGGATTTAGTGACCGCACTTGTGGTTTGCGTCGAATCTTTCTTTGCGTACTGCACCGCATCAACCGCAGCATCTTTTGCAGTAACGGCTCGTTGCTTGGTGGAGGTTGGAGTCGACTGTCCCGACCGGTTTCTAATTTTTTGGTTGAGGTTACTCAACAGACTCTCGAGCTTACGCCTGGCGTCGAGCATGGCCTCCAGATCGTCAATCTCCGATGTCGAAATGGTATCGAAACTAGCAGCTTCCTGGTAGTGGCTTCCGATCGCTTCTTCGAACTGCTCATCCTGCTCCTCCACATTTTCAGACGTTGTCGACATGCCTCAGTTGCTGAAGATGGTTAACAATTTCGTGAGCTTCGACGGAGTATTTTTAAATCGGTGATATAATACTTTCCAACAACTTCCTCGTTTTTGTCGAACAATTCGACAATCATTGGACCGATCAGTCGCTTAATAACCGCGGGACCAACGTATTTATGGCCCAGTTTTGCTGCATAACCTTCAGCCTTATTACTTAGTTTTTTGTTCGGGTAATAAACTTCCGTACCGACTTCTATTACGATTTTTTCGCTTGGTCTAGTTGAATTTGTCCTGGCAAGACGTCTTTGACTTTGTAATTTTATCTCCGTCTCGACCCTATGTCTCAACTCGTCGAACTTGGCTATTTTCTCTATCCAATTGTTTACTGACGACCTAACTCCCTGCGATTGTCCCTCGACTACGCGCTCTCGAGGTTTGAGCTCGGCTTCTCGGGCGAAGTTTAAATAAAACGGCGAGACGCGACTGCCAGCATGCGGTACGGTATTGTAAGCGAGTTGTAGTTTCGGTAAATGTTCATCCCATTCCGCATGATTACCTTTCAAGAACGCAGAAATCATAGGTTTGATTGTACGGTTTACCCTTTCTACTGGGTTGGCTTGGGGATGAGCTAGCGGAGTTGTTATATGTCGTATGCCTTTTGCTGTCAAAAATGCATGTACCTCTTTATTAGCGTACTCGGTACCGTTATCTGTGATCATCGATTCCGGAACTGCGCCCCACCGGTCGAATGTGGTCTCCAGGGTCTTAATGACGCTTTTCCCTAATGTATTTCGTACGGGAAAGAGTTCAACGAATTTAGTGTAGGTATCTTGGATGACAATCAAATAAATATTGCCCTTCTTAGATCGGACAAGCGGTCCGACCGTGTCGACGGATAGTTGCGCCCACAGTTTTAACAAGGCTCTCGTCGAAAAAGGACCTTTTAAGGGGCGCTGATTAGGTTTAACCCTGATACAGATGTCGCATTCCTCTACATAGGATCTGATGTCTCGTGACATGCCAGGCCAATAATAATTGCGTCGAACGCGGTCATAAGTATTGTCGCGGCCCGAATGTCCTGCTTGGAGGGTTTCGTGATTCTCTTTTAGGATCGATACGACCTCGTTTGATCGAACTACTCTTTTCTAGGGATTCTCATCGGCGATAAACAATTTCGCGAACTGTGGCCTATAGTCGTATAGCTCGTCGTTCTCAATCTTCCACTCGGTGAACCTATACTGATGTTTTTTTACTAGCTCACGTTTAGTTTCATACCAATCACTCCCGTTAATAGTCGACAATACGGGTTTTCCTGACGCAGTTTCCTCTAGAAGCCTTTCCCAGCCTAGAGGGTCAACATCGAGGTCGAACATGCGCGACAGCGCGTCAGGGGTCTCGTTAGTCGTGTCTTTCTTATATTCGATTTCTATCGTATGTTGCAACAGGAAAATTGCCCACCTTGCAAGTCGATCAACAGGATTTTTCAGTCCATATAGCCACTGCAACGCCTGGTGGTCGGTGACTACGGTGAAAGGCTCGAGATAACACCTTAATTTCCCCACAGCCCACACGACCGCCAAATATTCTTTTTCCGTCGTGGTGTAATGGATTTCCGCTCCTCTGAGTGTACGACTGAGGACCTCGAATAGGTTTTCCTTATTAGTCTCTCGGAATTCTGCTGTACAAGGATGGCCCCTACACCAAAGTCACTGGCATCGGTGTACAATATGAAACGCTGACCAGGGATCGGCGTGTACAACCTTGGAGCATCTACTAAGGCGCGTTTCACACTGTCGAAAGATTGTTGCTCAGCTCACTTTCGGGCTAGTTAGCTTATTCAGCGGCTCTTGGATGCGAGCTATATTTTTTAGATAACGGTGGTACCAATTTACGAGTCCATTAAACTGTCGTAGCTGCGTTCGATCTTTAGGGACCGGAAAGTCGATAATCGGCTGAATCTTCTCAGGATTTGGTCGAATTCCTAATTCATCAACAATATAACCGAGAAACTTTACTTCTTTACAGGCGAAACTACTCTTCTCACGATTGACTTTCAATTTAGCCTCTCGTAACACTTCGAATAGTAACGAAAGAAGCGACAAATGATCGTCGAGATCCTGGCTCACTATGATCCAATCGTCTAGGTAGGCGAAAATTTGCTCGGACCAGTGATTCGGCAAATTTCGTTCCACAATCAGGTCTTTAATTCGGCGTTTGAGTTGGTCCATAAGACTTTGAAATGTCGAAGGTGCGCCTGTTAACCCATAAGGCATTCTAACCCATTCGAGTAGGCCTTTCCCTTCGATAACGAATGCAGTATATTTCTGACTATCTAGGTCCATAGGAATTTGCTGGAAAACCTCGCTCATGCCGAGGGTCGAGATTATTTTTGCTTGATGAAGTTGCGATAGTATAGATTTCATGTATTGTAGAGGGTAGGCAGGTTTTTTAGTCTGCCGATTAACTGGTTGATAGTCGACACAGAATCTAAGTCGGCCATTTGCTTTTGGGGATACAACTGGCGAACAGGCCCAGTCACTCCTACTCCACTGAACATATCCTCTTTCGAGTAATCTATCGACCTCTTTGTCAATGAAATCGCGAATGGCCTGGCTACGCGGGTATGGTTTTCGTCTCTGTGGGGTGTGATCCTCTAATTCTATCACATGCTCGATCAAATCTGTAACTCCGGTGGACTCGTTATCTAACTTGGTGAATTCGGCGTCAAGGAACTGCCTGATCTTGGCGGTTTGCTCAACTGTCAGGGGTATGAAAATTTACTCCCTTCGAGGGTCCACGTACCTCATACTGAATTTACTTGAACCTTGAAGGTTAGCCAAAAGTCCATGCCCAAAATAACCGAATTCGATAATGTTGGTAAAATGCTAAACCATTGCGGTCCGTAAATGTCTCCTATGTCAATAACAAAGCATGTGCCCCCTACTGTAGTAACAACAGACTTATCTCCAAGACGAACACCGTACTTCGACGTTGCATCCTCCGTGTGTTCTTTAATTTGTCGATCTTCTACGCTATCGTAGACAGCTTGGCTCAAATAGGACCTCTCGCTACCACTGTCCAATATGCCAAAAATCTTTTCACCGAAAATAGATATTGCTATTGGTGTACGAGTAACGTGATATGGCTCTACGAGGTGATTGTTTGATCTAAAAATTCGCCGACTCGCTAATGCCTGAGTCGATTGCGGCGGTAAGTGGGGCGGCGTCCATTTCTTCAGTTCCTCTACATCTAAGTCGAGATTTTGTCCACGGTCAACCATTTCATCCTGATTCCCGGCGGACGTTAAAGTAGTTAGTTGGATAACCCGCTCGTCAACATCGACCGTCAAAGTATTTTCCAGCCTGTCGAACTCACCGTCCGACAGCTCGGAATCGCTCGACTGATCGTGCATCAGCGACAATCTCAGAGGCAATCCCGTTTGCTCAGTTTTCTCGTTACCTATCTGCGTAACCCTACCGATAACCAACGGATTGTCGTGTTTATCAAGAACTTTATTTTCATCTATTTTCAAGTCGATTTTATCGACCGTTGGATTTATCCCCGGTACGCCGTTAGCGGTAGCAATCGGGGGTTCGATTACTGCCGCGCATTCCCGTTTCCCGAGCGTTTTGGGTAGTCGTAGTTGATATGACTGATAGCTCGACAAACGTGATACACGACCTGCCTATCGGCAGTACAAAAGCGAGACATGTGTCCCGTTCCGCCACAATTATAGCAAAACGCTTTGGAAATGTCGCGAACGAAACTTGTTCGGTTTCGAGTCGAATCTTTCCCGCGGTTGTCTGGCGATGTTTTGTGTTCTTCTCGAAAACGCTCAAGATTTTGTTCGAGCCTCTGCCTCGTCAGACTCTTGGGATTATTTGGTGAATCTTTAAGGGTTTTATTCGCGCGGGTTAGTGGTTGCCGAATCGCATGAAAATCTGTCGGTTCGTTCCTATCTTCGTCCGTCGAAATCGTGTCAGTGTACTCGTTACCGATTTCCTCCTGAAGAAGGTTAAAATCAGTTCTTTTGATTTTATTCCGCGCCTCCTTTTACGCGTCGAGCGATCGCTGATAGAGGTAATTTCTCTCATTTATGTAGTGAAGAAATTCCTCGTAGTTGTTGATACGTAGATTCAAAATTTCGAACGTCAGTCGAGGATTAAAGGGGGTAGCCGGTTAAGGGGGGTCTGACGGCCCCCACCGAGTTTGATCGAATCGACCCAAAAACCTGAAAGAGGGCTGAAAAACAAAATTTTAGAGATATTTTTTAACCCCCTAAACCCTTATGAAAACACCATAATCGCAAAAAATGCGTTTTTTTTATGTTTAATTTTTTTTCGAGCTTTCAAATGCATTTTAAAGCGGTTTTAACACAACCAAAATTTTGTTTCAGATGTGTAGACATGCCCTGAATTTTTCCAGATTTTTTCGTAAAGTTAAATCATGTGCAACATAATTTTAATGGCATAAAAACCGTAAAAAATCGTCATTTTTTGTATTTAATGCTATGGTTTTTATTGACGTATTAATGGTAAAAAATTGTGCACCATAGCATAGAAAGCTACTATCTTCCTCTACAAAATGACGCTAATTGGGCTCAATTCGGTCGTCTCTAGCGTCCGAAAATCAAACTTGAATAAATTCCGTTTTTATAATTTGAGCATTTTCAGTTACGAAAATGACACAAAATCATATTTTTCAATTATTTTACTTAATAAAAGTACATTTTGGGGTTTCTGAGGTCGCCGATTACAAATTTGATGTCAAACAGCTAACAAAAAAAAAAAATTACACATGTCATCAAATGAAAATGGTATTTGCTATTTCGGTTTTTTCAATAATTAAAAGTCATTGTATTTTAAAAAATCTATTTATTTATAATAATATTACATACATTCATCTAATATATACATTAAACAGACACAAGTAATACATACATTGCAACATGATTGTTATGTTGTTAATCTTCGTCACTGTGTTCTTCAATAACAGGTTCGACATTATCAACGTGAAATAGATTCGTTAGAATTTGAGCTGGGCGGATGATTTTGGACAAATACCGTGCATGACTTAAAAAGTAAATGATTGTTGCAACGTGGGCACAGCAACCAACAGTTCTTAGCCCATTTGCACAATCACATACGTAGTTTTTTATACCGTTATATCCAATACTGTTAGGGTCGTACTGAACGTAACATCTGTATACTTTCTTGTTTATATGTCTTGATTTAACTTCACATTTCAAAATGGTATCGTCCTCCAACAAGTATTGCATATTCAAAAGTCCTTCTTCGGTATACATTTCAGCTAAGTATGAAACAGTTTGCGATAACTGGTACGAGCCAGTGAAAAGGATCTTCAAATCTTGCTCTGTCATTTCCGGAAAGTCTAATACGTCATTTGATGTTAACGGTTTGAAGATCCTTTTCTTCCTATTCCAGTTTTGTTCTTCCACAACTTTCGCTAAAGAAATGTCAACGTCTTTTCTTTTCAACATTTGCTCGGCAATTTGATCTTGTAAATCGGTATCGCAATTCAGTCTTTTTCCAAACTCATTAACCAAAAAATTCGCTACTTTGCAATAAAGCATCGCTGAATCCAACATGTTGTTGTTAAACTGATTATGCAAGAGTTTGAATTTACTACCGATTATACCGTGGACAGCCTCTACCACCCACCTCAATTTCGTAACAAATCGACTTTCGTTTGCTTCATTTGTTGGAAGTTGCTTTCTTTTGCCTTTCAACGCTGGCATCAACACAACGAACCCTTGAGATTCTAACCAATCTTTGACGTCTCTGAACCCCCTGTCAAGTATAAAAACATCCCCTTTTTTGAGGATTGATCTCAAGCCGTTCGGATCACTTAGTACATGTTGTAAGATTTTCGCATCATTCACAATTGCTTCGTACGGTCCGTAAACATCTATTACATATCCATCTGTGGCACAAACTGTGAAGGGTTTACAGAGTGGACACTTTTTCTGACCAGAGAAAGATTTTTTTTGGTAACAATTATTACTACTTTTTTGGTGTCGAAGGTATGAACCATCAGCAATCAAGAGCAGGCGATCTTCAAATCCGTGTAATTTTTTTACGTAAGGCGACGTGTGATTAGCAATTAAATCTTCGCGAGAACATGCCCGAGCTCCGAAACGAAGTGGAAAGACGTCTTTCGCGAATGAATCCAAAACCGATTTGCAATAAGCAGGTACTAGTTGTTCAGATTTGATATCGAAAATTGACGCAGTGATTGTGTTGGAATTTCCAGTTCTTAATTTAAAAAGGAATATTAAAAGAGCTTGATTAATACTGCGATTTTGAGAATTTCGCAAAGTGACCAACATGTTTTTTAGAGTCTTGATTTCTGCAACTGTGTATCCAGTTAGCGATTTTATGCGCTCTGCCGATAAATTGTAATCATCTACTCTGTCTAAAATACTGTTGTCGCATTTTTTGGACAGTGCATCCAAAAATAATGCCAACTCTTGAGAACTGATAGTACAAGTATTCGAAAATATTTTCAAGTTTGAAATTTCGTCAACGTACATACGTTCACTGATAAGATGTACAGGACAACAGCGATTGCCTTTTGGAATGAAAATTCGTGAACTTATAAATACCTGTAACCTCGCTTTAAACGGAACAACCGGAGATGTCGTAATTGGAGTAAGACATACGCAACAACATTTGTGAGTCGCGGTAACTCTGTTGAAAGGCATCTCGATCATTTCATAGTCCGGTTCTCTTGGACGAAGAACGTAAGGAGGGTCCTTAGAAGATTGTGATGACTGTCCTGTGGAAGATCCAGACTCCGACCGTGACAATTGTTGCGAAGACTGTTCCGAAGATTGTTCTGTGTCATCTGATACTGTCAAATTGGAGAGTGTTGATGAATGTCTCTCTACAGGATCGACAGAATTTTGTTCGCGATCAACATCTGGCAGAGGATTTTCCTCGGGATTGACGTTTGGCAGAGGATTTTCTTCGGGATTAAAATCCAACTGAAGATTTTCTTCAGGATCAGAATCACTGCTCGTCGATGGTGAAACCGTTCGGGATTTAGCGATTGCGGAACGACACAGATGACATAAAACGTCACCTTTCTCTACTCGTTTACCTAGTAGTTTAGTATATAAGTGTACGTCATCATCTGCAGAAATGGACTTCTGTTTTCCGGTATCATAACGCAACAATCTGTTGCATCTTATGCACCTTTCACCAGCCGTACATTTTCGTTTTTTCGGTGGCATCGCACAGTTTTTCCTAAAGAAAAAAAAAGAACATTGTTATTTTTTTTATTATGATTAACAAATTATTTTTTTTTTTTGAAAAAAATGAAAAAAGTAACTGAAACCCGGAATAAAAAAAAACCATAATTAAAAAAACAAATAGAACAAAAGTAACGAAAATCGAAAGTACATTAAAAATTGTAAATCAAAACAAAAAAAATGTTGAAAACATCGGTAAACAAAACAGAAATAAATTATTGTATTCCAAATCATTTTTTTATTGAAATATCGTTTCGTCTTAGTTTTGTTTTTTTTTTTGCTTTTTTTAAATTCTTTTCATGTGAGTGAACTAAACAACAACTTGAAGTTGACGGCCACCTTCTGTACGATTTCAAGTCGACTATGAGGCAAACGATTGTAGATTGAGGTTATGATTATAAATCAATTTTTATGTTGATTGATATTTAAATTGATATTCAAACTCACCTTAGAATACTGCTTCAATCACTTCGTGTTGAGATAGGCAGGTTAAACGATAAATTAAAAAAACGCTGTTAACAAAACAAATAGATTTGTTTAACGGAGCAGAGCGCGTCGCATGACGTGTGTACTGGACGGCGGCTGAACACAGAGAGAAAGAGAGACCGCGTGGAGCGGGGTTCTCGATGCGTCAGTGCGTAGTGGGCATGCGCAGTACCGTGCGGAGGGGCATACGAGCCTAAGGCCCACGTGGGTACGGTGGCCTTAGGCACTCGGGTACGTGGCTTAATAAGGTACAAGTTGGGATTTTCTCCGCCAGGTGACAGTTTAGTCGGGGAATTCCAAATTTTTTTTCTGAATAATACGTAATTTTTTGTTTGTTAATATAACTATTGACAGCTGTTACGATTAAAAATTCGTGTATAAGAATGAATTTATAATCAGCGACCTAAAAAATCCTTATTAATATCGTTCCCATAGCTTTTTTAAAAAATTTCAAAAATTAAAATATTTTTTCTTCGTTTTGACAGCTGTCATGTGACAAAACTAATTTTTGACATCAAATTTGTAATCGGCGACCTCAGAAACCCCAAAATGTACTTTTATTAAAAAAAATAATTGAAAAATATGATTTTGTGTCATTTTCGTAACTGAAAATGCTCAAATTATAAAAACGGAATTTATTCAAGTTTGATTTTCGGACGCTAGAGACGACCGAATTGAGCCCAATTAGCGTCATTTTGTAGAGGAAGATAGTAGCTTTCTATGCTATGGTGCACGATTTTTTACCATTAATACGTCAATAAAAACCATAGCATTAAATACAAAAAATGACGATTTTTTACGGTTTTTTTGCCATTAAAATTATGTTGCACATGATTTAACTTTACGAAAAAATCTGGAAAAATTCAGGGCATGTCTACATATCTGAAACAAAATTTTGGTTGTGTTAAAACCGCTTTAAAATGCATTTGAAAGCTCAAAAAAAAATTAAACATCAAAAAAACGCATTTTTTGCGATTATGGTGTTTTCATAAGGGTTTAGGGGGTTAAAAAATATCTCTAAAATTTTGTTTTTCAGCCCTCTTTCAGGTTTTTGGGTCGATTCGATCAAACTCGGTGGGGGCCGTCAGACCCCCCTTAACCGGCTACCCCCTTTTACGAGTATCTGCTTCAACTGTTCGCGAAGAGGTGGTGGACTTCGCATCTTTTCGAAAATGAGTCCTGCACGACAGGCGAATTCAACGAGCGTTTCGTTTTTATCGAGTTTCAAGTCGCGGACTTCTAAGAAGAGGATGCCGTCGTCCTTTTTAACCCCCCACTGAAAACGAAATGCTTTCTTAAAATCTTTCCACGTATACCAAAGATGTTTGTTCAACAGGTACCACGCTCGATATGGTCCCTCAAAGATATTGGATAGACATGGAACGAAAAGGTCCTTTTCAATCCCGCTCACCGTTAATTGATCTTCGAGTATTAACAGAAATTGTTCCGGATCGGACTCGGTCGTTGGGAACGTAACTTTCCAATTGCTAACGATTCTACCTATTTTTATTGCAAAATCGCCTGTCCGATTATAGTTCGAGGTAACCGAATGATTCGCACACGAACCGATGTGCCAAAACGGCAAGGCGTCGCGGTTTGGTACATATTCGCGGCCATTATCATCACTGTCGCTCGACTCGCTCGTCCGCCATGACAGAACTCCTCTCCGAGGTGGCGGGGATTGTCGGTTTCGTCGAAGTATGTGAGTCGAATTAGCGTTTTCGGTGCGATAAGGCTCGCGGTTATTTCCGATAAGTCTTTGATATTTGTTGACCGTCATTCGACTTTCGTCCGTTACGACCTCGCCGTCGAGGGTCGAACGAGACAATGTCACAGTAACAAAATCATTCACCGTTCGATCAGGTGGTCATCTCTAACGCTGCTCCGCAGGATTTGTTAAAATCGATGGCAACGGTATATTTCTAGAATTATTTCGCGTATTATCTCCCGCAAACTGGACTCGATTCGCGTTCGTGCGTTGACGAATCCCATTAGCACCCGCCGAATTATATCGGACGAATGCCCCCGTACTACTCAGGAACCTTTCTTGGTTCTGTCGATCTAAACTATTTCTCGACAATATTCCCATATCCTCATCAAAATTTCGCTCATCTTTGTCGACGTTTACGACTCTCAATAAATGTCGGTCTCTCTCACTCGAAATCCTTTCGCCGGGTCTAACCGACGTAGGCCACGACAAATTACGGTCGATAAATTTTTCGTTGGGTCTAACAGACGTAGTCCCGTGAAAGGTATCGTCGATATTTCTAACTTCGTTTTCAACAATCCTGTTATCAATCATCTCTTCGTTAATAACCCGATTATCAAGCCTTACAGACGTGGTTCTTGATAAATTCCTATTTTAATTCGATGCATTCGCGATCGTGATATCTACTATCTCATTATCGCTATTATTTAAATTATTCTTCTTTTGTCTCGATGACTTGCCTCCCTGTTCTGTCGACACGACTCCCCCCTCAGACGCGAGGTTATGTCGCGACGGGATTTCCGAACCCGATTTAAAAGTGTTTGAACTTTCCAGTAGCTTTTCCAATTTACCCTCGAGTTGACTAACGTTATTTAATTTAATTTCAAATTCTTCCAATTTTCGACTAATCTTAATTACCGTATTTTCTAACGTACGATCCCTAGAATTTTCATATCCAGGGACGGGAGTAGCACCGCGTGAACCCCTACCCCTTCTAAACGGTGGATTTCCCCTAAAAGGAACATTTACACTTGCTGACGGTCTTACACCTTCGGAACCTTCGAAAGAAGGAAGATTTCTCTCCTCGGGCTCACCCGCAGCCCCAGAGTCTAGGTTAGCTCGCCGTGTCTCCCCCTCCCCAGACGTGGATGAGAGAGCTTCGTTGAGCGACATCGCAGGGTTTCCCTTTTTTTCCGAAGTTCCCTTTTTCTTTTCCGAATTTTTAGCGGCACTAACCCTTCTTCTTCTTCTTCTTAATAACCCTTCTTAGTAACCCTTCTTGGGGGTGTCGAAAACATTACTCAAGCTCACGAGTCATGCTCAATTCGCAAATAAATTATAAAGACTTATCTTATTCAACGAATCGAGACACTTGTTGGAAGCAAAAATTTAATACACTATTAAATAACTCACAACCCTAATTTATTTTATTTCATGCAGTATTCCCGATTTTTTAAAATTTTAATTGTCAGGTAACTTACGGGATTCCCTGATTAACTTCAAAATATTTTATTTAAATTCAACTATCCTTGCCAGGACCAATCTTCCTAAGTTAATTTTGATTATCGGACTTTGGAACAATTTTACTTGATA
The DNA here is from genome assembly GCA_963210295.1 of Ophion ellenae. NCBI lineage: Eukaryota > Metazoa > Arthropoda > Insecta > Hymenoptera > Ichneumonidae > Ophion > Ophion ellenae. Next base: position 6,696,999 of record OY723388.1, read on the forward strand.
CTTTTAACGGCTAGCGTTAATTACCCGAATGATGTTATGTCGATTGTTGTCATTTAAGAACTCGAAACAACGATGAATAACACAGCATAAATAATAGTCAAATCATAGATAGCATAAACGAAGAATACAATGATTATTGCGAAGGAAAGAAACAGTCGAAAATATTGCAAGAATATTATAGGAGAGAGCTAAAATATTTCAAGGGAGAAAGTTACAAAGAGTATCCCATGTATAAGTCGATTCAACGTTACTGTATTAATTCGGAAATACGCGAGGCCGAGAATTTTCGAGAGAGTCGTTTATCGTGACTCGCTTTGTTTTGTTTCGCTCATGTGTTTGGATATGGTATATACATGGCTCGAGCACGGGTAAGCGTCCGACTCTTTGGGAACGATAGGCCGTATGAGAATATTCCCGGTCGTCCGAAGCGACCTTTTCTCTATAGATGACTTTCGACAATTATTATTCGCTTTTTTCCGATGTTATTTCGTCGAAATAGTATTTCCCCTAATATATGGAAGTCTAATAAATTTGATATGCGTAATGAAATTTTCCTTTTCACGTCGAACACAAATTCGCGATAAATACAATAGAATATCAATTCTCTTACTTCGCATAAATAATTTCAACAATTGACCCTAAACATAAATCGCTTTACGTGTTTACATTCATTTTATTTTGGAATCAAGGGCACAAAGGGTTAACAATTCAACAGAAGAGAAACTCTTGGCACGTTAATTAATCTCACGAATAATCGCCGGAATTTAGCATTAAGTTTCCCAAAAATGTTTCTTCAAAATTTCTCCACATAACAATTTTATTATTGATTTTTTTCGATACTTTCTCAAACAAATTACAAAAATTCACCAGCGGGGCCCCACGTTGGGCGCCAAATGAGACAGGAAGTTTTTAATGTGTAATTCTTTCACCTACCGCGGCCGGGGTCCATCGGCTGGTAGGGCTCTTGGTTTTGGAATTATAATTTAATTTCCAAGAGTTGGGCGCCAGCTAGTTTTCTCGAGACTAACAACTCTGAATAATTAACGACTTAATAATTTCCCCCACGGCCAAGACTCTCTCTCTCTCTCTCAGGGAGGATACCGTTGGAGGACCCGTGAAATCACGAAAATTGAGTCTCACATGCAGAAGCAGAAATAAATAGATCGACTCAACACTTACGTATTTGATGCAGTGAACTCGTTTAATAAATATCGTTAGTCGACACTTCTTCACAATTCTTCGTCGACGGATAACCTTCGCCGGAATGGGCCGTTATTACAATATAATACTTCTGGTCAAAGTATACGGGATACCGACGAAACGTCGAAGATTCGACGATTATTTCGTAATATGACGATTCTTTTCGTTCGGTTCGACTACGTCGAAAACGCCGGCAACTCGAAGGTCGAACGCTTGACGAATAATCGATTATAATTAATAAGACGGACTTCACAAAACGGGACAGACGCCCTTCCTTATGACGAATTTTACAAAATGGGACAGACGCCATTCCTCCACCACTTCAGGATCAGGAGTCTCTTTCTTTTTCGGCTGGAAAACTGTCGTCTCTAATTTTCCCCACCTTCCCGAGATCCATGTATTTCTTTGTCGATTATTCGGCGCAAGCGCGTCGGCCCTCGACTTCCACCCCTCAACGACTATCGCTCGCTCTAGCGCCATCTATGGTAATGTCGTGATCGACAGTCGATACAGACGCTAATACGCGCTAGGATAGAAGTTATAATTAGTCGATAATCGATCCTCGGGAAATCCTGCCGACGGTTTTTTTTAAAATATATTTCGGCCCACGAGGAGAAAATCGAGAAACCACGTCGAGGGTTACCGTTCTTTATATTTCCTGTCTCAACCTTTATATGCTGCGTCAGAGCGGCGGGCGCGGGCTCTTGGGATTGGAGTGTCTTGATGACCGCATGGTCCTCGGAATAGCAAGCGATGTAATAACGAGCTCGGACGCGCTCCTGGAGATTGTGCACCAGCATGAGCTTCATGCGGCGGGGGCTTTTCTTTATAAGGCGGTAGATCGTGCGGCAGAGACCCTCGGCTTGGAGTTCCGCCGGCGCCGGCGTGGCGCCTTGCCAACAGATTCCGTCGCTCGGTTGCCCAAGTCTCGACGTCGACGGGCACTCAGGGCTGCCGAGCAGACTGTCCCGATTCGGCAGCATGTGGACAGACCCATGCACGGTGTGTTTTTTCGCCACATCGAGGAGCACGGACTGTCCACCCAGCTGACCTTTTCCTTCCTCCGGTCAGCTGGACTGATGTCCGAGACCGAAGGGTTTATCTGCGCCTGCCAAGACGGAGTCATCAACACCCTGGTCTATCGCAGTCGCGTTATGGGTCAGCCTCTGCCGACCATTTTGTGTCGTGCATGCAAATAATCGCCGGAGACACGAATGCATCTACTGTCGGCCTGCCCAGTATATGCTATCTCCGGCTACATCCATCGTCATAATGCGGCCCTAAGGGTGTTGTACTACCATCTGCGGCACCTTTATGGGATAGACCGGGAGCCAGTGCCGCCTTATTTACCAGGAGATATTGAGTCCTTTGTCGTGGGCGAGAGGTGCAAGATCTATCGGAACTTCTCGTTTGCGACCATCGGGCCGCTTCAAGCGACTAAGCGAGATGTTGTCCTCTTCGATTTTGACGACAAGACGATATACGTCATTGAGTTCTTGGCTTCGGCCGGAGTGAACGTGTCGCGAAAGGATGAGAAGAAACGGCTCAAGTATCAGCCTCTCCTGGCCGAGCTACGTCGTTAGCACTGGGGATTGATGGTGACTCTCTTTGTCCTCATCATCGGGGCGCTTGGGGGGATGAAAGATTCTTTTGTGTCGGGCCTCACTGGCATACCGGTTTGCAAACCCGGTGTCCGGTTGCTAGCGGGTCGGATGCAGAAGGCGGTCATACTTGGATCCCTCCGTTAACTCAGGCAACACGATTGTGGACTGCGGTAGCCGCTCACCTTCTGGCTTGAGGGAGCGGCTATCGCAGAGCGATTTATTGGACTTTATGCGTGTTTTTGTTTTCGACTGGGCGGCAGCCGAGGTGGTGTCGGAACCCTCGAGTGTCGCCCATCGTTATTGTTCCGGTCCAGATTAAGACCGAGCCTAACCCCGGAGGGTAGGTGAATGTTTCGCAGTGCAAACTGAGGAAGTGTGTTGCCCGGAGCAATAAAGTCTATTATTAAAAAATAATAATAATAATAACATCAATATTTAGTATTGAGTGCATTACTCAGCAACAAGACTTGGAAGACACAAAAACCACATCTTCCAACTCAAGTACTCCCTTCTCACATTCTGCCATTCATTGCACATCATAGAATATAAGGTACAAAAAGAAAATAAAACAAAGAATAGAGTGCTCAGTACAGCTGACCACATTTCATACAATACAGAAAACAGGAAGCTATATGATGTCACGCATAAATAGGTATGCAAGTAGGCATTCCTTAAACACAGTCAATGAGGACGATGAGATTGTCTCATTCGGTAGAGAATTCCAAAAATACACCGCACTTACATAAAAGGAATTTTGGTAAGACGCTGTACGGCAAAGCGGAATTTCATAGCGCTATTGGATAAGCGATGTGCGTGTTAAGTGCTCAGTTCGTGCAGGACGATCACCACGATGTATCTTGTACACTAATATACCCAGGAAGTATTTCCTCCCCGCACTAATCGGCAGCCATCCGAGTCTTCTTCTATGTGGGGTAACATGCTCATCACGATTCAAAATGAAAATAAATCTAATGAATTTATTTAAAAGACGTTCAAGAATTTTATTTAACTCAGCTTTTATATCCATGATTACTAAACAACAGTAGTCTCTTTACGGAAAAATTAGAGAAACTATAAGAATCGTGCGCAATTTGGAAGTTAGAGCTAGTGTCCGAAACTTGAGTTTATGTAACGAAAAATTTACTTTTTTAGAAATAGATAGAACCTGCGCACGCCACGATAAATTCGATTAAAAAACAACACCCAGATTTTTGGCCTTGCGTATATAAGATAAAGGTGAACCTTGTACTTCAATTGGGGCTAATGAGTTCAGGTCGATTTTATTTATGTAACTATTGCTACCCAGAATAAAAACTTTAGATTTGGATTAATTAAGCTTTAAGCCATTTGCAACATAAACTTTTGAGATAACTTCAACGTCTTGTGTCATTTTTGAGAGACCTAGATGTAGCTCTGCAGGCAAGCAACGCAATATTATTAATGTAAAGGGAAAACAACAGAGTACCCAAAACTGTACCCTGAGGTACACCGAACGAAGTAGATTTCCAGTTTGAGAATTTGCCTTGATCATCCCTAATCGCTTGAGACCTACCAGAAACATAAGACATTAGCCAATCTAACACATTCTCAGTAAAACCCATTTATCGAAGTTTACAAATTAGCAAAGCATGTAGTACTGTGTCGAAAGCCTTACTAAAATCAAAGAGTACCTGGATGGTGATAAGTCTGTCATCGACAGCTTTCCTAACGTCATGGCATAATCGCAGTAGCGCAGTTTGTGTATTGAAACGTTTTCTATATCCTGACTGTCTCTTATCTAGGATGTTGTTTTGAGATAAGTAGCTAGTGATCTGAGTATCCACAATCTTTTTAAAAATCGTATATAATCGTTACGCGACGCAAGTAATGATTATTCTCTGCAATCCGTATATCTCAAGTAAGAACATTACGATATTGTCTATACAGAGCAAAACCCAAAACACTTTGGGATCTCTTGGCGCATTTGGCGCACATCTAGAGCTTTCAAAAGACAATCACTAAAAGTGCTGCAACATTGGTCTATTTTATTAACGGGCATGGCCTTGTCTGGTACAACAGGACAGTCGGCTAGCAAAAAATGTTCAACCGAAGATGTAAACAAACTCCGATGAAAACCATGGAAATTTCGACGGGTGATAGTGCGGGGGAAATACTCCTTTACATCAAACTTATATTTGAGTTCAAGCAAATCGTGATCGGCTATGCCGGTGTGGCCGGGAGGGGGGGGGGGGGAAGAGAAACCTACAGATGACAATAAAGTGTGTACAGAGAGCATACAGTACGGGAAGGTTGAATCGTGCGGTTTACACCTTCCACAAAGGGCACAACGGAAGACGGTCGAATAAATCATGTTGCCACGTTACAGACTAACGGAATATACATACATTAAGTGCTACATGTCTCTGCTTGAATATTTATGCACATATATGTGTACGTACGAATGTAAAATAATAATTCCATGAGAGACGGATCCCCGGACCCATACCTCGTTGATTGTCTACTGCCAGGTTCATATTCCTTTTTTAGACAAATTCGTACGAAGCCAAATCAAATCTTAACGCCAAGTGGAAGATGTGATGCGTGACATATGAGTGTGAGAGGGATAGGTAGAAGTTCGTCTCTTTGTTACCTCGAAAATGACGGACTCTTCGAAAAAAAAATCGAAAAAATAGAACAATTCTCATTCAACGTTCTATTATTGGCAGGAAAACGATATGAGCCCTTTTCCGAAATATTATCCATTTTGGTGAAAATTACGTAATGGGTTGTCAACCGACCGAGGACTTTTCGTCGTGTCTCAATAATTCCACGGAGTTGCGGGGGGAATGAAAAGAAAATATGTCATTGGAAGAGGGTTGGGTGGGGTTGGGAGAGCACTATCCGATTGGAAGTTAATTAGCAGCCACGAAGAAATTGGAGAGGTCTTTATTGACGGTTTTAGAAACGTATCGGTTACTTCGGTAAAAGAATACATTTTTGCCTATTCATCATGGACGGTGAAAATTAATGTAAATTGGGAGAACGTATAAAATTTGATTGACACGGATTTTTCTTCCAAATATTCTGGGCTATCGTCCCATGCATATTGTAGATCGCGTCGCTTTCCTCGAGTATATACATATATGGATCCTCTGGCGAGTTTGCCTCATATACTCATCTTTTCCATTTATTCTTTGTGCAATAGACTGGACAGCGGGTCCATATAGCTCGAAATAAAAACGCGTAAGAGTTTGGCTTTACGATCACATTCTTCTCCCAGCCGCAACCAAAGAGATAAAGTTCCATGTGCACCGAGTCACGCGGAGCGCGGTGAAACGTACAAGAAGAAAGAGGAAGACATGGAATCGAGGAGCCGCGGAAAATGGGTAAGAGATATAGAGATTCTCCGGGCACAAAAACTTGTTCAAGCTACACACTCGCACCAAGTCCGGAAGGCAGTATATTGATTCTCTTTCGGAAAGCTGGCATTTGTACCAATTCTGCGTTAGACGTCGGTTCGTCCATGATTGCTCACTTTGCTAGAGAGTCGCGGTGTGGATACTAAAAAGAACGTGCACGCTGTTACATTTTCGTCTACAACTCGTAGATACGCTACAGCACGGTATAATCGACGTAGGCTCGGTCTTGTTCGTACACATACGTATCTATCTACACTCAGGAGACAGTTTATTTATAGTAAAGAAATATATTTAGTTGGCACTTTTATTCAAATATCAATTAACTGTTACAACATTTGTTAGTCATTAAGAAATATTGGTGTTCTCGTGACAAAATTTTATAGCCATAGTATTTCTTTGAAAATAATGATTTATTTTGTCACTTTTATTTCTCTTAACTCAGCACATGTTTATGGTGATCGAAAAAATTAAAGTTAAAATTGTGATATGATAATACAGTTCAAAGGAGTAGAGATTTGTTCACAATTAATATATGTAGATTTGGGGCCGTTAACATATAGTTGTCGCAACTATCTTGTGTTCACCGGAAATGAACATGTCACAACAATTAACTGATCTCCATTCAAAACGACTATCTCGGCCGCATTTGACTCAAGAATCACACAGTTGATGCGACAACTTCTCAATTCAACGCAAATAAGGATTTATTAACTATTAATGAATCTGTATTTAAGATGTTGGCCCAGTAGTTCTTTGAGATAACAGGCGTACTCTTATTACAAAATGAATATTTGGTAATAATTTAGAAAATCTTCAGTTGAATCAAATATGGCCCTGTTAATAGTTAGCAAATAAATGTTAAAAAATCGATGACTCGTCTCAAATAATGATTTGTTTATAGTTAACAAATCTGTACGCTACCATGGCTCTTTGTTATGAATATATAAACGTGAATTAATTCTTTTTACCGATGATATCAATTGACGATTTGCTTGTTTTAAGAGACCTGCCAAATCTTTAGGAAACTTTCGAAAATATATATAGAGGATATTAAATTATGCATTAGAGGCCGGTCGACTGCCTATTTTCTATAGCAGTTGTTCCTTGCTTTACGACGTATTGATGCTATCATCTTTGTTGTCCTGAAATTAACGGACTTGCTACTTGTAGAGGAGAAATCGTTGGCAAACAATTTGTCCTCTACAAGTGGTAAGGAACAACTCTCATTTTCCATGAGAGTTGTTCCTTGTACACTTGCCCAGTAGCACTATAGTATAGTGCTACATTTATTCAACTGCACATTCATCTGCCGACAATCAATTAATGACTTTGACCAAATGTTCATTTGGTAACTATACACGAATCTTGATTTGTGCGAATATAAAATATCGTTCACTCGACTATCTTAACATCTGGGACAACTTTCTCACGGATTTCATTGAATAAACGCCTCAGCTATAAGAAACAAGTATTTATAGGAAGCTAATACGAAGCATCGGGTTAGACTAACTGTATAACTATTGGCTGTTAAGAACGGGTGTGTTCGATTAGAGTACCCATTTCTTAACTATTACCAAATCTTTATTTGTGATAATTCAGAGGCTCAAATGAATAATTCATTAACTTTCAGAAGATATGTATTTCGCCATGTCCAACTTTACCATTGGTGAATAGTTAACAAATTCTGGTACATATAAATATATTGTTTTCTCAGTGCATTTACGTGAGCATGGGCGTCGTGTGTACGTATACAAGGTGTTTGGCGCACCAAACGACACAATTTTTTGGGAATTCGAGCGGTAATTTGCTAGTATTTTTACCCACAGCCCTATGTCCTAAGTGTCACGGTAATAAAGATGAAATGTTGCCTTCGAATCTTCATAATTTTTTTTTGTGCTTGTAATAGCCCGAAATAACTTTTCTTGTATTCTTCAATGTATGTTTATTTTAAATAAATCATTATTTGATACAATTGGTTTCACGAAAATGACTCATGAACGTCCAAAGTTTTAAAAATGCGTAAATGTATAAAAAATGTCAACTACTATATTAATTATTTTAAAAAAAACTAAAACAAAAAGTTCTCTAGTTGATAACTTTTCCAACGGTATGTTACTTGTCATAGAAAACATTCATTGTGTGGTCAAAATAAAGAGAATACGTTTTTTTATAATGTACTTAGAAGTTGAAATTTTTCATACATTTACACATTTTTAAGACTTTAGAAGCTCATGAGTCATTTTCTTGAAACCAATTGTATTAAACAATCATTTATTTATAATAAATATACATTGCAGAATGCAACAAAAGTTATTTCGCGCTATTACACCCACAAATCAAAAAGTTATGACGATTTAAAGCAATATTTCGCGTAATTAAAAAAAAAACCTATCTTATGTACCGCGACACTTAGGACATAGGGTCTAGGATGAAAAAAATAACAAATGACGCCCCCCCCAACCCCCTAAAAAATGTGTCGGTCCATGCGCCAAATACCATGCTTTTCGTAAATTAAGATGCGCTGTAGGACCTGCGACGTTTGTACGAAAATCTGGACGGTGTGTACAGGTAAGAGCAGCGAACTTTGGGTCATTGGCCAGGAGAAAATGAGAAACAAATTACTAACGTTTTATTGTCATGCAATATCATCCATATGCTATAACGATATCGACAAGTATGTTCATATTTTTCAACAACATTTCATTCACAAAGAGGGAGCGAGAAAGAGATAAATATTATAAATATAATGGATTATTATATAATATTGCCCAACGTTGAAACGAGACGATTCAAAATGTTCATTATTTTAACATTTTATTACCGACATGAAACTTTTAATACTGCAGTGTTAAAAGTTGCAATTTTTAAACCCATCATCTCCCAATCTAAATAGGGGACAATAGTGGTTTTATGTTTACAAAATGTCATTCCGGCATTTCATATAGATTAAAAGAAAAGAATTAATTTTTTAACGAAAGTGAATTTATTATGGCTGTAAGAAATCATCCTAAGCTTTTTACTGGGGTAATAAAATATTGCATTCGCGTCTGTCGGTTATGCAAGTATACGTTTTTAGGATTTTGAAATGATCGTCGACTTCCGAGAAATTTCTCCGCAGGAAATATTTGTCTCTGGGTAGATTAAAAAGTTTCGCGGTCTCTCCTTGAATGATCGATACAATGGTGCCACTTGACATTACTTTTAGATACAATCGCGGGTATTTGCTAAGGGTAATCGATATACGATTTATTTGCCATTCATTCGCCACCACTTGAGAATGAAGGGTGGCACAAGCGCGTTTTATCACTTTTGAAATCCACGAGATACTTTTAACAATAGTTACGTAGTTTCCTCCGAAGTTTTGAAAGTACCGAATCGTAGTCGTCTATCCCATAACGGAGAAATCGAGAAAGATAGTGGATTTTCGGAAGCGCCGAGACGACGAGACGTCCCGAGGCCCCCCGCCCCGTTGTCATAACAAAACAAGTTTACTCACACAAGTTTTCGTTACGAACTCCAGGTCCAATCGGTGCCCATATATTTCGATTGATATGATGCGAGAATAGGAAAAAACTTAATTATTTACGCGACCGTCTTTTTCAAATTATTTCTTCATGTATGATTCAAGTGAGCATTGCGCTGAATATTCGTCGTTCGGGCGTAACAAAATAACCGTCCTGATATATACAGAGGCGGTTTATACACTAGGCTCGCTAGGCCCAGGCCTAGGGCGCCGCGGCAAAGGGGGCGCCGCGCGTCGGCGGGATCTGCAAGTACGCACGCCCCTTCTCCCTCCCGCCAATACCGATCTTGGGCATGCTGCGACACGTCCTGTCACGCAAATTCAAGTTGCTTTTCGTCCGCTACTCTACGTTCCCACACTTCTCATACGTTTTGTCGCTTTTATATTTGTTTCGGCACTTACCTACGCGAAGTTGTTTAGTACATTGCAGTACGGTTGATCTCGAATCGGATTATACATTGTTTCAACAAAATAGAAATATAAATGAGCCTTAACAAGCTGAGTGGTGCCAAGCGCCGTAAATTAACAAAAGAAAAACAGGAAAAAGAATCCCGTATCGTGAAAAAAATTCCACATATTGACAATTTTTTTGTTCATGATAAAAGATCGGAAACGCCGACGCGAGCGTCGCGTTCTGCAATAACAGAATGTTCGAGCGAGGTAAATATCAATGCACAATGATTATTGAATATGTTTTCTGCATTACCATACCCATATCCATGCAGATCCTGCCATTCCTGTCTTCTTCTCCTAATTTCAGGAAATACCGCGTTCTCATGTAGAATGTAATATCGGAAATGAAGAGAAGGAGAAACAAGTCGACGAAATCACGAACAAAAAAGCGACTACAGTTGAAAATTGTGACGATCAAAAAAGTTCAGAGGTCGTAGACGCGAACTTCACCAATTGCGTTGTGGATTCTGGAGATTGTTCTGACCCTGGTCTTTGGCCAACGCGGAATTCGGAAATGATTGATTTCATTTTGCGAAACCCGTCAAACCAACAGGATCCGAGAACGATTGATTTCGCGGCTTCGAAGCGTGTGTATGGATCCAAAACAAGATATTGTACTGCACAAACATTTTTCCAAAAAACACCAAATGGTGAAATGCACCGACGAGAATGCATGACATATTCTTTCTCGAAAGGTTGCATATATTGCATACCTTGTAAGCTATTCTCGACATCGGTAAACGCGTTTAGAGAAGGTTTGAATGACTGGAAGAATGATGTGCGAATAGCAGAACACGAGGGAAGTCTTATTCATCGGAACAACACGCAAGCTTGTAATACGAGGGAATATGCTGCGGAAGATTGACAGCAAATTACATATGCATTAGATTCAAGAATTTAATTACTGGTGACAAGTACTGACTCGCATTATAATCGCGATGAAGTTTCTTGCATCCTGGGGCTTGGCTTTTCGGGGAACAGACGAGAAATTTGAATCGATCAGCAATGGCAATTACTTGGGTATTATTGAATTGATGGCAAGAAACGATCCTTTTCTCCAAAATCACATTGATCGATTTGGAAATCCCGGAAAAGGGAACATATCGTACTTTTCTAAAGATATTTGCGAAGAGTATATTGGAATGATTTATGACGATCTTCTCAAAAACTTGATCTCGGAAGTGAAGGCCACGAAATATTATTCTATAAGCGTAGATTCGACGCCTGATATGTCGCATTCGGATCAATTAACGTTTATCATCCGGTACGTACGCGAGAACGGAGAGCCAACTGAACGCTTCTTACAATTTATACCTATCGAAGGAATCATGGAGGTATTGCTTGATAAGAATATCGACCGTATGGATTGCCGTGGACAATCATACGACAATGCCAGCAATATGTCGGGCTGTTACGGTGGGGTTCAGGCCAAAATTATGGAACGTAATACGTTGGCAATTTACGTGCCGTGCGCTGCGCATACCCTAAACTTAGTCGGTCGAGCAGCTGCCGAATGCTGTTTGTGAGCAACTAAATTTTTTATGTTCATGCAACACGTCTATACCTTCCTAAGTGCATCTACGTCCAGGTGGGCAAGAGTAAAGTTGAATATCGAGAATCAACCCGGAATGCTGTTTCCAAAAAGTCTGTCCGGTACACGATGGTCGGCTAGAGCGGAAGTGTGCCGAGCACTTGTCAAATCATGGGGGAGATTACGGGATGCCCTTGAAAACATCGCAGAAAATGCTTCCAAAAAGCCGTCCACAAAAGCCGAAGCCGAGTCGTTGTCGCAACAATTTGGATTGCTTGAGACTGCTATAATGGCCGTGACTTGGAGCGATATATTGGAGCGTTTCGATAAAACGAATAAAAGTCTTCAACGCGTTAACATCGATTTGACAACGGTCGTACAACTGTATGGTGCCCTGCAAGCGTATGTTGTTGATTTGCGTAATCGTCTTGACCAATACGAAGCCAAAGCGAAAGAACTATCTGAATGCAACGAATGCGCACATGAAAATCGGCGACGCAGAAAAAGGACCTTCCACTCGGCGAGGTGAACAACAATGAAGCGGTATTTGATGGGAAACAAAATATGCGCATAAATACGTTTCTCGTCATACTTGATCGATTATCCGGCGAATTAGAGAGAAGAAGTGTAGCATACAAGAGTATTAACATTTGCTTTGGATTTCTCAGTCGTTTGCCGCTACTCAAAGATGCAGAGATCATCACCGAGTGCGAACAATTACAAAGGATATACGCCAACGATCTCAATAAAAATTTCGGAGAAGAATGTTTGCACTTTCGGAATTTCATCCGCGAAATTCAATTGACGAAGGGTGATGGCGTTCAAAAGTTGTTAACGATTATTCGCGAGAAGAATATCGTTGCGACGTTTCCGAACATGGATATCGGCCTCCGAATGTACCTAACTCTTTTTGCAAGTAACGCTACCGGGGAACGTTCATTCTCGACTTTGAAGAGGGTAAAAAATTATTTCCGAAATACTGTGGGTCAGGGCCGCTCCTCCAGTCTCGCCTTTTTATCTGCGGACGCAGATCTAGTTGATATGGAAGAGACCGATGTAGACCAGTGCAAGGACTCATTAATATATATACGCGACTCTCGGGCAGATAACTATATATATATATATATATATATAAATTGGATGTTATAGTATATTGTGTTGCATTGTTATTTTTTTAAGAACAAAAAAATTATTGATTTCCTTCTATCATTTTCCGACTATTTTATGACCGGCGAGTGGGGGGGGGGGGGGGCTAACTTTCTCAGGCCTAGGTACTAATTTTTGTAAACCGGCCCTGCCTGTAAGCATGAAGCCGACGACGAAGTCTACTTGGCGATACACCAACCCAGAACTACCGCGTGGGATCTATTCTGCAGAAGACATCGACAACGTACGAAAACACATCATGTTTCCTGTAGAGCAGCCCGCTGCCACAATCAAAATGGCACGGGGCATCAATGGTCAAAACACTGTCAACCAAGCGGACTCCATCTGGAATCGCACCTGGGAAAAATTCTTCCAATCCGGTACAGCAAACGCTGGTGTCACCCGTTTTTACCCGTCGTGCGAACGATCATGCTCAGCACAGATACGGTGATCCATACATACATCCTATACACTGTCCACGGCTGGTCGGACTACCTCGTCGGTGCAGTATGGGACTCGGTTACGTACCTCCTGATGCACCGGGCTAAACGCCCTAAGAAGATATCGTCAACGGTGAAACTGGTCAAGAACTTCATAAACTCGTAACAGCTCCTTCAGTCGAACCAAAGGATCAAATCAAGACCAACGCTGTAACACATGATCTCTGAAATTAACATCTCCGATCGGTCAAGGTACGATCAACCTCCTAAAACACGTTCCCTTCCTTTGAGTTCGCATGAGAAGACATTCGAGTATCAAAACAACCATTCTAGTCATGTTTAATAACGTTTTTCTCTATCCTCATTATTATTGTTCTTTTAACCTTGTCAAGTAAGATAAGGTAAAATGAGTAAATAAGTATCTATTCATAAAAAAAAAGAAAGAAAAAAAACGCGTAAAAATACATTTTACAGTGAAGTAAAAAACATTGTAACAGGAAATTCTGAGGCGATTATCCTCGACGTGGCGACATAGCGAGATTTCTCGAGGGCGCCAAAATTTTTGTCCGTCCGTTTTATCACCATCATTATTCACACTGTAGCGAAATGTCAATGTAAAGTAAAGCGTGTCGACCAACCATTATCGATCTTCGATGACAGCGCTTTCGTACGAACGCATCACGCTGGACTAAGACGGTCTAGAAAAGTAGAACTGAGGGGAGACGCCTTTGCGCCAAATTATTGACAAATCAAGGCTTGGATCCTAGAAGAACGGGAAGGGATAGCGGAGCGTATCGATCACATGCGAAACATCGATTGACGCCCTGTCGAGTTTTCGTTCGGAAAGCACTCCCTGCCCGGTTCTTGTTCGGAGAGGTTCCTTGTCCAGTCATTGTGCTGTGAGGACTCCCTACGCAGTTGTCCTGTGAGGACTCCTTGTTTAATTTCGTACCTAACGTCTGTAAATTTGTTCGTTGAGCGCGTCGGCCCTCGGGATACCTCATTCAACGATTCTGGTGACAGAATCATTTTGCGGAATTTCTTGTAAAATATTTTGTGACTGCGGCATCGACGAAGGTTTTCCACGTCTTTTGGCAATTATTTCGTCTATGCTGTAACCGTTGGAACAACACGTGGGAAATCCACGATCACTGTGAGAAGAGAAATTTGACGAGTGGCGGTTCGTCGAGGAACTATTGAAGGAAGGTTATTCGACAAAATCTCGCTTCTAAGTTTATTGGAATCCTGGAATATGTGCGACAGAACGTGAGTCTAATAAAGAACCTTATGTCTTTTTCTTTAAGCATGGGAACTTTTCTTTAATAACGCAATTTCACCAATGGGTCCCCAACTGTTCCTGTCCTGTGTGCGAGTCCAAGCTCTCCGCGTAAGAAAATTTATCACGAGTTGTTAGCTTCGTCAAAGCTAGCTGGCGTCCAACTATCTATACGTTTATTAAATAGTTAATTATAATTTGAATTGAATAAGCCAAACTAGAGCCCTATCAACCGACGGACCCCGGTCGCGGTAGGTGGAAGAAAAATAAAATTCCTGTCGCAACATATATACATAATTTAAAAAAAATATATATATATATATATATCGTACGAAAATCTTTTTAAAAGAAACACACACGCTTTCTTATAAGGTGATAATGAAATTCATACGTACCTCCTAAGCGCAAGATAACTATAAGTTACACCGTCATATTAGATACCAATCCGCGAATATATTTAAGTCACATTGTAAGTCGATCAATGACAATCCCAATTCATACTATAACTGATCATACTACTGATCGAGCGAGACGCTCAATCCTAAAGGGGGAAGGTGTCACGTCGCGACCGAATGCGCACAACATAGTTCTTTTTCTCGCTTTCTCTTAATTTTTTGAGCCCCGGCGAAGACGCAGGGCCGACGCGATTTCCCATGGAAATCGTCAATGACCACATACGCGCGATAGCGGCATTCTCATTCTTCGACGAATATTTACATTTTTCTTTAGGCTTAGACGTACCACAGCGGAAATGTAGGCTATTGATAATAAGTAAGCGTCTCACGCGAGAGCACAGTAGTCAACCATCTGAAGAACAAATACACACTCGCCAGAATGAAATCCTCGAACCTAGGAAACCACCCTGTCATAAAACACCACGTGCACTCGCGGGCCATGGTCAACAAGCCCTATCTCGAGCGGTGCGTTCTCGCCGCCGACAAGGTCCCTTTTTCCTCCCGGTATTTTTCCGCGCTCCAGATAAAGGAAACGCTGCTCCAATTCCTCGAAATAGAGCGACGAATATGACTCGCAGACTACCTCCTGCTCCCTCTCTCTATTTTCGACCAATCATCCGAAGAGACACATATTTGATGCCTTTTCCACCAATCCCTATGGAAAATGCATCACGAAAACGCACTCCTTCCCCCATTAACGATACCTCTCCTATTTTCCACTTGGCGATGAATTATCCTACACTAAGTCAGTGTTCCATCACCACTCGTTGAAGTCAGTCTCCCATAAGTTTCCATCGCGATCGGACAAGTCTCCAACATCTTCCATCAGATCTAGTTCGCAACGAAAAGCTGTCTCCTGACAGTATCCGACAAGTTCAGACGTTAACTCTAAAAATTAGTATATCTCCGGTATAATTGTTACAAGTTCTGTCTATATTTTGTAAAGCGCGAGTTATAAAACTTCCAATTATTCATAATGAGCGTCCACACTATCATCGATACATTGTATTGCATAAACTTCCAATTAATTCCAAGACTCGGCTCGCGATAAATCCTCTTGTATTAAAAGATTTCGTCAACGTGAAGAACACCAGCTCCGCCAAGCCCGTAACCGAGCGTATACAACCAAGCGGTCCGGCCGACCTGCGAAGGCCCGATTCGACCTTCCGTATCTCCAACCATTGTACCCACGGCCCATCGACAAATATAAGCGAAATATTTCATGTATATTTTCTGTATTATTAATAGTAGAGGAGCTAGGCCGGTTCTAACCCGGGGATCTCAGGGGGGAGCGAGGCGGGGGAGTCGAGCGCGGGGAAGCCGGGGTATGCGAGGCGGAGGGGGGGGGGTCCTGCATGCGGCAGCCGAGTGCGGGGTTCTGGCGGAGGGAAAGGGGAGGGGTGTTAGAGAGTGGGGATGCTAGTTTTTGGTGACGATGTCTTCCCGGCGATAGCTGGACCCGCGGGCGAGAGGGGGAAGCCGCTGTCGACTCTGTGGGGGAGGGGGCATCATAGAGTCGCGGGTCCTTGAAAACCCATAAAATCTGATAATGTATTATCAACATTATAGATGTAAGCGGACCATTTTTGTCTAGATTATTCACAGGAGTTTATATATATAAAAAAAACAACTTAGACAAATGTGTGCATGTGTGTGTGTGTGTGTGTGTGTGTGTGTGTGTGGGAAACTTCCATTTATGGCTAGGAAAATTTTCGAGAGTGAGATAACGATAGTTCCCATATGAAGGGTTACCCTTCAAAGCCCATAAAATGCTTTATTTATTGCATGCAGCTGCGGCGTTATTCCACAACAAGTTTCAAACCGTCGAGGTTTCATTCCACAAGATTACGTCAAGATGTTCACATGTGCGAGTATGTACGCAGTGCATCCGGCCAAGCACCCCCTGGACTTGACCAAAAACGAGCTCGAACAGGTTCCAAAGGTCTTGCTCCTAAAGTATTGGGGTAACTTTATTGGTTTACTTTGGGATCGTTTGCCGGAGCATCATCGGAACGATAGTGAAGTGATATCGTATCTTCCATTCATGGAGCATTATAATACGCCACAGATGAAGGACCACATTGATGGTCCCCCACCTCAACGTCGGGACTGTGAAAAGTGTTGCGAGGGGGGAAATTCTCTACGTGCGGAGTTCTTCGAACGTGTTTGAACCTGTTACACATGCCTATGATTGTATAAATGGGGAGAAGTTTTTAAAATCTGAGTGGAGGGGTTACGAGGGAGCTTATGATTTCGTGGACCAAGCTCAGACTGCACTATTCCACCGCACCATCAACTTCTCCGAAAAGAACTTTGAAAAAGAGTGAAAATGGATCTCTCAAATATCAACAAAGTCAGCCTGATGGCGGAATTCCTCCCACCGAAGAAGCTGTCAGAACTCCACGTCCATTCGGATTATCAAATGAGTTTGCCGTCTTCTTGCCACCGCCGCTGGTAAAGGCCTTCGATCAAGATCTGAAAATGTTCTAGAGTATGCAGCAACTGGCGCGCAATGGTCAACTCTACATGAAGTACATTGGTGGAAAATACAACAGCGTCGAGTTCCATCGAGTCTGAGTATGGTGGAAAAGAACGCTCGTGAAGGCCCGGTGAAAACAACGAGTTCAACAGCAGCCAGCATCATCACTATCGTAGAGTGCAAGGACTGTTTGTATCACAGTCATCATCATCGTAGAGTTTTCGACGCTCGAGTCTGAGTAAGGTGGAAAACAACGCTCGTCATGGTGCGGTGGAAACAACGAGTTCAGCGGCAGCTGGCATCGTCACCATCGTAGAGTGCAACGACTGTTTACACCACAGTCATCATCGTAGAGTTTTCAACGCTTGAGGCTATGTAAAAATGTACAAAAAAGTTTTTTATCGAATATAAGGTAAAAAAAAAAAATTGTCGTCAAACTGTATTCGCCGTAGATATAGGAAATAAATGGAGAACGATATTTGTTCGAAATGTTTTTATTCATTAAAAAAAAATCCCTCACTCACACAACGCTTCGTACACAGAGAGCCAGCTTGTCAACGACTTTACATTCGCCTTGGCGCAATTGTATTTTGTATTGAAGGAATGATGGGGACATTTAACGTTTGCGATTTTCGGCAACTTCTGCAGCGATGGACAGTCCAGAGTCTCCAGATCGATGACTTTTATCGCTGAATCCGTGAATCTCGATAGCCATGAGCACTTCTCGAATCCCTTGGCATAGATCGTAGAAGCTCCTTCCAAGATTCCTCGAATTGTCGTTCTAGCTGCCTCGTATGGTATGCCGCTGTGTTCCCATCGTATTCCATGATAATTGCGTTCCAGCCACTTGTTTGTCATTTTGTACTTGGCCGGTAAAGCGTCCCAGGCGAATGGTGCATCGAAGAAGAATGTCAGCGGTTCAGCGTTCTTCTCATGGAGTTTGACGATGGACATCTCCTTTAGGACAAATTCGTTGACGGGTCTCTTGAACCCTTGCACGTCGACGATAAGCTCCATGTTGACTGAAGTGGTCGCGGATCATTGGCATGATTTTATACCAATTTTTTAACCCCACCACTGATTGGATTGTGCTCGACAATACGATCATGGAGGATCATGCAGTACGCTGAAGTTTGCGGTGGAATATTGTTTTTCAATTCAAACTCAAGGCGCACATCAACAGGACCGGACTTGAGAGAATCGTTTTGTTTTGAGCAGTCAATGACAACGAGGGGAGCTTTTTCTAAAAATTCCATCCCACTCAGCCATGGTTCAGCCTCTTTGTTGTAATAGGTCGGTTGAGATATTAGATGAGATCAATAAATTATCATTACTTCGAACATTGGAGAGTGTGCGATACTTGAATATGAGTTTTCGCTCTTGGGATGTGTACGACTGTCCATCGCTTTAAAGCACAACGAAACATTCATGGACCGTAAAAGCTGCCTCCCAACTAGAGAAACCAAAATATGTAATTGGTGCGGTGCAGACTGGTAAAAAAGATAATGTATGGCAAAGGACATTATATTATTCACCGACTGCAAACTCACAAGTGCTAAACTTTATCTCAATTTAGCATTGTTTTCTCAAGATGACTCGCATTTGGACTTCAAAAAAGTTTCGGAATTTTGTTCAATATGTACTCTCAATTTTGTAAATACGATTATGACTCCAATAGTGATCGTTCTTTACTAACCATCGCCAAGTATTAATGTAACGGCCCTCTCGCGATTAATGATTGATCGCATCAGAACGAGCCTGTAAAACATGCTACCGTAGATGTGTGAATAGAGTTCGAATGCAAAGAAGATTCACCACCGAATACAACTGCATATTGTTTTAATCTTACGTGATCGCGTTGTTGAATATTGTCCATTGACCGACATTATCCGCAAAATTGCATAGATCAGCAAAATCTGCGAGATACGAAGCATCATGGTTGATTCGCAATCATCATGGTCTAAAGTCGGCATATGGAAACGTTCCATATAGCATGGCTGAGGTTCAATAACAGCTGGAGTTGAAGGTTCAACGGACGACGACACGTGTCCTATCGTATATGTTAAGGGTCATGAAAAACGAGAATGGCTAGCTGATATAATAAATATAAAAAATGAGCTATTTATTGAGTCGTTGAATATAGACTTTGACGATATGGATGTCTCAAGTAAATTAGATGGAAGTTTTACTCTACGATGTGAAAAGCATAAAAACAGGTGTGCCTTACAAAATGTATTTATTTTCTTTAATTGGTGGCTGAATCATAAAGATTCATGCAAATAAAAGATATGTAACATTATGTACTTTTTATTCTCCTCACCCCGTACTTAGTTATGTTAGCATCACCTGATATCGGATTGTGCAACTGAATACAATATTACTTTCGAATGTGGAACTAATTTTTTTCGATGGAATTTGATTGAAAATAAATTAATATAATCTTCCAATGATAATCGAAATCATTCATCAGCATACGTTCGTTAGATGTTCGTGAGCCGTTTGTTGGAAGTTTGCGAGGCATTCGAAGATTTTCGATAGTGGTTCGTGAAAACGTTCCAGAGAGACTTCCGAAGACATTCATAAGACGTTCGAAGCCATTTAAGAGACGTTCGAAAACATTCATAAGGCGTTTGAAAACACGCATGAGAGGGTTCAAAGCGTTTAAAGAGACTTGCTACGACGTTCATGAGACGTTTAAAGATGTTCGTGAGACATTCGAGAGACTTTCGAAGACGTTCAAGAGATCTATGACGATATTTATAATACGTTTAAAGACATCGATGAGGGGTTCGAAGACGTTTAAGAGACTTTAAAAGACATTCACAAGGGTCTTGAAGACGTTCAAGAAACTTTCGAATACGTTCAAGAAACCTTCGACGACATTCGTAATACGTTTGAAGACATTCATGAGGGGTTCGAAGACGCTTAAGAGAGGCTTTTAAATATATTCACGAGGGGTTTGTCCAAAGACATTCATAATACGTTTGAAGACATTCAAGAGACGTTCGAAAACATTCATAAGACGTTTGAAGACATGCATGAGGGGTTCAAAGAGTTTAAAGAGACTTTCTACGACGATCATGGGACGTTTGAAGATGTTCGTGAGACATTCAAAAGACCTTCGAGAACGTTCATAAGAAGTTTGAAGACATTCATGAGAGGTGCGAAGACCTTCAGAGACTGTCAAAGACATTCAAGAAATCTTTGACAATAATAGGAATACGTTTGAACACATCGATGAGGGGTTCGAAGACTCTTGAGAGACTTTCAAATACATTCACGAGGGGTTTAAAGACGTTCAAGAAACTTTCAGATACATTCAAGAGACTTTCGACGAAATTCATAATACGTTTAAATACATTCATGAGGGGTTCGAAGGCGCTTGGGAGACTTTCAAAGCCATTCACGAGGGGTCCGAAGACGTTCAAGAGACTTTCGACGGCGTACATTATACGTTGGAAGACATTCATGTGGGGTTCGAAGACGCTTAAGAGACTTCCAAAGGCATTCACGAGAGGTGTGAAGACATTCGGAGACTTTCGAAGACATCCAAGAGATCTTTGACAATATTCATAATACGTTTGAAGCCATCGATGAGAGGATCGACGATGTTTTAGAGACTTTCAAAGACATTCACGAAGGGTTTGAAGACGTTCAAAAAACTTTCGAATACGTTCTAGAGACTTTCGACGACATTCATAATACGTTTGAAGATATTCATGAGGGGTTCGAAGACGCTTGAGTGACTTTCAGACATTCACGAGGGATTCGAAGACGTTCAAGGACTTCCGACGACATTCATAATAGGTTTGCAGATGTTCGTGAAACATTCAAAAGACTTTCGAAAACGTTCATAAGAAGTTTGACGACATTCATGAGAGGTGCGGAGACCTTCAGAGACTGTCAAAGACATTCAATAAATCTTCGACAATATTCGGAATACGTTTGAACACATCGATGAGGGGTTCGAAGACGCATGAGAGACTTCCAAAGCCATTCACGATGGGTTTGAAGACGTTCAAGAAACTTTCGAATACGTTTTAGAGACTTTAGACG